>JAVIAB010000047.1:65775388-66285388 GCA_032433765.1 Megaustenia siamemsis | reverse complement strand
TGATTCCATTAAGCTCCGCGTTTATATATATATTTTTTAAAGTGCCAGTAATATTATTTATCAGCAGAGATCATAACAAGAAATTCCACGTAATGGATTTATGAGACTATACTGGACCTCACGGCTGCTGATATATTTAGTAACTCATCACCACGAACAAGGAAGGAGATAAGAGACTTGTAAAAAAAAGAACTATATTTTAATAGTGAGGAAATACCGCATCCATAGGGGAGGGAGCCAGTTCTCATTACAATCAATTGCTACTTCCCGGTATGCCGAAGAATACCGATGGCCTTGAAAGTAGTTCCGAAAAAAATACGCGACAAAACCGGATGTTAAAGACCGCAAGGTTTAAAAGACTTTAAAACGTATTCTGCTAACAAGTATAGGAAGAAGTATTCTAGAAAATAGCAATATAATGCTTTCAGAAAACAAGTTAAACAGAAAAAAAGAATAAACCACATTTACACCAGTTAAAGTTCAAAGCACTAATGTTTCCCTAGAATCTATAATCATATCGTTCTATTTTTTTTAATTTGAAGAGTTAATATATTAACTTGTGTCAAGGATATTTCATCTTTAAAGATGTGCTGTTTTATCAATGCGCATCAGCCCTATTTTATGAGCAAATGTAATCAAAAACATTAGCAACGACAAATTATCTGCATTTTGTCAAGTGCTTTCCATTAAAAGGAGTAGACCTGTTGAAGTTTAGTTTCAGCACTCAAAGCAACCCATTATGTGGTGTCCCGTTGAGAGCAAGCACTGCTACACTAATTATGACATATTTACCAGGTTGCAAACTACAACATAATCTTTGCTTCAAATACAGCATGCATTTTCTAATTCTAATTGATTAATTGGGAACATGCATTTTCTAAATTAGTTTTTGTAATTAATTATAACCCGGTCAGTGTAAGATGACAGTAAATGAAGATTCTGGTTTGTAGTGCACACTCGCTAGTTCGTGGTATACAGATTAGGGTCCTATCTTAACACCCTCCCCCCATTCATGATAGATAAAGAATCCTTGCCTCCAACAAGAACAAAAACCCACAATTACCTGAACTATACACACACTCTATCTCTCTCACGAATACACACATATTGCTTTAGGTGTCTTCACAGACAGTTGGTCCATGTGACCGTGATTAGTCAGTAATTTGGTAAATATTAGTGTCTTATGATGGATGCTGTTTTACTGAACAGCTTCTCTCGTGACTGAAACTGATAATACAGTATATACAGAGTCGATCACAGACTGAGCAATATGTATGTATGGTGCCTGGCCATATCTTTTTTTATCCTGCGCCTTTTGTCTTCTGAATTTGATATCAGCGCTTCCTCGAATGTTGCTGTGCCGTTTGTTATTTTCGTTCTCAATGTGTTCTGTCGCCGAATTTGTTTTCACTTTACACCGAGCATATTATGAGATCAACAGTAGACAAAAATGGAAATGAAGTCAACGGTCACAACATAAATAATTTGCGATATGTGGATGGCATAGTCTTAATTGCAGAGACAGAGAATGAACTACAAGAAATGATAGACATAATAGTAAAGGAAAGCAACAAAAAGGATCTCAGTTTGAATAATAAGAAAACAGAAGTAATGGTCATATCAAAGAAACAATCATCACCATCATGCAGCATAGAAATAGACAGGACAAATCTGAAACAAGTGCAACGCGTCAAATACTGGAAGATGCACCACAGACATAAAAAGCAGAATAGCTCAGGATAAAATAGAATTTCAGAAAATGAAAAATATTTTATGCAACAAATCTATGTCAATAGAAGTGAGAAAGAGAGTTCATCGGTGCTATATAGAACCAATTCTGACCTATGTAAGCGAATCATGGACAGTAGGCAAACAAATGAAAAGACGATTAGAGGCAACAGAGATGGGATTTCTCAGAAGAATGTTGAAAGTTCCCTGGACAGCTAAAAAGACCACTGAAAAAGTTCTTAAAGAGGTCAACAGAAAAAGGCAGCTCCTAAAAAACATCAGAAAGAAAAAATCAATATTTTTCAGGCACACCATGAGAAGAGGAAAGTTGGAATACTTGGTTACAATTGGCAAAATAAAAGGAAAGAGAGTTCGCGGACAACAAAGAGAGAAAATACTGGATATCTTGGTGTCATGGCAAACAGTCAACAACAGAACTGATACGATGCACTGTAGATAGAAGATTGTGGAGGGACATGATCACCTACGCTAACAGGTATGGCAAATGATGATGATGATGATGATGATGATGACGTGCTACGATCTGATGTCAGACTTTCCCAGTTTCTTCACTGACGGAAAATTAACTCAAGGAAGCCCTGCAAACATCTGTATATCTTAGTGCTGCTTTGCCCTTTGGTCATCTTTACCAAAGGAAGAGACTGTACAGTTGAGGATGTTTGATTTAAGACGGTTCCATGCATCATCTACATTGTCTAGGTCTTCTGCTTTCTCCTCGCATTTCTGGAAGGAATTCTTAAATAGGACTTGATTGTCGGGTAATTTTATTGCAGCGATATTAATAATCAGCTGAGCTATCATAGCAACACGTACATATTGTTCCCTTGATCACAGACAACCACAGCAGTCAGTAACAAGTAGACCACGTGTTCTGTTGAGCAATAGCAAAGTTACTTTACTTCCAATGATCACGTTATCAGTAGTTATTCTTGGCAGGGTGCCCCATGTCTAGCCTATACTAACTATATCTGTGTCTATTAACTGTCATCCACAAAGGCAACTATCAAAGCTGGATATTAGAGTTTGATACATTATCCAGATAGAACAGCAGAAGAATTATATGACCCAAGTGGTGAAGTCTGCAGTATTTACGAAGCAGAAATAACAACATTAAAAACAGCAATGTACCATCTGAATACTGTTTTTGATACCATAACACCAAAGAAAAAAAAATATAGCCATTTTTATTGATTTCAAATCAGTCCGGCAGGCGCTAGGATGTAACACAAACAAACAAGAACTCACACATCTCTCCGTAGACATAGATACTCTCATTTACACACGTGACATAAGGTTAGGGATGCAATTGATCCCAAAGCACTCTAACATTTAATGAAATGAAATGACAAGACAGATACACTAGCTAAGAGAGGATCCTGACAGACATAATTTAACACCGACATCTCATTAAACACAGTCAAACAAATCACAAACTCCAACAGTAAAGAAGACTGGTTGGATGGATGGGCCATGGGAAAAACAGGGAGATATCTTTTTAAATAAATGTCAAGACCAAACCCCCATGACAGCATTAACAATTTAAAAATAAGAGACCAAGCCACAATCTTCAAACTGAGAACCAGTAATGTACCACTGAATAATCACATCAGCAGAATGCAATGAAACCAAACTTCAGCATGTCCACTCTGTGAACACCCACATGAAACAGTGGATCATCATATTTTTGACTGTCCAAAACTCAATGACATCAAAGCAGCTCTACTTCCTCAAAGATCAGATAAATGGAACACCTTGTACGGAACTCAGAAACACCTGCCTATACCATTACACGGCATTGGGTCGAAGGGCCTCAGCTCACAGGATTCTGGATCCATAACAACATTAACTATCCTCCACCAGGGTGCCCTTGGTCTGTCTCTCCTTCGTGTTCCCTACGGAGTTGAGAGAGATGGTCACAGATATGTACGCGAGGCCACGAGTGAAGTTGGCATGGTTCAGTTTTAACTTTGGTTTTCATTCAAAATATTGATTTCTCAGCACATTTGTCGCACTTAAAATAGTGATTTCTCAGCACACTTGTCCCACACAAAATATTGATTTCTCAGCACATTTATCCCACACAAAATATTGATTTCTCAGCACATTTATCCCACACAAATATTGATTTTTCAGCACATTTGTCGCACTTAAAATAGTGATTTCTCAGCACACTTTTCCCACACAAAATACTGATTTCTCAACACACTTGTCCCACACAAATATTGATTTCTCAGCACACTTGTCCCACATAAAATATTCCTTTGTCAGCACACTTGTCCCACACAAAATATTGATTTCTCAGCACACTTGACCCACACTAAATTTGATTTATCAGCACATTTATTCAACACTAAATATCGATTTCTCAGCACACTTGTCCCACACAAAATATTGATTTCTCAGCACACTTGTCCCAATCAAACAGCATACAGTAAACCCTCTATAAACATGTTCATCTATCTATCTATTGACCTTTCGAGCCGTAGCCGGCCCATAGGGCGTAGATCAAGATACACCTTCTCCTATCTGAATTTTTTGTTCTAGCAGTTTTCTTTTAAAGATATTTTATCAAATCTCGCCATTTGTCTCTGTTCTATGCAAGCAGCTCTATCTCATTAAGGGAGCCGAATCCTGCTGTTCTTGCCTCTCTCATCAATGTTCTTCTCAGTGTCTCCCTGGGTCTTCCTCTTTTTCTCTTACCTGTTGTTTCCCATATGAGGGCTTGCTTTGCTATTCGGTTATTATCTTTTCTCATCACATGTCCAACATATGACCATCGTCTTTTCTTTGTTACTGAAGATATTAGTGGTTGATTGGCGATTTCTCTAATTTCCTCGTTTGTTTTGAATTCGTTCCACGCTATACCAAGTATTTTCCTTAGACATTTATTTTCGAATGCGTTCAACTTTGTTTCTATATCTCTTGTTGTTTTCCAGCTTTCACACGCATACGTAAGGGTTGATAGTACATTTGATTTGAATAGCCTAAGTTTTGTGTTTGTGCTGATGAGTTTTGATTTCCACAACTTTTCAAGGCTTCTGAAAGACATTGCTGCTTTAGCCATTCTGATTCTAATTTCTTTGCTTGTATCCCCTTCTCGATCAATGTGACTTCCAAGATAGATAAAGTGATCGATCTCTTCTACTGATTTGTTTTCCATGTATATTTTGTCATCTGTTGGAATTAAACTTTTCATGACTTTAGTCTTTTCATGATTGATCTCAAGCCCAATTTTGCTGGCTATTGATGATAGTTAATTTGTGTTTTCCTGCATCGTTTTTATCTGACTGCTGTTGAGAACTATGTCATCAGCAAAGTCGAGGTCCTCCAAACGGTCCCCTTGTATAAACATGTTCATGCATTTGCCAAATTATGGACGCTATTTTGTAAACACTTGTGCCACATCGGTGATATTAATTTGTTTTTAAATTCCCCCTCCACCCCCCCCCCCCCCCCCAAAAAAGGAAACATTAAATAAAAGCATTGCTCCATTTGCTCCATTAATTTAGTTGTTTCTTTTTTTGGGTAGTTGTTTTCTGAGGAAGACCATATTTAGGCCCACACCTCAGTAGATGTAAATGGCTTTCCTATGTAAAGCTGTCATCGTTATTGTTATTGAGTTATTGAGTTGTTTGCAGGTCATCAACATTACACTCCGAACATGTCCATAGGTGCTCAGATCCCCTCCTCAACAATTCCCTCAGTGTCCAGCGACTGACGACTCCAGTTCTATGTTGGTTGATAAGTCTTCTTACACGGCCACCAAGTTTCTCATTTCTGGCTGTGCCCATCTTAACTCCCATTTTCATCATCCGAAGAAGCGACGTTGATCTGTGTTTGTCGAAGTCCTGTGCTCTTCCCACATCTCGGAGGGCATTGATGATCTCCGCCCCATCCATCGGTTGCCCGTCCTCAACGACAGCGCAGCTAGCCACCCTGTCCGCTCTCTCATTTCCCCGTACTCCCGCATGTCCAGGGACATAGACAAAGGTGACCTTACGTAAACGTACACTGTGTTAAAAACTCGTGCCATGCCCACCAGCTTTACCGCAATCGTTTGCTTATTCACTTTTTTATAGCATTCATTTACTTTTTTAAAAATTTCATTCATTCAATTTTTAAAAAATCCCATTGATTAATTTTGTCACACTTTCCGCTCATTATAATATATATATATATATATATATATATATATTATATATATATATATATATATATATATATATATATATATACCGATAATATATATGTATATATGCTCAGTGGTTAGTGAACTGGATTACAAAAGACAAGAGGTCGAGTTCGATCCTGACCGACGGCTTCCGGGTTCACCCAGCCTTAAATGGGTACCGGATTTTTTCTGGGAAAGTAAAGCGGCACTGGCTAGCGGCACTGGGCACCGACACCATTATCCCAAAAATTATGTGCCGAGGGTATGTAAAAATTATGGTGATTAACACCATATTCCCTATACGCCACTTGGTGTGACGTGCCTCTTTACTTTTTACTTATATCATCATCATAATGTGCCATACCGGTTGGCGTATGCGATCATGTCATTCCACAATCTTCTATCTACAGTGCATCGCATCAATTCGAACGGTTATCGTTTTCCATGCCATGACACCACGCTATCCAGTATTTTACCTCTTTGACGTCTACAATCTTTTTTTCCTTTTATTTTGCCTGTTGTAACCAAGTATTACTCATGAAAGTTTAATTCCACAAGTGACAAAATATACATGGAAAACAACCAGTAGAAAGATCGATCACTTTATCTATCTTGGAAGTCACATTGATCGAGAAGGGGATACGAGCAAAGAAATTAGAATCAGACTGGCTAAAGCAGCAATGTCTTTCAGAAGCCTTGAAAAGTTGTGGAAATCAAAACTCATTAGCACAAACACAAAACTTAGGCTATTCAAATCAAATGTACTATCAACCCTTACGTATGCGTGTGAAAGCTGGAAAACAACAAGAGATTAGAAACAAAGTTGAACGCATTCGAAAATAATGTCTAAGGAAAATACTTGTATAGAATTGAACGAATTCAAAACAAAGGAGGAAATTAGAGAAATCGCCAATCAACCACTAATATCTTCAGTAATAAAGAAAAGACGATGGTCATACGTTGGACATGTGATGAGAAGAGATAATAATCGAATAGCAAAGCAAGCCCTCATATGGGAAACAACGTAAAAGAAAAAGAGGAAGACCCAGGGAGACACTGAGAAGAACATTGATGAGAGAGGCAAGAGCAGCAGGAATCGGCTCCCTCAATGAGATAGAACTGCTTGCACAGAACAGAGACAGATGGCGAGATTTGATAAATATCTTTAAAAGAAAACTGCTAGAACAAAAATTCATATAGGAGAAGGGTATCTTGGTCTACGCCCTATGGGCCGGTTTACGGCTCGAAAGGTCAATAGATAGATAGATAGAACCAAGTATTCCAACTTTCCTATTATATATATATCACTATTTCATAACGGTTTTAATAAAAAAAATATCAACAGTCCGTATGTCCCGCCGTTTGCTTCAACGCCCTTTGGCTTTTTCCTTTGCTGCCCATGTGTCTGTCTCTTATGTTCTATGTCCTCTCCGCCAACCACGCCTAGTCCCTTTTCTTAAACCATTAAACCAAATAAGAACAGTCACACAATGATTAGACTAGTTAGCGACTATAATCTGCTCCAAGTCATGGTTCACTGCGCTCATTGATTCACTGACTCCAAACGCATGCGGATTACTCACAATTTTTCTATGCCTTTAGATATTAGTTTTATTGATTTATTATTATTATTATTATTATTTTGCAATCGGAACAGTCTAGAAAGCGTTCCAGTAAACATGTATGACTTAAATGTTTCCCAGAAAATTATGACTGCCGCACGTTGACATCCCCACATTACTATCGTTGACAACGACACTAAGAATTTAAGAGCATCAGAAGTCTGGTATGTTACAGTTTTCACTGTTCCATCGCAACTAATATCTAAAGCCGTAGAAAAATTGTGAGTAATCCTCGTTTGGAGTCAGTGAATGAATGAGCGCAGTGAACCATGACTTGGAGCAAAATATAATCGCTAACTAACGTCTAGTTTTTGTTGTGACTGTTCTTATTTTGGTTTAATGGTTTAAGAAAAGGGTTAGGCGTGGTTGGCGGAGAGGACGTAGAACATAAGAGACAAATAGGCAGCAAAGGAAAAAGCCAAAAGGGCGTTGAAGCAAACGGCGGGACATACGGACTGCGACTCCCATCTTATGAAGCACAGTTTTGTTCCTTTCTAACAACAGAAATTGAGTATTTATTGAATAATTGTTACCTGCAAGATTTCAAGGCGCGGAACATCGCTTTCCAGTAACCAATTCGCGCAACTAAACTTAACGTGCTATGAGATCTAACAGGATTCAATCAGAAGAGGTCAACGCTAAACAACTAACGAACTTTACAACATCAACACGTACAACTTTACTGCATAAATGCTTATATGGCAATCCAAGAATGAGTAATATTTGGAAAGGCGCTAATGTAACAACAAAACTTAGATTTGTAAGCGCGTGTATTTTCTGTGGTATTGTGTGACTATAAAACTAGAACCCTCGAAAAATATGCTGACAAAACCCACACATGAATTGTCAAATGCACTTGAATGCAGATGTCCCGACGATATCTCAAAATATCACAAGTACAGGGGAACACTGAGAAGAACATTGATGAGAGAGGCAAGAGCAGCAGGAGTCGGCTCCCTCAATGAGATAGAGTTGCTTGCACAGAACAGAGACAAATGGCGAGATTTGATAAATAATATTCTTTAAAAGAATTGAAAACTGCTAGAACAAAAAATTAGATTGGAGAAGGAGTATCTTGGTCTACGCCCTCTATCCGGCTAAGGCTCGAATGGTCATAGATAGATAGATAGATAGATAGATAGATAGATAGATAGATAGATAGATAGATAGATAGATTAGATAGATAGATAGATAGATAGATAGATAGATAATAGATAGATAGATAGATAGATAGATAGATAGATAGATAGATAGATAGATAGATAGATAGATGATAGATAGATAGATAGATAGATAGATAGATAGATAGATAGATAGATAGATAGATAGATAGATAGATAGATAGATAGATAGATAGATAGATAGATAGATAGATAGATAGACGGGGAACAAAAAAAGAAAAGTCTATTATGCAACAACTTAATGTTCGAGTGAACTGGTTGCTGAAAGACGTAGAAAAGAACGAAAATAAATATTTTTGGACACTTACAACGTCATGGTGGCCTGGAGAATCATTGTAGGAGACACAGGGCCAGGGAGACGAGAGAGGAGAAGGCCAAGAAGTAGATGGACGTAAACTATCACAAACTAACAGGGCTTTCTCGAGCTTCAGGAAGAGAACTTTCAGAGTTGTCACAGGAGTCCAGATTAACAAAAATAGGACAGGCTAGATGGTATAGCGTAATATAGACAACACACGCATAGTGGTAGGATTAGGGTCATATTGATCTTACCTTCAACGTAAACAAAGGGTTAATTATACATATAATCCCACTTGAAACAACTTTTTTTTCCCAGATTAACAATGCAATGAAAGAACAATGAAAAAACTCCCATGAACTTTGAATGTTAGATCAAATAATTAACTGCTTAATTACCTTAAACTGCTTAAGTAATTAATTACTTATGTGTATGACCTTAAACTAGTGCAGACATGACGAAGAATCCTATACGTTGAATTCAAGTATAGCAATTTTGTAAAAAAAAAAAAAAATTAATTAATTAAAAAATATATTAGCAAATAGAATAGAATAGAGTTGTAAAATGACAATGGTGGTGTATATCAGCATCATCATCATGTGCCATACTGGTTAGCGTAGATGATCATGTCCTTCCACGATTTTCTATCCACATTGCATCGCATCAATTCTATTGTTGCCCTTTTTCCATGCCATGACACCAAGCTACCTATCATCTTCACTCTTTGTCGTCTGCGATATCTTTTTCCACTGTATTTTGTCAGTTGTAACCAAGTATCCCAACTTTCCTCTTCTCATGATGTGATCGAAAAATGTTGATTGTTTCTTACTGATGTTTCTTATGAGCTCCTTTTGTGTTGACCTCTTTGAAAATGTCCTCATCAGTCTTTTTAGCTGTCCGGGAACTTTCAACATTCTTCTGAGAAATCCCATCTCTGTGGCCTCTAATAGTCATTCATTTGTTTGTCTATTATCCGTGATTCGCTTCCACGGGTCAGAATTGGCTCTATATAGCACGAATGAACTCTCTTTCTCACTTCTATTGACATTGGCTTGTTGGACAAGAATGTTTTTCATTTTCTGAAATGCTATTTTGACCAATGCTTTTGTGCTTTTTATTTCAGCGGTACATCTTCCGTCTGATGTTATTATTGTGCTCAAGTATTTGAAACTCTGCGCTTGTTTCATATTTGTTCCGCTTATTTTATGCTGCACGATGGTGATCGTTATTTCTCTGTATGATCAATACTTGTTTGTTTTTTTTTGCTATTCAAACTGAGACCTTTCTTGTTGCTTTCTTTCACTGTTATATTAAAAATGGCAGTTCATTCTCTGTCTCTGCCATAAAACTATGTCATCCGCATGTCACAGATTGTTGACATTGTGACAGTTTATTTTAATTCCTTTATTATATCGCGTGATCGATATAAAAATACCAAACAAAAAAGGTCAATATAAGTAGTCGAACATTAATAAAGAAGATATATATTCTAATAAATATTGTATGGCGAACTTAAAAAGGAAAGAGACCAAAGGGCAGAATGTTTGCAGGGTTTCCTTGAGTGAATTTTCTATCTGTGAAAGAAACTGGTAGATTTGGTCGCAGATTTTAGCACATGGAGAACAACATAAAAAAAATGACAGCAACTTTCGAAGCAGTGCTGATATCAAATTCAAAGACAAAAGCACAGGAGAAAAGAGATGAGGCCAAGAAAAACGGATGCATCTTGTTCGTTCTGCGGATGGATCTGTCTGTTCAATATTGACAGATTCAGCCACGAGAGAAGCTGTTCAGCAAAGCAGCATCCAGCATAAGACAACAATAATATTTGTACAAAACAAGTGACTTATCATGATTGCTTGTTACCAAAACGTCTGTCCAGATGCCGAAGGCCATCAGCTCAAAGAGTTCAATAAAGATCATCGAGGAAGTGTCTATTTGTTATATTCCAAATGAAATTTAAATTGAGGCGCGAGGGCAATTTTTTTTTTTTTTCACTTTTGCAAAATCCAATTTAAAGAGTTCGCTAAAAAAAAATGGAAGATGTTTTTAGTTTAGATTTTGTAAACGTCACTGCTGCACACATCAATGCTAAAATTGTATGAAATGGAACAGAAAGTTGAATGAGAGTTCTTTCTCTGCACATTCACGTCAGTGGAAGAGTTGACAGACCAACACAGAGTGCAGATCGTAATCTTCAGAAGAGAAATCAAGAAATTCACTAAATCGGTTCATTGCCAGGGTTGCCATTTGGCTTTTTTAGGCCAAATTCCACAAATCTGGCTTTTTTGGTTTTTGTTTGGCCTAAAGAAATTCTTTGGCTTTTTTGGGTTTTTTGGCTTATTCCTGGCTTTTTTTTCTAAACCAGTAGTAAAAAAAAAGTATAAACCACTATTTCAGTAAAAGTTCTTTAAAAATATAATTATTTTGCTCCAAAAATCCAATCATCAAACATCTGACTTTAATAAGAATTTGGCGCACTTTTGCAAATTACTTTCACTTTCAGAATCCATAGGTCTTAATTCTTAATGTTTCATTCTAGGAATATTCTTCAAAATAGTTCATTTTCAAAATTGAAACAAAACGAACGTGTCGTGACTAGTCGTGAGTCGTGAGTCGTCGTACAGGAGTGTGCCTAGGACGTGCGCTTAACAAGTCGACTAATTATTTACATTAGTCTACGCTGTGTTTGATAAAGATATTACTTGTGTTACTCATGGCTTCTTCATCAAAGAAATGGAAAGCATCTTATGATAGCAATCGTAAGTACAATAGTATTTTGGAAGAAACATACCCATGGCTCATGAAAGCTTCTGATGGATCAGAGGCAGCATATTGTAAACTCTGCCGATGTACGATTGTACCAAAAGAGGAAACATCTCAAATCATGAGAAATCATCTAAGCACATGATGAGAGTTCCATCAAATAGTCAGACACAACTTAGTGTCACTCAAAGTCCTAGACAAAATAACGATAAAGTTAAAACAGCAGAGCTCCAAATTGCTGTAAGCATGACCTGCCACTGTGCAATTCGCACAATTGACCATCTGAGTGAAATTATGACAGCACATGGCCAGGGCAGTACATTAGGAAACATCAAATTGCACAGAACTAAATGTTCATGCTTAATAAAAAATATAATATCGCCAGCACTAAAAGGATCTCATCCATGACTTTCAGGACAAGAAATACGCCATCATTTTAGATGAATCTACAGATGTCTCCACACAAAAATACTTGTGTATCTTAATTCGGTTTTTCAGTGAAAGAAAACAGGAAATTCTAACAGGGTATCTTGGGCTAATTCCCGTGCAAGAAGCAACAGGAGAAAACATATTTAATTTGATTGATGGTGAAATAAAAAAAATAAAAAATGTGGCCAGAGTCTCACAAATTGCATTGGATTTGCATCAGATGGAGCGTCAAACATGGTTGGCTGTAACAACTCAGTGTGGTCTAGATTAAGAAATGTATCTCCTTCATGTTACAGCTGAAATGTATTTGTCATTCTTTGGCACTTTGCATTTATTATGCAGTAGCTAAGCTACCGTCAAATATAGGATTTTTACTATCAGAAATACCGCAATGGTTTTCCCACAGTAGCCTAAGACGAGAAGCCTACAAAGAATTATTTACAGTGATGAATACACCTACAGAATATGAGTCAACCAGAACTGCTCCACTGCCTTTTGAGAAACCATCAGCTACTCGATGGCTTGTGCGAGAAAAGTTATGTTTTAATATTCTGATGAATTGGGAAGAGCTAAGGCTTATTTCATGAGTACTGAATTAGCCCAGTCAAGTTTGACACAAAATACAAAGCACGATTGTTAAAGGACATGATGTTAGATTATAACAATTACTTGTTCTTTGTTTTCGCAACACCCGTTGTGCAGGAATTTGAAAGACTCAATGGCCTTTTTCAACAAACTAAACTGATCTCATGAACTGTGTCAAGAATTATTTTTACAAAAGGCAAGTCTTCAGAACAGATTGTATGATACAAATGGACAAAGAAAGGATATAAATCAAGTTGATTTTGGTATCAAATTTTAACAGAATGTAATACGTTCCTACAAAAGAACAACAACACTGACGCTCATCACGAAATTAAAAATGTCAAAGAAAGATGTATGTGTATGCTAGAGGAAGCTCTCAATCAAATAACATGTAGACTTCCTTCGGCGAGTAAAATATTTCAAAATCTATCAAAGCTGAGTCCACGGATTATTTTAAATCAAGCTTCGAGAGCAACGTTTTCAGACTTACCCTTCTTACACCTAGCAGGAAGTAACATCAGCACTATTGAAGAACAATACAGAAAAATTATATTGATTGATTGGAAAGAAGATACCATGTTTAAGAAAGATGGACTTCCTACTGACAGTGAACAGTTTTGGATTGGCATACATCAGCATCAGTCATTCAAAGAGTTAGCCAACTTTGCCCTAACTTGTCTGATCACCCCATGCAGCAATGCCATAGTTGAAAGAATTTTCTCCATTGTAACGTCAGTGAAGACAAAAGCAAGGAATAAGATGCAACTGCATTTGCTTGACTCTATTGTCAGGATTAGAGCAGAACTGTTGCTTTCAAACAAATGTTGTAAAGACTTCATCCCATCAGCAAAAATGCTCAAAGAATTTACATCAGAGAATTTGTATGCTGTAGAATCAGGTAGCTCTGATGCGGATGACGTTAATAATCTTGATCTGGAGAGTTTCATGTGATGTGAGTATAGCAGAAATGTTTGGCCTTTTTTTTGGCTTTTTAATTGACTATTTGGCCTAATTTGGCTTTTTTTCAACACTTTTTGGCCTAAAATCCAAAAATATATCTGGCAACCCTGGTGCACAAGGCAAGTCATCGCATGATTACAAACATACATTTTCAGTGTCGGGTTTAGGTTCGGTGAAGCCAATACCTAAATTAAACTTTGAGCCTCTCTTTAAAAATGAATACCAGAAGGACTCACACTACCTGGAAGCATACGCCTGTGGTAAAGAAGCGTAGCCCAAACACAAATTCTGAAAATTGTTTGAGGGTGTACCTTATTTCTTCTTCTTTCTTTTCTATTTCTCACTGGTACCGAAAAGGTGTCGTGGTATATAATTTGTCGTTCTTGCGCTGCGCGAACTGTCTGAATTAGTGATTTTCCTTTGTTGTTACATGTCTCTGTCACTGCAAACCTTATTTTGTGTAGTAAATCCGGCCCTGTCGTGGACAGACTATTTTATCTGTTCTTTCTTTACGTATTCAGTTTCGGACATTATTCCCATGTTTTCTTTAAATTGTTCATTTCTGATCTTATCTCTGAAGCTGTTCACGGACATCCCGCTAACACATTTAATTTGATTGGTGGTTATTTTTATCATGGTTGTCGAGCTTAGTAGAGAGGTCACTGACAGCACAACGTTGTGATGAAGTTTTAACATGTAACATTAAATTTAAATAATTATAACGTTTGGATTTAGGAAAAATAGCGGGACAAAAGAAGCCATATTCTGCATGAGAACATTAATCGAAAAGTACACAGAAGCAAACAAACCAATATATGCCTGCTTCATAGACTACACCATGCGATGCTTGAGAAAAGTAACAAACAACACAAGAAGAGATAGAATACCAAATGAAACCATAAGAAAAATGGTAGGAACAAAACCCTGCCAAGAATATATAGAACAACAACAACTTAAATGGTTTGGCCACCTGGTCAGAATGAATCCTCACCAATCACCATCAATGGCGTTCTTCTCGAGAATGCATGAAAAAAAGACCAAGAGGAAGACCCAGAAGAAGTGGATAGATGCAGTGACAGAGACATGTAACAACAAAGGAAAATCACTAATTCAGACAATTCGAGCAGTACAAGAACGACAAATGATATAAACCACTACACCTTTTAGGTATCAGTGAAAGAGAAAAAGAAGAAGAAGATAGACTACACAAAGCTTTTGATAGAGTACACCACAAACAACTTATAGAATGCCTAAAAGAGATACATGTAGATGACATGGACATACGACTAATATGTAATCTATACTGGGAGCAAACAACAATAATAAAATATAACAAAGAGAACTCTACACCCATGATATAAAAGAGGAATAAGACAGGGATGCATCCTATCACCAAGCTTGTTCAATCTATACACTGAGCAAATCTTTAAAAACGTCATACAGATGCCAGGCCTAAACATTAATGGAAAGATAATCAATAACCTAAGATATGCTGATGATATTGTACTGCTAGCAGAAAATCCTAAAGATCTACAACAATTACTTAACGAAATAAACATGACAAGCAAAATATATGGACTAGATATGAATATCAAAAGACTAAAACTATGATCATAAACAAAGAAGATACTCAAAACCCACAAATGGATATCAAAGTAAAAGGAATAGACCTGGAGACAGTTCAAAACTACAACTACCTTGTACATACTATAACCAGTGATGGAAAATGTACAAATGAAATAAACAAAAGAATAGGAATGACAAAAAGTAATTTTAATGTCATGAAGAACATACTAACATCAAAACAAATAACACCAGGGCTAAAACTAATAATAGCAAAATTTTACATCTTCTCAATATTCCTACATGGTGCAGAAACATGGACATTAGACAAGAAAACAGAACAGAGAATTGAAGCCTTTGAAATGTGGATATATAGAAGAATAGGTAGAATTGGATGAAAGGAAAAGAAAACAAACGATGAAGTCTTAAACAACTAAAATGAAAAGAGAACTACTAAGCAAAATTCAAACAAGACAAATGCGATTTTTTGGGCCATGTTAAAAGACATAACAGCCTACTGAAAGTAATCATGGAGGGGAAAATACAAGGTAACAGAGGCAGAGGCAGACCAAGACTAACATGGATGAGTAACATCAAAAGATGGACAAATCAGCCTATGACAACCTGCACCATCAAAACAAGAGACAGAGCAGAAGGGCGCTCCATGTTAGCCAACCTTCGTTGCGGAGAAGGCACTCGATGATGATTATAACGTTTAGCATTCATTGCATATGACCTTAAAAGTCAGCATTTACTGTAAATCTTTCATTTATAACATTAAAGGGAAATCCCCTTGACAGAACATTTCATTTAAACAAACTTTTATTACATTTCTCAACTTAACAACCATTGCCTCCTACAATGAAAACGTGATTGTTGAGGTGGACCACACAAGGTTGTGACGTTATCAGCATTGCGAGCTGGTGTGGTTGCGTGAAAATTAACGTCAACCGTCTATCATCATCATCATGTGCCATACCGGTTGGCGTAGGCGATCATGTCCCTCCACAATCTTCTATCCACAGTGCAGCCGTCTATAGTTAACACAAATGAAGACGTCACAAACTTGGGGTGCTTTCGAAAAATCCCCTTGGCCCCTCAGCTTTCAATATAGGGGGTAATGGTAACAACCATGTTCTAAAATAGCTGATTCGCTTTCTGAAGCACTGGATAAAGTGAGGAGTACAAACGTTCATTGCAGAGATACATATGCATATTTATACTGTGTGATTTGTCTATTAATGTAGGCCAACTAACGGCTGTTTAATGTAATATTAAAGTGGTATTTTATTTATAATACTGTCAATTTTGGGAGCCGCGATAGCTCAGTGGTTAGTGAATTGGACTACAAAGGACAAGAGGTAGGGTTCGATACCAACCGACGGCTTCCAGGTTCACCCAGCCTTTAATGGGTACCGGACTTTTTTCTGGGGAAGTAAAGCGGCACGGGCGTAATACCGACCACATTACCCCAAAAATCATGTGCCGAAGGTCTGTAAAATTTATGGTAACTAACACCATATTCCCTATACGCCACTTGGCGTGACGGGGTACTTTACTTTTTTTTTACTGTCAATTTTGCAGCAAGTTGGCCGAGTCTCCTACGTTTTCATTATTATCTATATTATTGCTGCATTGAAATGGTCCAAATTTGTGACACCACTCAAAAATGTGAATGTTTCTAGCTTCATGAATGCTCCCATTAGTGGTATTTTAGTAGAGTAATACTTACGAAAATAATCGTGTTGGTGATTGACAAAAATAGCACACAAAAATTAAATACCACGATGCCTGCAAGCAGTGGGGGACGGTGAATTCGAAACTTGAGGAGGCCAGGAAGTGATGAGTAGTTGAATTACATATATAAGAAAAAATGAGTATAATACTCGTATACTTACATTAGCCTATTACTTGTACAGCAAACTCACTCATCGATCCTTTCTTCCTTTCAACCCAACAAAATAGACTTTCCTTCATTATCCTGCAAGATAGCCATAGGTAATGATTGTACGACATAGGTTTACATGTTCTTGCTGCAATATAATTCTTCTGTCAACGTCATTTCGCCGTGAGAAGGGAATATCCCATTTAAAACATCAACAATATCATCTGGAATCATCTGCCACATTTATTCTAAGATTCATGGCTGCAACTCACACGCTGTTTGCTTCAGTACTGACGTAAGACCTTCAACGTTGACCTTTAACTTTATAATTTGCAGCAAAAGATTACGGCTTAAGATTATCATAATTATAATTACATCATAGTATTTTGGATACCTGTATTGTAAATTAAGAAGAAAAAGAACGTGGTTTTGCTGTACTTCTTACAGCTTTGTATCAAGCTTTACATCCACACACATACACACCGATTTAGTGTGCTTGAATGATGGAAGGGCAACAAGAATGGCCACTCGAACAGGGGACTCTGATAGTGTCATAGACCTGACACTGGTGTCTTCTACCTTCGCACCGGTTTGCAGGTGGAATGCACTGGGGTTCCACGGAAGTGATCACTATCCATGTGTCCTCCTAACTGAGAAAGGCGGAAATAAAAGCCAGAGAAGAAAGCTCCACACATTCAACTACGAGAAAACAGACCGGACGTCATTAGCAAAATCAGACATAGGAAACAGAGCGCCCCCGTAGGAGGCAGGAGAGATGGACGCAGCCACCCTGGTGGAACGTAGATGTCGAGGAAGCTTGGCGGAACATGAGACAAACAGTCAAGACATGGCAGAAAGCCAGAAGGTATGGTAGAACACAACCTGAGCTCTTGAAGCGTCTGAAAGTAGAGATCGACCAAAAAATGATGCACTTTATACTATGCGCTAAGCAGGCTAAGGATGCCAAATGGGATGACTTCTGTAAAAAAGTGCCTCAGAAAAATCGCTAGCCACATTCTGGCGCCTTCATCAGTGCATGAATGGCACACCACGACACAGAGGTATACCAGACTTTCAGAGCACAGGCCAGATATGGCACAAATCTGATGAGAGCAAGGGAAGGCCCTGCTTGCCCGCTACATTGAGCAGACGGACCAAAGAATGAGGCTGTAAGAATGAGGATACGGGGATCTTTGTCAAATTTGTGTAAGGATGTAGGGCTGGAAGAAGATCTCACAATCACAACAGATACCATTCGCACGACACTTAAAAGGTCACACAACACTGCTCCTGGTCCAGATGGTGTTCGGTATGATGACATAGGCGATTTAGCTGATGACGACTTGACAACACTGGCCAATGAGTTTAATGCCAGTATTCGGAGTGGCCAGATTAAGGAGGAATGGCTACACAGCTACTTACTACCGCTACCGAAGCCAAACAAGGACCATTCTCAGATCAGTGCCTACAGAATCATCACAATGCAGAACACTGCGGGCAAGCTGCTGGAGAAAATAGTTGCCCGTGTCCTCACGTGTCGCCTTGAACAGAAACGCGTATTCCCATCCACACTCGGAGGTTATAGATATAACAAAGAGACATGGCTCAATGCGGCAGTCTTTGCCTATGACGTCTTCGAAGGCTTCCACAGACGAGAGGAGACATGTGCTGCTGCTATAGAACTGGAGGATGCATACAACAGGGTACCATTTGAATATCTCATGCATATGTTCCTCAACTGGCGGTGCACCCCTTCCTCATTAGATGGATCGCCGCGGCACTGTTTCAGAGGAAGGTGATACTCAGATGTGGAAGTTGGTCTTCCGAGCCAACATCCATTTGTCCTGGGCTGCCACAAGGCTCACCATTGTCATCAGTTCTATTTAACGTGTACACAATAACGATCACGGCCCAACAGCTGGATGGGAGGGGAAGAACTATGACTTTTGCTGATGATATTCTGGTATATCGACAGGGAGAGACAGACGGGGAATCGCATCCACAATGCAAGACGAACTCGATCGCATTTCTTCCTGGTGTGGTTTTCAGGTGCCTTGGTAATCCTAATAAAGCATCAGTTTCATGGTTCTCCCTTAACAATCATATCGTTAATACGACCACACCGGTAGTACGAATGGGAGCTGATGAGGTGACCAGGGACAAGTTGATGACATACCTCGGAGTTAAGTTTGATCGCAGCCTGTGTTTTCGGGACCACGTCGACCATGTGATAACAAAATCCCGCAAAGGATTAGCCGCCTTGAAGGTCAGGCAGCTGCCTACATCGAGCAGAGGCTACTTACTCTTCTGTTTCAGGGATTAGTCCTCGCACCATTGTATACGCTGGCCATTCTTACTGTCAGTACGACTCAAATTGATAGGCTGGAGAAAATACAAAATGAAGCCATGCGCATTATCCTGGGATGTACGAGGGGCACTCCCTGTGTAGCAATGGGGTATCTTCTTGACTTTCCAACCATGAATGACAAAATCAAGATCTGGAGAGCACGAGCATACCTGAAGATTAGTACAGATACAGAGCATCCATTGCACCACGTGCTCAACACAGAGAAAGGTACCAGGCTAAAAAGAGGCAAATCATGGGTGGGCCGAGCAGAAGATGTCATCAAACAGGTCTGTGGGCTTACCAATATCAGCGTTGGTGAGGAGTGGATACCGGTGCCTACGTCATTCAAGGGGACTTTCTCATGTCTTGTCACACTCGACAGGAAAGTAGGGAACAGAACCCGGTCGTGGTTAATGCTGAGGTCAACGGTCTCATCTGCGATAACACCTATGAGAAAGATGCAGTCATCTATACAGACGGATCTGTAAGACGACACGAAAGAAGTGCATGGGCATTTACAGCACGCTCGGCAGGCAGAATAGCCAAGAAGACAGTGGTGCATACGCCATGACCACGAGTAGCATGACAATGGAGGTGATGGCAGTGACCAAGGCATTCAAATGGTTAGAGTCACAAGACTACATCCACGCATGTATACTGAGTGATTCGATGAGCATGATCACAAAAGTGGAGGCGGGCTTTGTACGCATGCAATGGGTAGAGTCGTTGCAGAAATCCAAAATACGCAAGGTCACCTTTGTCTATGTCCCTGGACATGCGGAGGAACGGGGAAATGAGAGAGCGGACAGGTTGGCTAGCTGCGCTGTCGTTGAGGACGGGTAACCGATGGACCGGCGGACATCATCAATGCACTTCGAGATGTGGGAAGAGCACAGGACTTCGACAAACACAGATCAACGTCACTTCTTCGGATGATGGAAATGGGAGTTAAGATGGGCACAGCCAGAAATGAGAAACTTGGTGGCCATGTAAGAAGACTTATCACCAACAGAGAACTGGAGTCGTCAGTCGCTGGACACTGAGGGAATTGCTGAGGAGGGATCTGAGCACCTATGGAACATGTTCGGAGTACAATGATGATGACCTGCAAATAACTCAATAACTCAATAACATACACACACACACACTCACACTCACACACACACTCACACACACACACACACACACATATATATACGCAGCGCAGTAATTTAACGGAGCCATTTGTATTGTTTGCCTCCTGCCCTGCCTAAACTTATATACGTTACGATAAAGAAAGATGAAGCCATCTGATTACTTTTTCAGAGTTGTCATAGTAGTCATCAATGAGGAAGCAATTTCTGAAATTGGCCTACTTATCATTATACATTTGCAAGGTGGGTAGATATCGTTGCACGGTCAGAGTAGTTAGATTTCCGTAGACATTGCAGTTTAGCTATTAGAAACGGGCCGAATTACTTGAATTAAATCAAGACTAACTGGAATGTTGTGACTGGTTGTATACAAACATTAAAGTGACTGAGCTGGAATGTGACTGTGTTATGTATTCTGACAACGTATTAGAAGAGTCCTGATTCCGTTCGCTGCATCTTATGAATATCCACCGCTGCCTGCAAGGCAGTTAAATTGCAATTACCGAGGACACGTATCTTATCCATAGCAACATATCGTTGTAAATCATGGACAATCTCGCAAACAGTCAGGAAGAAAATCAATTCATTCGAAAAAAAAAATTATACAGAAAAATCCTTCAGATACTCCTTAGCGTCAGCTATATCCGGGAGAACTGACCAAAATATAGAAAAAAAGATGGTATGGTAAAAGCTTTACGTGATTGATAGACGACACAAATTTGAACGACGTTTCGGCTCAATAGGCCTTCAGGAGGAACAAACAAACAACACACACACACACAGATATGTAAGTAAATAAAATTAATCTTACATAGCTAACTAGTAATGAAACAGTCAGCTATATCAACAGATTCCATCACTGCGGGACAACACCTCGTTAGTTTCTATTTGACGTGGACCGTTATCTCAAGGCTGTGTTCTTTCGCCGGATTTGTTTTCACTTTACAGCAAACATGTTGTGAGATCAATGGTAGACAAAAAAGGAATTGAAGTCAACGGACACAACATAAATAATTTGCGATATGCGGATGACACAGTCTTAATTGCAGAGACAGTGAATGAACTACAAGAAATTATAGACATAATAGTAAAAGAAAGCAACAAAAAAAAGTCTGTCTGAATAATAAGAAAACAGAAGTAATGGCCATATCAAAGAAACAAGCATCACCATCATGCAGCATACAAATAAACAGGACAAATCTGAAACAAGTGCAATGCGTCAAATACTTGGGCACAATATTAACATCAGACGAAGATGCACCACAGAAATAAAAAGCGGAATAGCTCAGGCCAAAATAGCATTTCAGAAAATGATAATATCTTATGCAACAAATCTATGTCGATAAAAGTGAGAAAGAGAGCTCATCGGTGCTTTATAGAACTAATTCTGACCTATAGAAGCGAATCATGGACAGTAGACAAACAAATGAAAAGACGATTAGAGGCCACAGAGATGGGATTTCTCAGAAGAATGTTGTAAGTTCCCTGGACAGCTAAAAAGAACAATGAGGAAGCTCTCAAAGAGGTCAACACAAGAAGGAAACTTATAAAAAACATCAGAAAGAAACTATCAACATTTTTCATGCATATCATGAGAAGATGAAAGTTGGAATACTTGGTTACAATTGGCAAAATAAAAGGAAAGAGAGATCCGGAGGACAAAGAGAGAAAATACTGGATAGCTTGGTGTCATGACATGGAAAATAGTCAACAACAGAACTGATACGATACTGTGGTAGGACATGATCGCCTACGCCAACCGGTATGGCACATGATGCTGATGTTATCTCCAGACAGAGAAAAGGAAGGCTCTGATCCAGCTCACAACCATCTATATTAGTAAAAACAGGCAGAGAAGAAACCCAAGAAATCCCCCACGATCGTGATGTCTACAGCTATACGAGTAATAGACTGCTGACGTAATTCTAACCACAACCGTCCCTGCTCTCAAAGATGAAAACGTAACAAAGTTGGAGTAATTTCTTTCTGCCCGCTGGCCTGACAGCTATAGATGGCTATGAATCCTTTATAGGACGCTACACCTGCAGCGGCAATCTCAGTTTGCCTAGTTCGTGTGCTACCCCCCCCCCCCCCCCCCCAAAACCCCAAAAAATCCCTTCTAAATCGTGACATAATATGTAGAGCCATAAATAGCGCACGCGGAAATAAAGAAAAATTAAACAAAGGGAGCTAATTAACACCACAAGATGTGAAAAATAAACTGAATAAATTAACAAATACAGGCTAGCAAATCAGTAGCGTAGCGAGGGTTGCCAGCGCTAGGGGAAAGACAAAAATAGCATCCTTTAACCTATTTTTTTTTAAAATACAGTTATTATTGCTATTATTTTTCTGAACCTATGACAACATGCATTATCAAGGTAAGAGACATAGCGATATAGCACTCTATGGTAACCAACCTTCGATTATGGAGACGGCGCCCAATGAAAAAAAAAAGTATTTAAAATTTGTCTCCAACCATCCATCTAGCGTAATAACTTGTTTCTTATAGACACAATGCCTCCCAAGGTCTCGAGTAAAGGTGTCAAGAAGGCTGGCAAATGACACAGATGTTATGAGAGTCTAAGGACCAGAAAAAGATTAATGATTTAAAAGAACAGACGATTTGTTGCAAGACAGAGAAATCTATTAATGAAATAGAGTTTACACAAGAATAAGAATAAAATAAATTCTCACGGAAGACGGAATCATGTCAAAGAAAACGCCAAACACAGGGAAGAAGACAATCCAAACTACCCAAGCCTTCCAGACGACTTCAGAAGGGATATCCAGAACAGAGCAGGTCCAGATGCACCCAAGCCGTCAGATAACGCGGAACACACAACATACGATATTGACATAGACGAGAAGCACGTGAATGGCACATTGGTGGCAAATGTCAGCGGCCCAGACATAGACAGAAGGACGTGAAAGGCACTTTGGTGGCAAATTCAGCGGCCCAGACATAGACGAGAAGCACGTGAAAGGCACTTTGGTGGCAAATGTCAGCGGCCCAGACATAGACGAGAAGCACGTGAAAGGCACATTGGTGGCAAATGTCAGCGGCACAGACATAGACGAGAAGCACGTGAAAGGCACATTGGTGGCAAATGTCAGCGGCCCAGACATAGACGAGAAGCACGTGAAAGGCACATTGGTGGCAAATGTCAGCGGCCCAGACATAGACGAGAAGCACGTGAAAGGCACTTTGGTGGCAAATGTCAGCGGCCCAGACATAGACGAGAAGCACGTGAAAGGCACATTGGTGGCAAATGTCAGCGGCCCAGACATAGACGAGAAGCACGTGAAAGGCACATTGGTGGCAAATGTCAGCGGCCCAGACATAGACGAGAAGCACGTGAAAGGCACATTGGTGGCAAATGTCAGCGGCCCAGACATAGACGAGAAGCACGTGAAAGGCACATTGGTGGCAAATGTCAGCGGCCCAGACATAGACGAGAAGCACGTGAAAGGCACATTGGTGGCAAATGTCAGCGGCCCAGACATAGACGAGAAGCACGTGAAAGGCACATTGTGGCAAATGTCAGCGGCCCAGACATAGACGAGAAGCACGTGAAAGGCACATTGGTGGCAAATGTCAGCGGCCCAGACGCCTCAAAAATCTCAATTTCCATGATGACGAGCATCCTCGTAGGCCCCGCCGGGGTCATGTTCAACGGTATAAACACCTTGTACCGATTTAGCGACACAAGAAAGTGGTTTTTTACTTTAGAACCCGAAGCACACGAGCAGAAATACAATGATCTCGGAGACAAAACTATCCAAATAAAAGATCTAAACGTCACAATAGTGATATGCCACCAAGAGAAAGAGCGGGCAAGAGGATGCATCCACTGGATGCCGCCAACGCTGAAAAACCAACAAGTACAGGGTATTGTATACGAAATGACCGGGGATAGGGAGGCCCAAGTAAAATAAGATACCTACCAAGCCGACAGGTGGACCTTTTGGTATAAGCCAACCCCAGAGGTGAAGATACCATACTACATCAGAATAAGACTTAAAGGGAAAATTAACGAAACTATCAAAGTTTTCATGACCCTGCCAGGAAGGAGAACACCATGTTCCCACTGTGGACTGGACACACACTGGGAAAACAGGTGCCACAAGAAACCAGGCTGAGATGGCAGACGGCAGTCGAGGAACCAGATATTACAGAACCAGCGCAGACCAACGACCTCAATACAACTACAACAGCATCAGTCAAGGACACATCCCCACCAACTACAAAGAAACGCAGCTCAAAACAAAAGGAAACAGTACAAATAACAAAGGAGCACACACAGCAGCAGACTTCCAGAACACAAACCCAGACGCCCACAACCACAGTTTCAAAAGATGAACCTAGAAGACAGAAAATACCAGAAATACAGAATCACAACACACAACCAACACAAGAACTTACACTAGACTACTATACAGAGTGGAACGACTGGGCCGTGGAGGTACACGAACATGACCATCCACCCTACTGCAGCGACTCTGACTGCCAGTACGAAGATTATCGCTGACACACTCATGCCCTTCTGAGGGCAACAAGGACAAAATGTTCTCTAAAATGGTTTCCATGCATAAAACAAATAAAATTTGGTAAATAAAAGTCACTGAAAAATTTTACGTTCACTACTACTACTACCACACTCACTACTACTACTACTACTACTTCTATTAACCCCCCACCCTAAAAAAAATCCATCTAACGTCTCCTCCTCCTCATAGGCGTAGCTATGATTTCAGCTTCCTGTAAACAGTTAATCAACACGACATGGGGGGGGGGGGGGGAAGAGCATCGGTAGTCTAATTGGGAAAACCACCCGACTGGACTACCGACGTTCGGACAACCCGTGTTCGATTCCCGCTGGGAGCAGTGTGAATTGTACTTATGGTTGGAAAAAAAATACCCCCACGGTCGACCCAGCCGTTGGCAGAAATGGGTACCAGGGTATTACTCTGGGAAAGTGAGGAATGTCGCCTCACATCGTGAGATTCGATACTTGAAGCGACACTATACAGAAATCTCCGAACATTTCTGGATAGGCGGCCGAGCACATTTGAGTGGAAACTCGCGTGCTAAGACGCCGGTTCAAGTCTCGTACTTGACCTTGACTTGATGACATGCGACCAATTTAACGACCTTCCTAAGCGGAAGAGTAAGATAAATAATCGTGAAACTGACACAAACAAAGCTGATAAAATATACTATTACATTGCTTGTGGACTCCATAATCAATGACAAACTATCTTTCGACACAGAAATTAACACTCCCATCGGTAAAGCTGCTACCACCTTCGCCTGTCTTTCTAGTCGTGTTTGGCAAAACAGCAAACTGACAACTGAAACAAAGGCTGCAGTTTACAAAGTCTGCATCACTAGTATCCTTTTGTATGGGAGCAAATCATGGACAATATATGCAAAGCAGGAGAGACGGCTAAATGCATTCCATATGCGATGTCTACGCCGTATTCTTGGTATCACCTGGAAGGACAAAGTGTCAAACGTGGAGGTCCTCGCACGTATAGGCCTCCCGAACAACTACATGCTGCTCAAACAATTTAGGTTACGCTGCCTTAGCCACTTACACCGTATGAAAGAAGGCCGCACACAAAAGATATACTCTATGGACAACTAGCAAATGGCAAAAGAACTAGGGGGCACCCAAAGCTTCGATTTGTAGACGTGTGGAAACGTGACGTGAAGACTCTGAACAAAAACCCTGGAGCCTGGGAAGAAATAGCTGCAGATCGAAGTCTTTGGAAACATACTCTAAAGCTCCAAATCAAACAAGAAGCAATCAGATTCACAGAAAAAGAGAATATACGGCGAAAGAAAAGAAAAACTAACATTTCTAGGGGCGCTGCAAAATTCATAGTTAACTATGACTGACATGGGGCTACTATAGTCAACTATAAATGACATAGACTACTATAGTCAACTATGAATGACTGAAGCTACCACAGTCAACTATGACTGACAGAGCCTACTATAGTCAACTATGACTGACAGAGCCTACTATAGTCAACTATGACTGACAGAGCCTACTATATTCAACTATGACTGGCACTGGCTACTATAGTCAACTATGACTGGCACAGGCTACTATAGTCAACTATGAATGACATGGGCTACTATAGTCAACTATAAATGACATAGACTACTATAGTCAACTATGAATGACTGAAGCTACCACAGTCAACTATGACTGACAGAGCCTACTATAGTCACTATGACTGACACAGGCTACTATAGTCAACTATGACTGGCACAGGCTACTATAGTCAACTATGACTTACAGAGGCTACTATAGTCAACTATGGCTAACACATGCTACCATAGTCAACTATGGCTAACACATGCTACTATAGTCAACTATGACTTACAGAGGCTACTACAGTCAACTATGGCTGACACATGCTACTATAGTCAACTATGACTTACAGAGGCTACTACAGTCAACTATGGCTGACACATGCTACTATGGCTGACACAGGCTACTATAGTCAACTATGACTGACAGAGGCTACTATAGTCAACTATGACTGACAGAGGCTACTATAGTCAACTATGACTGACAGAGGCTACTATAGTCAACTATGACTGACAGAGACTAGTATAGTTAACTATGGCTGACAGAGGCTAAAACATCTGCTTGTGGACTTCTTTGATGTTTATCTCTAACTAGACTTTATTTTTCATCATCATCATCATGTGCCATACCGGATTGCGTAGGTGATCATGTCCTTCCGCAAACTTCTATCCACAGCGCATCATATCAATTTTGTTGACTGTTTTCATGCCATGACATCAAGCTATCTTGTATCTTCTCTCTTTGTCGTCCGCGATCTCTCTTTCCCTGTATTTCAACCAAGTATTTCAACTTTTCTCATGGTTTGATGTGTCCGAAAAAATATTGTTTCTTTCTGATGTTTACAATAAATGCAACACAATATACACGCAGAGCTAGTTCTTTCTTTTTATTTTGTTTACCAACAATACTCAGTCTATCCTATTAGTTTCCGAGGCACAGGAAATGTGATTCCCGCAGTCTAATGACACAATAAGCAGCGTAACGAGGAATATCAATTGGAAACGGTAGGAGTAACTTGCAGAATTTACGCTATTGCGTATAGAACATACAAGTGCGCATTATCGTTCAGCATTAAATTTGCGTAACCATAGCCAGGTTAAGCAGAACTGGGGAACTAGCAAGTCAGCAGAGAGGAAAGATGTACCCATATTGGCGCTTTTTAACATTGAAAGATACACTCTTGAGAATATCACATTTTTCATCAGCATCGTAAATAATGTGTAGAAAAGAAAGTGCTAATTTTAGGGTCTGTAGTTCAGTTAATTGATAAATATAACAAAACACTGCTAATATAGGTCACATAGCAATGATGAATATAAACATTACAAAGATAAATAGCAAGTATATGCAATGTAGCAAAAAAGCAGTGCTATGCCAGAGATGCAAATAGAATGAAATGCAGTACAGCGAAGATACAGATGTTATACACAAATGCACCGAGGAAAAAAAAAAGCAGGATAAAACTCAAAACAAGATAAACTCAAGCAAGTACTGGTTGCTTAATATGAAAGGAAGGAACATTGTTGAAGGAACAAGGAAGCATAAGAGGAAGATGGACAGATTGCATCGTGAAGTTATATTAAGATAAATTACCAGAAGAAACATTCCAGTTTAAGGAGGAAAAGTCTATCAATACTTCTCGCAAAAATAGTGCATACCACGTCAGAAGGAAACAAATAAGTCACATAAACCAGATAATCATCATTTAAGAAACGGTTTCTAATCGCTATTTTATGAGATGAAAGTGGTCAGGACTTCTGACTGATTGCAGACACCGGGAACAATGAACATCACATTTGTTGGTCACTAATACTTTACTTGATTTGCACATTTGTGCCTTTCCAGTAAGTTAATATCGGGGACTGATTGGTCTCGAGGGAAGACGCCAGTCTTGAAACAGAGAGGTTGTGAGTTCAAATCCCAGCTACACCAATTGAGATTTTTATTTCTGATTTCTCTCTGCGGCAACTACAACTGGTCTCAGCAGCGAGGCCCGGCTTGAAACGTCAATTACTCATTGACGGAAAAAATATGAGTACCTCTGAAATCGGAGTTATCTGCGTTTGCGGCAAAGGATCCCTGTGCTCACAGCTGCTACGGGAAAACGGATTAACACGCAAAATTCGATTCCTAGTCTCTAGGGACTTCACCAGATTTTGACGAACGAACAACAAAATGCAGAAATTACTTTTATGCAACATTCAAAGTGATTAGAAGAAGCTGTCTTAAAATAAATAAATAAAAAAAAAACATTTTTGTTAAAAATGGAATATTGTATTTCCAGAAACTCTCAGATTAGCCAGTGTATGGTCTCTTTGCTATAACAATAACTATTAAACTATTTATATCTAGATAAATAGTTGCTGCAACTAAAACTTTGATATTTTGTGTGTGATGTCACAAACTGAAACCATAAAACATCAATGTTAAGAATAACTAGACTCAGGATATCCTTATCTATCAATGTTGCAAAACAAAAACGAAACAAAACAAAAAACATAAAAATAATCTGAGATTCGAACTAAACTGCCACTTTGATATGAAGACAAACAATTGTGATAAACTGATTATAGTAATACTCGCCTCCGTGTTAGCTATTGGTAAAAAAGGAGGAGAGGGGTTTAGTTAGGTCAAGCAAGTATGGATGGAAGTTCGAACAACTTTATTATACCACACTAAAAAAATAAATGGAAAAAAAATATAGTAAATATTGGAGGCAGAGATGTAGATACTGAAGGGAGGTCAAAAAGTAATGCACACCAATTTTTTTCTCGGCTAATAATAAAGATAGGAAAATGAAATTTTGCACACTTGGAATATGACATGTTCCAATTATGTGCACCAAATTGCACAGCATTCTGATAAATATTACGCAATCTATGAACCATTAAATGGAGCTTGTCAACAATGTCCGTTACAAACAGCGAATTGTCATAGAATTTCTGGTTGCGGAAAAAGAAACTGTGGCAAACATTCATAAACGACTGTGTGCAGTGTACAAATGTTCTGCAGTCGATAGGAGCACAGTTAGTCGCTGGGTTCAGATAATTAAAGCTGCAGAAAGTGTACGAGTGGAGCTGCATGATTTACCGCGTTCTGGACGTGTTGCCTCGGCTATCAGCACAGACATGTTAAACCGGGCTGATGCCATTATTCGTAATGATAGGCGTATCACTAGTCAGCAATTGGCATTGCAGCTTACAGTCAGCAAGGGAAGTGCAATCGCAATTTTTAAAACTCTCGGATATTCAAAGATTTGCGCTCGACGGGTTCCTCGGTGCCTAACAAATGATCACAGAGTTCAAAGGAAAACATTCTGTTCTGAATTGTTGGAGCGTTTCGGTGTTGAAGGAGAAATGTTTTTGTCAAAAATTGTTACCGGTGACGAAACGTGGGCACATTATTATGAGCCTGAAACAAAAATGCAGTCAATGGAATGGCATCATCCGCAGTCACCAAAAAGAAAAAAATTCAAAACATCTCCATCAGCCGGAAAGGTGATGATCACTGTCTTCTGTGACATTGATGGTGTGATTCTTGTTGATGTAATGACAAGAGGTGAGACAATCAACTCGACAGCTTACATCAATACACTGACAAAACTCAAAAATCGGTTCCACAGAGTTCGGCCTAATAAGCCATCTGCAGATTTGTTGCTTCAACATGACAATGCACGCCCTCACACGTGTCTGGTAACACGGGAAGGAATCAACAATTTGGTTGGACTGTACTGCCCCATCCTCCTTACAGCCCTGATCTGGCTCCCTCAGATTTCCATCTGTTTGGACCACTCAAAAAATTCCTGCGTGGGACACACTTTGACAATGATGAGGATGTGATCCGTGCAGTTAAAAATGGCAACGCGAGCAGGACAAAACTTGGTACAAACGAGGCATTCATGACCTAGTTTCGCGTTGGCGTAAGGCAATACGCTTGGACGGAGATTATGTTGAAAAATAGGTAGTGTAAAGGGGATGTTCAGCATAATCTGTGAAAATTTCACACATTTTTCCCGAATAGTTTCCGAGAAAAAAATTGGTGTGCATTACTTGTTGACCTCCCTACGTATATGTTCATCTGGTTATCAACACAATACAACATAAGCCCATTTAATGTCTTCAGACGAGAAAGTTTGATAAACGTGACGGGAAGATAAACTCAGAAGAATTATATATTTTTAAAAGTAAAATCACGTTTATAATGTCTATGTTATAAAATCACGTTTATAATGTCTATGTTATGAAATCACGTTTATAATGTCTATGTTATGGAATCACGTTTATAATGTCTATGTTATAAATCACGTTTATAATGTCTATGTTATGGGATCACGTTTAATGTTTATGTTATGAAATCACGTTTTATAATGTCCGTGTTATGAAATCACGTCTATAATGTCTATGTTATAAAAATCACGTTTATAATGTCTATGCTATGGAATCACGTTTATAATGTCTATGTTATAAAATCACGTTTATAATGTATATGTTATAAAATCACGTTTAATGTTAATGTTATTAAATCACGTTTATAATGTCCGTGTTATGAAATCACGCGTGGGCTGCTTTTCAATTGGTATCTCTAACAGGAAGTTGAGGATATAATAAAATATAGTTGTAGTTCATTGTGCCAATCATGTGTATAGCAGAAATCATTATATCCTTGTATCTTCCGGGATACTAGAGACACCTTAGTAAAGTCGTACTAAGAACGCGTGCAACAAGAAGAGGGAACTGGGAAAACTGGTCATAGAATACATGACGTGATCAGTGCATATAGGGCACACTCAATCTAGTCTAATTCTATTCAGCATACATTCGTGTGTATGTGTGTGTGCGTGACAATGTGTATGTCATGTGCGTGTGTGTAGCGAGGGCAAGGCGCTGAAGAACGAAGGGCGCTACCAGTCAGCGGGGCAGAAACATTTGCGTGTTTTCTGACATTTCTTTGTAAAAGAATATCACAATTTGAAAGCGGCTATATCGCAGTCTCGATCAATAAACTGATAAGCGCGAAAGCGGGAGAAACTACTGAAAGTTAATCTATGTAGGAAGAAGAAAAAAACGACTACAATTTATGTTTTCAGAATTGTTCATTAAAAAAAATATTGCAGATAAATGCTTATGAGAACGATTTATATATAGGCTAGAGGGTATGGTATGTATAGACTGTATAAAGGACTAGTATAGAGGGTATGGTATGTATAGATTGTATAGAGGAATAGTATAGAGGGTATAGTTTGTATAGACTGTATAAAGGACTACTATAGAGGTATGGTATGTATAGACCGTATAGAGGACTAGTATAGAGGGTATGGTATGTATAGACTGTATAGAGGACTAGTATAGAGGGTAAGAAGAAAGGCAGAAAGTGGCCTTCCAGGATTTGCAACCGCTTTGTGTACCATCCCACCCACAAATATATGCACATCAATATTAATATATTACATTATTTATTATTATTATTTCTAATGTAAGTCATTATTTCATTTCTTCTTTTCTTGACCCGTGGAAAAATGTTCGTCGTTTTCTGTCATTCTAGTTCAAGCTTAGCTTTAAATGCTGCACATCAGCATGGCTCAATTCGATGGTTTGTGAGCACGGAGCATATGTCCGCTTTAAGCGCGGATTTTTTACTTAAACCAGTGCTCGCCGTGCCAGTCATCATCATCATCGAGTGTCGTCTCTTTATCGAAGGTTGGCTACCACGGAGCGCCATTCCGCTCTGTCTCTTGCTTTGATGGTGCAGGTTGACATAGGCTGACCTGTACTTCTGTTGATGTTACTCGTCCATGTTACTCTTAGTCTGCCTCTGCCTCTGTTACCCTGTATTTCCCCTTCCAAGATTACTTTTAGTAGGCTGTTGTGTCTTTTAACATGCCCTAACAATTTCATTTGTCTTGTCTTAATTGTATTTAGTAGTTCTCTTTTAGTTTTTAGTTTGTTTTAAAACTTCATCATTTGTTCTCTTTTCTTTCCATCCAATTCTACCTATTCTTCTATAAATTCACATTTCAAAGGCATCAATCGTTTCAACATCAATTTCAGCAGTTGCATCAATCCTTTCGAGTCCCGGTAATATTCTAACGTTGTTTCTAGTTCATTTCTTCCATTTTGTTTCCCCCAGATCTTCATGTCAATATTTATGCTTTCTCAAATGTTTGTGTGCACACGCTGCCAAAGGAAAATGGATTAACGCGCAAAATTCAGTTCCTAGTCTCTAGGGTCTCGTCAGAGGTAAAAGCTGGCGAGCGAATGTTCTTGTTTTATATCCTGATGTTTCTCACTTGCCAGATGTATTGATGTAGTGATGTATTGATGTAGTGATGTATTGATGTAGTGATGTATTGATGTAGTGATGTAGTGATGTATTGATGTAGTGATGTATTGATGTAGTGATCTTCCTGCTCATTCCCCTGCAAATAAATGACGTCACTCGTGTCTATGACTGCATGCTTGATCGTTATGCTTCTTTGAGAGGCTTTGGAACGCAAACATGATGAATTTTGCACAATCTTTCTCTAGGTACAGAACCTTTTCACTTTCATTAACGTGTAAAACATCTTCTTCTTCTACCTTTCAGCTCCCTGTGGAGCATAGGTCTTCAACAAACACTTTCCAAGTCGTTCTGTTTCTTGCCATTCTTTAAAGATCATTCCATGTCTTCCCCATCATTTATCTTTCCTCGATGGCGGATTTACTTTATACTTTTCCACGTTTGTAAAGTTTTTTCGGCTTTTTTATATAGTAAGGGATAGCCAGTCCCATGCCCAACCTTCCTTTCACGCCTCTTACGAACATGCCTGGTAGGGAGGGTAAAAGTAAAGTAAAGTAGTAAAGTACCCCCCGTCACGCCAAGTGGCGTATAGGGAAATATGGTGTTAGTGACCCTATATTTACAGACCTTCAGCACATGATTTTTTGGGGTAATGTGGTCGGTATTACGCCCGTGCTGCTTTTACTTCCCAGAAAAATCCGGTACCCATTTAAGGCTGGGTGAACCCGGAGCCGTCGGTTGGGATCGAACCCTACCCCTTGTTCGTAGTAGTCCAGTTCACTAACCACTGAGCTATCGCGGCTCCTACTAATTTTTAGGGAATTAGTAAAACCCAGGTGTCCTCGCCAGGATTACGAACCCCGGCTGTTGCCGTGGTAAGCCAACCGCCTATCGATTGCGCTAACCGGACACCAGGAGGGTACAGCGCCACTATTCTTTACCCCTTTCGGGCTCCGGCAGCGCACGGGCGAACGTGTAAACATATATATATATATATATATATATATATATATATATATATATATATATATATATATATAACATAATGAGTGTGCTTCCATGCGTGTGATAACTTTCAGTGTGTTCTTTTTTCTCCCTTTTAATGACAGTATATCAATCACCTGAAATGACAATTTGCACAAAAACCATGGCTCACTTGATAGACCGATTGTTGCAGTACAAATAATTTGCTGTGCTGTTAGTGTCCTTGTGATTTACAAGCAGTCTATATAAAAAAAAAAAAGTATTAAAATGGGAAAATTGATAACATTGAAAATAGCACAGGCCATAACAGATAAACGTTTGACAAATAGAATTGTTGGACGAGTTTTAAAAAATAGCGGCGAAACAAGTAGTTGTCTGCGAACAAGAAACTCTTACGTTGACGTTACTAGTATATCGCTCATGGACAAACTCTTAACTCTTACGTTGACGTTACTAGTATATCGCTCATGGACAAACTCTTAACTCTTACGTTGACGTTACTAGTATATATCGCTCATGGACAAACTCTTAACTCTTACGTTGACGTTACTAGTATATCGCTCATGGACAAACTCTTAACTCTTATGTTGACGTTACTAGTATATCGCTCATGGACAAACTCTTAACTCTTACGTTGACGTTACTAGTATATCGCTCTTGAACAAACTCTAAACAAGGATTACACTTTGTCCTCCAGCGTCTGGTTCGTAGCTGCTCCCTCCAAATAAAAAAAAATGTTGCTGATGTTAGTCTGGGGAGACAACGAAACATTAACTGATACAAGAAATTCAAATAGATTTTTTGTAAACAAAAATTAGTTGAGTTTGTATTAGTCACTGAGAGAAAATAGAAAAAGCGAGAAAGGAGAGGTAATTACCATCAAGCAGCTGTCCATAGAAACAAAAATGTGTTTCCTTTGACTGTCCGTCCCCCATCAAGGCCAGCTCCTTGTCGTGGGGATGGGGCTTAACAGTCACCAGGGACTGAAAACCAAGACTGGCCAGGCCTTCCTACACCCGTGCAAGACCACAGTCTGCTCTAGCAATTTTAAGTGCTGAAGTCGGAGGCACCAGCCAAAAGGCGCACTACAAAAATCAGGATGCCACGCACTCACGCCAATGGGAAGCATGCCTATAACTGCAAATCGATATGGCACTCGCCCTGTGATGGACACTCAGGCAGGTGCAGCGCCGGGCCTCAGCCTCGAAAGGGCCCAACCTATATTACTGGATGTCCTTCTCAATCGCTCTGTGGAGTCAGGGGGCGAGAGAATAGAGTTACTGGCCAACCCAAAATAAGACCACTCAAATAATGCACTGGAATGCTGAAGGCATCAACAGCAAAAGATGGGTACAGTAAAAAGATAGAATTAGAAAATATCCTGCATGAAGAACAAGTAAGCATATGCTGTTTGCAGGAAACCCATCTAAACAACGACATAGCCTTGAAGATTAGGGGATACCAGTGCTACCGATCTGACAGGAAAAACAGACAAAAGGGCGGAATACTGACTCTTGTAAGGAACAACATTAATGCATGTCAGATTGAAGTGTATATGGATGGGGCGGAATATCAAATACTGCACCTCAGGACAGGAAATACAGACTTCCATCTACTTAACTATTACTGTCCGAGTGACCGCCCACTAGCACTAGACACAATTACATAAAAGAAAGAATAATTGTATGTGGAGACTTTAACAGCCATTCACAGAGCTGGGGCTATGAAGATATGGACAAGAGAGGTGAAGAACTTGAAAATTGGCAGGATGACAATGGGCTTATACTATTAAACCAGGCAACAGATCCACCAACATTCTATTCCAGATCATGGCATACCACATCTACACCAGACCTTGCTTTCCATTCACCAGACCTGGATTGGAATATCACACGTATTGTTGGGAAACAACTTGGAGGCAGCGACCACCGACCTGTCTTTTTAGTGGTGCAAAATGAGGCCGTCAGGGAGAGCAGCACTCTCTCCAGATGGAATTACAAAAAGGCAGACTGGAAAATGTATCAACATTACACCAGTGTACTGACTAAAGATCTAAATACAGACAGAGACATCAACAAAATAGTTGATGAATTCAGTAGACTAATAATACAAGCTGCCAGTGAAACAATACCCAGAGGGGCACGGAAACACTACAAACCATACTGGAATAGTGAACTAGAGCAACTGCACAATGACATGGAAACATCTCGAAAACAAGCAGAAAATAACCCCTGCCAGGAACACCACAATAACTATCAGCATGCTAAAGCCAAATTTCAATGGGCTAAACTACAAGCCAGACGGAGAAGTTGGAAAGAGAAAAACAGAGTACATGAATCTAGAACGAGACACAAGAAAAGTGTGGAAGCTTGTAAAACAGCTGAATGATGAGGGTACAGAAGGGAACACAAAAATTACACTGAAGAAGGATGGAAACATTCTAACAGGTAAACATGCAGCAAATCACTTTGCAGACTCCTTGCAAATGACAACAATATTGAAATTAGCCTAGAGAAACGTCAAGAGACCCGTCTAAAACAACAAAATGCAAGACAAGAAGAGACTGCACATGAAGTCATGGAAATACCCATTACACAAAGAGAGCTAGAGCTGGCAATATCCAAATTAAAAATGAAAAAGTCACCAGGTAGTGATGGAGTGTCTAATGAAATGATTAAGAACTTGGGAACTGCAGCTAAAGCAAAACTACTGCAGATCTACAACATTTGCTGGATCACAGGTAAAGTGCCACAGGCATGGAGAGAAGCAATTATGATACCATTACTAAAGCCAGGAAAAGATGGTTCAATGACATCCAGCTATAGACCAATCAGCCTTACAAGCTGTTTGTGTAAAACAATGGAACGTATAATCAATCTCAGACTGCAGTGGTACCTGGAAAGTGAAAATCTCCTTGTCCCACAACAAGCAGGCTTTAGACAGTGTTACTCTACCGAAGATCAGGCAACCTATCTTTCCCAGGAATTGAGGATGCGTTTCAAGAAAAGAAACTGGTACTAGCAGCATGGATAGACCTAAAGAAGCATTTGATAAGGTATGGAAGGAAGGGCTTTTGAAGAAACTGAGAAATTATGGAGTAAATGGCAGGATGTACAAATGGGTCAAAGCATACCTGCATAACAGGAGAGCCAGAGTGCAACTGGATGGTCTTAAGAGTAAGAAGGTCTTACTGCGCCAGGGCGTTTCCACAGGGAGGGGTACTATCTCCAACACTTTTTTCTGATCTACATCAATGACCTAGTTACTGAACTACCACATGGTATCAAAGTGGCAATGTATGCAGATGACTTGGTAATGTGGTGCACAGAGGAGTATGCAACAGTGGCCTCCAAATTGTTACAAAGAGCTATGAATGCACTGAATTCATGGACAAATAGATGGTGTATCAGCATCAATACAGACAAATGCAGTACTACACTTTTCACTCTTTCCCAAAACAAAAGCAGGAGCCATCTATATAAACAATGAGCCTGTGAAAGAAGACATACAGGCTACGTATCTCGGAGTTACATTTGATAACAAACTATCTTGGAAACAGCAGATAAATAAGGCAACCCAAAAAGCAAGGAGAAAATTGGCTATTCTAAGAAAGCTGTGTGGAACTACGTGGGGTGCGAGTGGAAAATACTCAGTAAAGTTTACCAACAGAGTATACGCCCACATTTAGAATATGGATCATCTGCATGGTGTTCAGCATCAAACACCACACTTCAAGAACTGGATAAAGTACAAAACCAGGCACTTAGGGTCATCACAGGAGCAATGAAATCAACACCAATATTAGAGATGGAGAAATTGTGGAGGATACCAGCACTGAGAGAACGGAGGGACACAAAGGTGCTGATACAGGCAGAAAAATTTGCTTGCATGCCGAGACATCCAATGAAGGACCGATTCCAAAATCTTGCATTGGGACGACTTAAGAGAAGCAGTTTTATCCACCAAGCCAAGCGTATTAGTAGACAAACACCAGACATGCCAAGAGCTGTTAACCCCCTACTGCCCATACCAGAACAGACTCCCTGGACAGAGGAATCTGGATTATCAGTTCAAATACGGACAGAAGTGAAAGGAATAGTTGATAAAGAGGAACAGAATAGTCTACAGCGAAAAACAATAACTCTCAGTTTCCTGGATGAAGAATACCCACAAGACCTATGGATTCGTGTGTATACAGATGGATCAGCACAGAATGCAGTAAAAAATGGGGAGCAGGTGCATATATAGAATACCAAATAACACTAGGGATATGAATAAAATAGCAACAGGGAAATATTGTCACAATTATGATGCAGAAATACAAGCAATAAAGTTAGCAATAGAAAAACTGCTGAACATTAATCTTAGCCCGCAGCCTGTAGTGTTTTTGACAGATGCAAGATCAGTACTCCAGGCACTACAATCCAGAAAATTACCACATCTGCAGACCTTATTGACTGAACTCTGCAAGCACCACAGGGTTGCCCTGCAGTGGATCCCATCTCACTGTGGAATACCAGGAAATGAGAAAGCAGATCAGTGGCAAAGGAAGGTTCAACAGGCACACAACTAGATACACCTGTTACATACCATCATAAGAAAACAGATAATCAAATCAATCAGAGGACCACAAGCCCCAAATCAGGATGCCTTTTATAATATGAATAGATATGAAACAAGTTATCATTATAGTCTCAGAACAGGACACAATCGACTCCATAGTCACATGTATACAAAATTCAAGATCGGCACATCAACTACTTGTACATGTGGACAGGCGCCAGACTGCTGAACACATACTTCAAGACTGCACTGAATATAGTAGACTGAGGAAAATCCATTGGCCCATAGATACAACACTACAGACAAAACTATATGGGCCACTGCAAGAATTACAAAAGACAGTAACATTTATACAGGAAACGACATTGCAGATATAGGACAATGCTTCAGGCGAACGAAAGATAGATAGATAGATAGACTGTCCGTCGTTCTTGAGCGCAGATCTGTAGCCGTCTCCTTGTAACGATACTGTTATTTATTGTATTCTCTCTATCATCATCTTTACTGGAGCTAACATAGCACGTGCTGTCTCCTTGTCTTTAACGTGTGTTCGAATATACCTCGATTCCTGTGATGATCTACTATTCACACCCCCCCCCCCCCCCCACATCCCCCAGTACTTTCTGAACCAAAATAAATCTAACTTTGCTACCCCCGTGCTATTTCAATTATCAAGAACTAGATCTCACTTCTAATTCCCTTCAATTCAACGGTCAGTTATAGGACCAAACTAATGGAGCTGCTATAGGTACTAAGACGGGTCATTGCTATGATTGTCTCTTTATGAACCACTTAGCGTATCAATCTTGGCCTTTACGACGACCCGAGAACATTGTGTATCATAAATAGACGATGGGGATTCAGATCTACCGGAACATGATGTTATTAGGCTCTTAGATTTTACAAATTATTAATTTCCGTCAGTCTATTAAAATTACGTATACTATTAAATGTAAAAGTGTTACAAACTGGCCGGCTGCATGGAAGACTTCCGCGACGGAAATGAGCAGTTATGACTTTTGCTGATGATAATCTGGTAAATCGACAGGAAAGAGACAGACGGGGAATCGCCTCCACAATGCAAGACGAACTCGATCGCATCTCTTCGTGGTGTGGAGTAGCAGGTGCATTGGTTAATCAAAATAAAGCATCAGCTGCATGGTTCTCACTTAACATTCATATCGTTAACACGGAAACACCGGTGGTACGACTGGGGGCTGATGAGGTGACCAGGGACAGGATGATGGCGTACCTCGGAGTTAAGTTTGATCGCAGCCTGTGTTTCGGGACCATGTCGACCATGTGATGACAAAATCCCGCAAAGAATTAGCCGCCTTGAAGTCATGGCAGCTGCCAACATTGAGCAGAGGCCACATACCTTCTGTTCCTAGACTATTCCTCGCACCAATCGAGTATGCCCAGGCAGTTCTTACACTCAGTAAGACGCAAATTGACAAGCTAGAGAAAATACAAAATGAAGCTATGCGCATTTTCTTGGGGTGTACGAGGGATACGCCCTGTGTAGCAATGAGGTATCTTCTCAATTTTCCAACCATGAATGACAGGATAATGATCTGAAGGGAACGAGCATAGCTGAAGATAAGTGCAGATAAAGAGCATCCATTGCAATCTGAGCTCAGCACAGGGAAGGGTGTCAGGCTAAAAAGAACCAAATTATGGGTGGATCGGGCAGAAGATGTCATGAAACAGGTCTGTGGGTTTACCAATATCAACGCTGGTGCGGAGTGGATATCGGTGCATACGGCATTCAGTGGGACATTCTCGTGTATTGTTACACTCGACAGGAAATGTGGGGAACAGAACTCAGTCGTGGTTAATACGGAGGTCAACGGTCTCATCAGGGATAATAACGATGAGAAGGATGCAGTCATCTATCAGACGGATCTGTAATACGACACCAAAGGAGTGCGTGGGCATTTACAGCACGCTCGGCAGGCAGAATAGTCAAGGAAGACAGTGGTGCATACGTCATGACCACGAGTAGCATGACCATGGAGGTGATGGCAGTGACCAAGGCATTCATCTGGTCAGAGTCACAAGACTACACCCCCGCTTGTATACTGAGTGATTTGATGAGCATGAGGCGGGATAGCAGTTATGACTTGTGAATGAAAGTGGAGCCGGGATCTGTACGTATGCAATGGGCAGAGTCATAGCTGAAGTCAAAAATACGTAAGGTCACTTTTGTCTACATCCCAGGACATGCGGGAGTACGGGGAAATGAAAGCGCGGACAGGTTGGCTAGCGGCGCCATTGTTGAGGACGGTCAGCCAATGGATCGGGTGGACATCATCAATGCCCTCCTGGAAGTGGGATGGACACAGGACTTCGACAACCATGAGTTCACGTCACTCCTTCGGATGAAAATGGTGGGAGTTAAGATTGGCACAGCCAGAAACGAGAAACTTAGTGGGCCTGTAAGAAGACTAATTAACCAACACAAAACAGGAGTCATCAGTCGCTGGACACTTCGTTACTTGCTGAGGAGTGGATCTGAGCACCTATGGACATGTTCGGAGTGCAATTATGATAACCTGCTAATAACTCGATACGTATACTATTACTACTTTGTCTGTCCCATTTATAGATAAAGACATCTTTTGTTGATTTATCGGAACTTTATACATCCATGTTCTGTAAACCTACCCCTCCTCTCATACTCGATCCTATCGTAATTCTGCCAGCTTCTGTGTCTCCGCCGCAACTGTGAGCAAGGTTATGACTTCTAACTTCAACTCCACTGATGTTAGATTTCTTCTGCCGTCATTCCTACCTTGAACACGCTCGCCTATTTGTCTTCCAACGAGTCCTCCCTATATTCTGTGGAAATGCTCTCATCTCCTCTTCCAACTCTTCTTCTGAAAAACCCTTCACGCCGGTTACCCATCACCCCTATAACTTTAGCTACAAACAGAAAGAATCAGGGTACGCTGCTCATCTATTCTCCTCTTCTTTGATTCTTCTCATTAAAGCGTTGTAACAACCTATAAGACTTGTTGGTTTGTTCTCGCCTGAGCAACTCTGCTTATTTCCGCCGCGGAACACTTCCATGCAGCCGGCCAGTTTGTAACACATGCCCGTATGTGTTTCAGACTGATCTACCTGCCTTCCCTAATGATATTTTTGAGATTATGAAAGGGTTTACTTTTGTTTCCCTAACAGCATAAAACATGTTCATCTGCTACCGCTGCCATCTTATTATACTTCTGTACATCTTTAGTCCATCTCAAATCATCAGTCCTTTAAGGTCCTAACAACATCCGTGTTATTAGCATTGTCTCCTGCTCCTCGAAAGAACGAAGTAGGTTCGCTACTGAAAATCGCCTAATAGCTTGTCTTAGTTCTTTAAAACAGGTGGGATAACTCTTTCCAGTATGCTTTCTAATGCCATTTCATGCTCCAATCTTCACATTTGATTTATATTTTTGTCAGGCCTCTTTAACCGAACCTGCTTTTGCTTTGTATTATTGGTTGCCGACTGAATTCTCAATTTTGTGAGTGCTTTTGCGACATCTGTCTGCACTATTACATATATCTGGGCAGTAATATAGACAAAGAGGGAAGAACAGAGAATGATACCAAAATAAGAATTGAATTATTGAGTTATTTGCGGGTCATCATTATTGCACTCCGAACATGTCCAGGTGCTCAGATCCCCTCATCGGCAGGTCTCGCAGTGTCCAGCGACTGACGACTCCAGTTCTGTGTTGGTTGATTAGTCTTCTTACACGCCCACTAACTTTCTCTTTTCTAGCTGTGCCCATCTTAACTCCCATCTCTTTTATCCGAAGGAGTGACGTGGACTCATGGTTGTCGAAGTACTGTGCTCTACCCTGTTCCCGGAGGGCATTGATGATATCCGCCCGTTCCATTGGTTGACTGTCCTCAACAATAGCGCAGCTAGTCAATATGTCCGCTCTTTTATTTCCCTGTACTTCCGCATGTCTTAGGACGTAGACAAAGGTGACTTTACGTGTTTTTAACTTCTGCAATGACTCTACCCATTGTATACGCACAGAGCCAGCCTCCTTTTTTTCTTATCATGCTCATCGAATCACTCAATATACAGGCATGGGTGTAGTTTTATGATTTTAACCAGATGAATGCCTTGATCACTGCCATCACCTCCATCGTCATGCTACTAACATAAGGATATCAAAAGGTAAAGGAGCATTCGTTGCATTGGGAATTATGTGGAAATCCAAAGAAATTAGGTTAAATACAAAAATAAAAATTTTAGTCCTATTATATAGCTGTGAAACATGGAGAACAACAAAAATGACAATCATGAAAATATAGACTTTCAGTAATGGATGCTTACGTAGAATAAAAGGATGGAAATGGCAGGACAAAATCACTAGCATAGAATTATGGAAATGTACCAGTCAAATACCAGTGGATAAAACGATACACCGAAGACGATGGCGCACACTGCACACAACACACTGCAGAAGCCAACTGAGATATACATATATGTAGTGTGTTTATTTATGTCTGCGAGAAATTGAAACTAGTCGGTCTAGGATCGAACGTTAACCTCCACCCCTCCAGCCCCTTCCCGTCCGCGGTAGCTTAATCCCTTAATCCATTGCCACTAACCTCTTCTCTACCACAGCTCCTATTTCAGGACAAGCACACTTTTCATTTGGAACAGGCATGGATTTTTGACAGCTTTCTTGTCTGCGTGTTCTAGGCACATATAAAGAAATTTTTTTTTTAAAGTAAAGAGTCCTGTCACGCCAAGTGGCGTTTAGGGAATATGGTGTTAGTTACCATAAATTTTACAGACCTTCGCCACATGATTTTTGGGGCAATGTGGTCGGTATTACGTCCGTACCGCTTTACTTTCCCAGAAAAAAAAATCCGGTACCCATTAAAGGCTGGGTGAACCTGGAAGCCTTCGGTTGGGATCGTACCCTACCTCTTGTCCTTTGTGGTCCAGTTCACTAACCACTGAGCTATCGCGGTTCATATAAGAAATACATAACAGAAAACCATATGTGTTTACGCAATGAAATATTTTGTCATGTTTCAAGTTTTTTACACCATTCACAGCAGAAGACAATGAACACGTCCTAGCATGAAATTAAACTGACATTAGAATAATATATAAACGTGTTATTTGAAGTTATCTGTGTTAATTTGAAACGGTTAAAGGTTATTTTAAGGAGTTTGAAATGTTTGCACATATACTTTAATTAATGGCAATTACTTCTACATGTTAAGTAAATAAATAAAGATTAATTCCAAGTACTCCTCATCAAGGCCAGTTCCTTGTCGCGGGGACGGGGCTTAAGAGTTACCAGGAACTGAAAACCAAGACTGGCCAGGCCGTCCTACAACCGAGCATGACCACAGTCTGCTCTAGCAAGTCAAGACTGGCCAGGCCGTCCTACAACCGAGCAAGACCACAGTCTGCTCTAGCAAGTCAAGACTGGCCAGGCCGTCCTACAACCGAGCAAGACCACAGTCTGCTCTAGCAAGTTTAAGTGCTAAAGACGGAGGCAACCAGCCAAAAGGCGCACTACAACAATCAGGATGCCACGTTTTCACGCCAATGGGAAGTATGTCTATAACTGCGAATCGATATGGCACTCGCCCTGTGATGGACATTCAGGAAGTTACAGTGCCGTTCAGCCTTGAAAGGGCCCAATCGCTATTACTGGATGTCCTCAACCGCCCCATAGAGTCAGGGGGCGAGAGGATAGAGCTACTTGCCAATCAAAACTAACACCACTCAAAATAATGCACTGGAATGCTGAAGACATAAACAGCAAAAGAGATGGGTATAGTAAAATGATTTAGAAAATACCCTGCACGAAGAGCAAGTAAGCATATGCTGCTTGCAGGAAACCCATCTAATCAAAGATATAGCCTTGAAGATTAGAGGATACCAGTGTTACCAATCTGTCAGGGAAAAAAAAACAAACAAAAGGGCGGAATACAGACACTTGTAACGAACAAAATCAATGCATGTCAGCTTGAAGTGTATATGGACGGGGCTGAATATCAGATACTGCACCTCATGACAAAGAAAATACTGACCGTCATTTACTTAAATACTACTGTCCGAGGGACCGCCCACTAACACTAGACACAATTCCATTGAAAAGAAAGAATAATTGTATGTGGATACTTTAAAAGTAATTCACAGAGCTGGTTGGGGGTGGGGGGGGGGTGTGTCATGAACATATGGACAAGAGAGGTAGAGAACTTGAAAATTGGCAGGATGACAATGGGCTTATACTATTAAACCAGACAAGAGATCCACCAACATTCTACTTCAGATCATGGCATACCACATCTATACCAGACCTTGCTTTCCATTCACCAGACCTGGATTGGAATATCACACGTATTGTTGGGAAACAACTTGGAGGCAGCGACCAACGACCTGTCTTTTTAGTGGTGCAAAATGAAGCCGTCAGGGAGAGCAGCACTCTCTTCAGATGGAATTACAAAATGCAGACTGAAAATGTATCAACAATACACCAGTGTACTGACTAAAGATTTACACACAGACAGAGACATCAACAAAATATTTGTTGAATTTAGTGGACTAATAACACAAGCTGCCAGTAAAACAATACCTAGAGGGGCACGGAAACACTACAAACCATACAGGAGTAGTGAACTAGAGCAACTGCACAATGACATGGAAATATCTCGAAAGCAAGCAGAAAATAACGCTTGCCAGGAACACCACAATAACTACCAGCATGCTAAGGCCAAATTTCAAAGGGCTAAACTACCAGCCAGACGGAGAAACTGGAAAGAGAAAACAGCGTCCTTGATCTTGAACAAGACAAGAAAAAGTGTTTAAGCTTGTAAAGCAGCTAAATGATGAGGGTACAGAAAGGAACACCAAAATCACACTGAAAAAGTATAGAAACATCCTAATAGGTAGCAAATCACTTTGCAGACTCCTTTGCAAATGACAATAATATTGAAATTTACGTAGAGAAACGACAAGAGACCCGTTTAAAACAACAACATGCAAGACAAGAAGAGACTACACATGAAATCATGGAAATACCCATTACACAAAGAGAGCTAGAGCTGACAATATCCAAATTAAAAATGAAAAAGTCACGAGGCAATGATGGAGTGTCCAATGAAATGATTAAGAACTTGGGAATTGCCGGTGAATCAAAACTACTGCAGATCTACAAAATTTGCTGGATCACAGGTGCCACATGGTTATGGAAGGCCCCGGTATCACTGCAAACGAATTAAAATCAATAATTGCCCAACGGTAGTGCCAGTGGAAACATCCGAATTACTAACTCATCTCCCAAACAAAGAAATGCAGCTGTAGTCCACATCATAGCAGTCTTAGCACACGTCGAAATACATAAAGCGAAACCGCACAGAAAGTGAACACAGTATGTTCTCTGTCATACGATATCATCGTTCATCGTAAACAATTGGAATATCGAAACACGATCAACACGGATGAGACACGCAGCTCACGGTGTACACAGAGCACTTAACTCAGTAGCTCCTGCAACAAGCCGGACTATTACTTGCTATGCATGGAGAGAAGCAATTATGATACCAATTACTAAAGCCATGAAAAGATAATTCAACGACATCCAGCTATAGACCAATCAGCCTTACAAGCTGTTTGTGTAAAACAATGGAACGTATAATCAATCTCAGACTGCAGTGGTACCTGGAAAGTGAAAATCTCCTTGTCCCACAACAAGCAGGCTTTAGACAGTGTTACTCTACCGAAGATTGGGCAACCAATTTCCCAGGAAATTGAGGATGCGTTTCAAGAAAAGAAACTGGTACTAGCAGCATGGATAGACCTAAAGAAAGCATTACTTTGAATACCAAATATACAATTCAAATCAGGGTTCTCTTCCATCAAATACCTCCGGTGCATTGATGACTCCTTCGGACTTACCGATCTACCTGAAGACGACGTCTCCAAATGTATTGACTACATTGGAAAATACCACAAAGCCATCAAGTTCACATCATTTATCTCCGCTTCATTTGTTACCTTTTTGGACCTTATTGTTTCCTTGGGCACTTCTGGCCTTCACGCCTGTTTTCTATAAACACAAACGTCCATTGTTACCTTCTCTATACTTCATCACATCCACCTTCATGTCGTGATTCGATTACATTTTCTGAATTATTGCGTCTTCGTTGTAACTGCCATGATGACCAAAATTTATCCAACAAGCTCACCTTATGTTAGGCTTCTTTCGACGCCAGTTTATTCAGATTCAATCTTTCAATCTGCCTTCACACGGGTCCTCCTTATCTCTCGACATGAGGCACTCACTCCTTCCAACCGGAGCGGTTGAGCACTCTGACAGAACAACACTCACCCTTACATATCATCCTCACAACTTAGCTGCTGGGAGAATACTCAACCGTTACCGTTCCATTCTCCAGTCTGATCCCGCTACTCATCTGCTTTGTCGTAATCTCCCTATGGTCGCCTTCAAACGCGACAAGAATCTAAGGAATATTCTTGTTAAGAGCCGTCTCTCTCGCTCCGACCAGAAATACTTTGGTACCGTCCCCTGTGGATGTAACTGCATACCCGTACTTATGTGCTCCGCACCAACTCTGTCTAATTCCCTAACGACAGATTCGAGATCAAGGATGGTTTCACATGTGTGTACAGCAATATAATTTATGTTATCATATACCAACGATGTCACATGATATATATTGGCGAGAGTGGTCGACGTTTAGTGGAAGGTTTTGTGAACACCTTCGAGATGTACAACATAATACTGGCACTCCAGCTGCGTCCCACTTTAATTTCTCGGACCACAAAGGTAAATATGATATCCGTATCACTGGTATTGTCTTCTGCCACTCCAGCGACCGAAGTCTGCCAATCGCGTTATAGTCCAATTGGGTTTGCTGACCCCACGAAGCATTAATGTCTCACACTCTTGCACATAGTTTTCCTGTAGCTGTCTCTTCTCTATTGTATATACTTTGTTGCTCATGTTTAAGCACATTATTATATACACATGCTATGCTATTCACAAATCTCCTCTACTAGTCCACACTGCATCACTTCGTCTGTCCTCTATATCTATTACCCCACTCTACGACACCTCTATCTTTCCTCCTCTCTAGTCTGCCTCTTGTGCTTTTTGTATGCACACGGACCTGCTTTTGGAAACTTCTGTTATTGCGTGCTGTGTGCGCAGATTGTCACTTTTGTGCAGGCACACGCACCTCGTGCGCACTTCCGTTCTTTTCACATTTGATTTCACATCAGGGATAATTTTATTCATATTTTCCTTTCATTTCTATTCTAGTTTGATTTATATTATTATTTATTATTTATTTTAATACATATTTGTACGTGTGTTGTCAGTTTGTTCCCGTTGAAGGCCTTTGCGCCGAAACGTCGTCCTGATTTGTGTTGTCTACTTGCTACATGAAGCCTAAACCGTAACGGTTTTTTTTTCAATTTTGTTTTATATGTAATTTTTAATTTCTAGACAGCTAAAAAGACCAATGAGGGAATTCTCAAAGAGGCGAACACAAAAAGGAAGCTCCTAAGAAACATCAGATAGAAACAATAAACATTTTTTTGCACATCATTAAAAAGAGGAAAATTTGAATACTTTATTACAACTGAAAAAATACAGGGAAAGAGAGATCGCGGACGACAAAGAGAGTAAATAATAGATAGCTTGGTGTCATGGCATGGAAAACAGTCAACAACAGAATTGATACGATGCACGGTGGATATAAGATTGTGGAAGAACATGATCGCCTATGCCAACAGGTATGGGACATGATGACGACCCGGGTTGTGCAAGGGCTTGATGCATTGAAATGGTTGATAAACTGACCTTGGGTGAGTCTGTGAAAGTATGAAGGGTCTGCAAGGAAGACGTCTTGATAGTCCTTAACGATTGCGTAATGGAAATGGACACGACCATCAGTGAGGATATCGTCTTGGCGATGTGTTATCTTTCAATGCAAAGTTGAACAAGTACGAACAAGAAACTGTAAGTGCAGGCTGGCCGTGTGTCCAACCAGAGTGCTACCACTCACTCACGTCCTGAAAGTGACAGATTAAGCATAGTGTGCTTAGAATAATGTGATGTCAGCTCTAATTAGAAAGCGTAATGCTATACATTAGTGAACACAAATAACAATGAATAATAGCTTCGCTAACATTATTTTGTCTTCGATCCGAACTCCGTGTAAACATATTTCAAAACTTCCACTTCCGAATTGAAGTTCATACAGTATTTTTCCCCGCTCTAAAAGCTATAGAGGGAGCCACGATAGCTCAGTGGTTAGTGAACTGGACTACAAAGGACAAAAGGTAGGGTTCGATCCCAACCGACGGCTTTCGGGTTTACCCAGCCTTAAATGGGTACCGGATTTTTTTCTGGGAAAGTAAAGCAGCACGGGCGTAATACCGACCACATTACCCCAAAAATCATGTGCTGAAGGTCTGTAAAATATAGGGTCACTAACACCATATTTCTCTATACGCCACTTGGCGTCACGGGGGTACTTTACTACTTTTTAAAGCTATAGACAGACAGACAGACGGACGGACAGACAGATGTATTTTCCTTGCTGTAAACGCCATATAATGTAAGTAAGTAAAGTTTTTTTTTCAACCGTTTTTAAAAATAAAACAAATAAAAAAATGCTAATACCCAAACACCTCGTGACCACTGCACTGGGCGTGAGACCTTAATTCTTAAACTCCACGGGGAAACCTCCGGTACACCCAGTATAAAAGATGTATAGTAATTATTTTTAAAAGTTCATAAATGTTATGTAGAGCCAGTCTTAACATATGATTGTGAATCATAGAAAATAGGACAACAGACAAGTAAATCACTGGAGGCTGTAGAATTGTGGTTTTACAGAATAATGGTGAGATTACCATGGACAGCTAAGAAGAGTAATGAAAACGTTCTGAAAGAGACCAACGCAAAAATAGAGCTAATTTCCAATATTAGGAAGAAGCAATAATCATTTTTTGGCCATGTAATGAAAAGAGAACAGTTTGAAAATATTTTGACAACTGGGAAAATTTATGGACGAAGAGATAGAGGGAAGCAAAGAGAAAAGATACCAGACAGCTTAAGAGAATGGCTTGGAAGAAGATCAACAACAGAAAAGCTATATAAGTGTCGAGATCCAGAATTGTGGAGAGACATGATCACCTACGCCCGCAGGCATGGTACTTGATACTGATGATAGTAATTATCCACTCTTTTTTAAATAGCTGTATAGTGAGTATATATTTGTTAAAATGTGTTCATCTTGTTAACTTCAAATACCAGCAGGATTATCACAGCGATAAGTTCCTGGTTCCCAGATATAAAAAGTCGTTCATTCTGGTAAAGTCACTACATCAAAGTGGTTTTTATTTTTTTTTTAAATTCCTCTATTTCACTTCAAACAAGGATGAAAAGTTACATTTCTCAAATATCCTCATTCTCACCTATTCAATCCCTGATGCATGGAGTATCCTGTTATTATGAAAACATAACATATCTCAATAACATATAATATCACCGAGACACAACTTCCTTGTAACATATTACACTAACAATATTACACGTTTTCCCCCCTTTTCCCGAGGAATGTTTGAATGGTTTACACTGTACTTCAATGCCGGATGTGAACTAGTGCGGTTAGGAAATTATAGACAATGTACAGTCGTCTAAATTTCTGGATATTGAAACACAAGCCAAACGGAATCTAATTACGGTGCTCTTGAGATGTGAACATACAGGCGGAACTTGGATTTACGGATATAGTAAACAAAGAAAATATGACTTCAGAAGGTTGTCTGTGACACAGTATGTATGTATGTATGTATGTATGTATGTATGTATGTATGTATGTATGTATGTATGTATGTATGTATGTATGTATGTATGTATGTATGTATGTGCGTGTGTGCGTATATAATAGTGTATGTGTGCATGTATTTATGCATATATTTGTGTATGTATTAGGCATGTATACATATAAGTCTAAACGTGTCGTATGTATTTATCGCGCCGCATGAATGCATGTATGTACAAATGTTTATATTAATTAAGTATGTACTATATTTGCCGGTGTATATGACGCACCCCCTTTTTTTCTATACATTTCCTGATGAAAAAAGCAAAACATTATTACTGGACATTATAAAGAACCGGCAGTCTTTCTGGGAAATGGTAAAACGTTTTCAGGAAAGTTTCGGATAGAAATTGTTCCTTTGGCGGTGGAAATTCTTTAAAGTTGAATTGTGGTTTCTTCGTGGCTTTACCCTTCCCTGGTGTCTGGGTAATGGCATCCGATACCCTGTCCTCTTGGATAACTACGAAAAATAGGAGGTCAAGTTTGCAGGAAACAAATAATAATAAATGAAAATTATTCTGGTGGGAAACTTCTAAGGCGATCGATCAGCGAATCATTTAAGGGAAGAGGTATGTTTACAGCACTCGGAAAAAAAAATCACACAAGTATGCACTCGCGCACGTTAAAGAACATCTCACAGTTAAAAGTAAAAATAATGAACAAAAATGGTCGTAGCCCGGGCTAATCTAATCATGTTAAAATTGGAAGTGTCGGACCGAAGAGCTCGGACCTATGCAGCTTTACCGTAAACTAGCGACAGACACAACACGCAGACGCCCATGTAACGGGTAACGCTATGAAGATCGCAGACGCCCATGTAACGGGTAACGCTATGAAGATCGCAGACGCCCATGTAACGGGCAACGCTATGAAGAGGACAATATTTCAAATATAAATTAATACGTTGTTATACTTTCAACAAATATTTCATCTCAATAGTGAAGAATACATTTAATTTTCTTTATCAAAACCCAGCCATTGATGTCTAGAGCTAAAGGAAGAGTCACTGAAACTTTTTGTCTAAATCTGAAGCTGAGCTTCTTAAACAAGCAGTTACCCAGTGAGTTACTTATGCCGCACCTCTCTTAAATGATTTAACCAAAAACTAGCCAGAACTCTTCCATCTTCTAAATGGCGTAACCTCAAAATCTAAATACTCCATCCATCCATCTGTTTCAAATCACCTTCATCAATCTCTTAAATGCTTATTAAAACATATTTTTGTGTTTGAAGTTCACTAGTTAAAGCTCCAAACATTACGGCTGAGTTTCCAATTCTGTGGGATTTTAACATCTTGTGTTCTGTGAGAGCAAAACTGATCTTGTACTTTAATTACTTCTGTAGTCCGCCAAGGTGCCTTGACAAGATGTTATCTATCCATAACTTCATTGCTCCTCCATCCGTTCAGCTATTTTGAATGAACATGCACAAACACTGTTTTGTGCGCTATTTTCTTCTTCGAGAAGTGTCTTCCTTTTACAAAATAAATGGTTATGATTATGGTTATGGAAGGCTCCGGTATCGCTGCAAACGAATTAAAATCTACAATTGCTCCACCGCCCGTGCCAGTGGAATCATCAGAATTAACATCTCATGTCCCAAACAAAGAAAGGTAGCTACAGTCCCCAACATAGCAATCTCAGAACACGCCAAAAGACATAAGGTGAGACCGCACAGAAAGTGAACACAGCCATATCTTCCCCGTTATACGATATCATTATTCACCGTAAGCAGTCAAAATATCAAAACACAATCAAAACTGAAGAAACGCACAGCTCACGGTGTGCACATAGCACCTAACTCAGTAGCTCCTGCGGCAAGCTGGACTTGGAATATGAGGAAACTGCAACAATCTGCTGGCGTGTTGTTTTTTTTTTTACTATACATGAGGAAAGCTTTTGCTGAAACGTTATAGTTTGTCTTGTCTTTCTGTCAGTCTTGCCGCTCAATACCATTTAATTTTTATTGTATACATTTTATGTAGCTATACACATTGCCCCGCATAGTATTTACTATCTGATATCTGTGCTATCTCCTTTTTTAACTGTCATATTAACACAATTATTTGCTTGATTGTTTTTTTAAACAATAATTTTGCATTATATTCCTTGCTGATTGTTCAAAGGGATCCACTTTCCTTTGCATTAAGATTATATTACATTGTTCTGAGAATCTATTGCAGTACTGCATTTTGGTTATAGTATTCAGTTGCAGTAGACAAAGATTTTAAAAAATACATTTCTTGTGTTCTATTATATAGTAAACTGGAGACAAGTCGTCTTTATGTGTCACAGTTTCAATGATACTTTAAATTATCAAAAACTGCTTACCATTTTCTTGATACCGTTCTCTATGCAACACAATGCACAAAATATGAGAGAAAGTCAATAAATAATCACAAAAATAAATAATGGCGGTAAGTGTGTCACATCAAAATAGCAGGATAAAACAATTGTGTAATGAGTTTCTTCATGTTCTGACGTTTTAACAGTAACACGTTTTGTGTCCTAAGAATGTTCTATTTTGTGTCCTAAGAATGTTCTGTTTTGTGTCCTAAGAATGTTCTATTTTGTGTCCTAAGAATGTTCTGTTTTGTGTCCTAAGAATGTTCTATTTTGTGTCCTAAGAATGTTCTGTTTTGTATCCTAAGAATGTTCTATTTTGTGTCCTAAGAATGTTCTGTTTTGTGTCCTAAGAATGTTCTACTTTGTGTCCTAAGAATGTTCCTATTTTGTGTCCTAAGAATGTTCCTATTTTGTGTCCTAAGAATGTTCTATTTTGTTTGAGAGCACATAAAAAAATCAGAGGAACCTCGTCCATGTTTCCTATTTCCTCAAGTTCAAATGATGATGTTCCAATAAAATATTTTAATTTTTTCTTAACCTTCAGTTGTCAGTTTTGCGATATTTGTTGTTTTGAAGCAATATACATAGATGCTTTCTCTTCATCAATCTTGAGCACCATAATATCGTGTGTGCGTGTGGCCCTTTTCTTCTTGTCAGACGGTCTAGTGGAGGCTGTTGTGTATTTTTTTGAGGATTTGTTTTTGTCGAACTGCTTCTCTCGTGGCTAATTCTACCAATGTTTGACAAACACACGCGGTCACAGAATGAACAAGTCAGGCCCACTGATCCACAGGTTTTCCATCCTTTTTCATGAGTCGTCTCACTTATAAGTGATGCCTTAGCACAGTCTCAAATGATGTTATACCATTCCTTATACATGCTCTCCATGATATTCGATTACTTGCCAGATGTTCCCAGTCATTTTCAAATATGGAGAAGTCTTTCAAAGATGATATGCAGATATCTCTATATCGTAGTTTAGGTCTGCCGATTTGTCTTTTACGTGTATTAGTTCACCATATAGTATTTGAATTGCTCTTCTTTTAGTGTGTTTGCTTTAGCAAGTCCTGGGCACAAGGTCCTTACGTTCCATGTGCCAAGTTTAAACATTGGTGCTTTCTTCCTCATTTCACTTTGCCTACTCTGCCTGGGCACGGAATATAGAGATAGTGCTTTACCAGTCGCACTATCCCCCTCTCGACTTCGTTTCAAAGACCTTCTGAGTTCTTAGAATTCTGAAAATGTTAACTCCCGTAATGCCAAAAAAAAATTATTACGTGACAAGACGGAAACAACTAAATAGAATTCACACAACTTTTCGATACAAGCCATGATAAAAAGCAGACCAAAAAAGACGTAATAGAAAAATATGGATATACAGAATATAGAACTAGAAACACTCGAGATCAAGACATCAGAAGACACCCACCACAAAAAAAAAAATGATAATTGAACTCTCTCTCTCGAGGCTGAAAGGCAAATGAGAAAAGAAAAAGAAAAAAAGAGTTCAGGAAGTCCAAGATGTCTTCAATATCAAGGACATTTGAGTATTTGTCATTTAATGTTTGGTGGCGTGATGTGGTATCTTGTCGTGATGTGTGAATGTCATTGTCTGCAGTGTTTGCATATGCTGATAATATCTTTTTTAGGAAACGGCAGGAACTGAAAAGAATGTAGCACTTTATCGATGTACATTTCGCCTAGACGGGGGTGGGAAACCTATGGCCCGCGGGCCAGAACCGGTCCGCCAAGCAATTTTAATCAGCCTGGGAGGTAGATTTAATATTACTATACATTCCAATCCTTGTGTTAAGAATTAAAAAGTAACACACATACGCACATTATTTCTTTAAAATCAATGTTTAATAATAAACAGTTGTCTGCTTTGCAGTGTCACCATAAGGAAAGGACTCAGCCTTAATAGCAAAAAGACAGAAGTAATGGTAACAACAAAGAAAAAGACATCACCTCAGTGCAAAAAAAAAGACAAGTGGAACAATATTAAAATAGGTAAATGAATTTAAATATTTGGGAACTTTGTTAACCTCAGACGGAAGATGTACAAAAGAGGTGAGATGCAGAATGGCTCAGGCAAAAGCATCTATCCAAAAAATGAGGAAGATACTATGCAATCCATTTTTGACAATAGAAACAAGAAAAAGAGTTCTTAAATGGTATGTAGAGCCAGTCTTAACATATGGATGCGAATAATGGACAATAGGACAACAGACAAGAAAATCACTGGAGTCTGTAGAAATGTAGTTTTACAGAAGAATGTTGAGAGTACCGTGGACAGCTAAGAAGAATAATGAAGAAGTTCTGAGAGAGGTCAAAGCAAAAAGAGAGCTAATTTCCAATATTATGAAGCAACAATCATCATTTTTTGGCCATGTAATGCGAAGAGAACAACTGGAATATATTGTAACAACTGGAACAAATTGAGGGACGAAGAGATAGGGGGAAGCAAAGAGAAAAAATAACAGATGATAAGGAAATGATTTTGTCAAATCTGTGATTGTGCAATCATCATCATCATCAAGTACCGGGCCTAGTGGCGTAGGTGATCATGTCTCTCCACAACATTCGATCTCGGCAGCTATTTATCATTTCTGTTGTTGACCTTCTGCCAAGCCATTCTCTTAAGCTGTATGTCATTTCACAACCTTCTATCCATCGTGCATCGTATCAATTCTGTTAACTGTTTTTCATGCCACAACACCAAGCTATCTAGTAGTTTCGCACTTTGTCAACCGCGATCTCTCTTTCCCTGTATTGTTTCCAGGTGTAACCATGTATTCCATCTTTTCCTGTCCATGATTCGCTTCCATATGTCAGAGTTGGCTCTATATAGCACCGATAAACTCTCTTTCTCACATCTATTGACATAGATTTGTTGCATAAGACGTTATATAAATATATATAATTACACTTTAGGTCTCCGTGTTTTTCCATTAAGACGAACGTCTTTAGTGGCACTTCAGATTGTTTGTTTACGGAACACAAGTATCTATATATATCTTTATTTGTCACTTATCCTCTTTTGTTGATTCCCGTCCGTCAACGTTTTTTTTTTTGTCAACAGGTTTTTGACACCGAATGTGAATTAGGTTAAGTGGTGATGTCACGGGGTTGTTATGGTCACCCACACCCTAGAAGACAGCAACATTAGTTAGCTACCTCAGCTAGTGAAATTCATATTTATTTGTCACTTTCATTATTTCTTTATTTCTATCTTTCTTTCTTTCGTTTATTTTTCTTTCTTTCTTCCTTTGAAAACTGTTTGGTGTAAGTGTTTCGATTGTTTGTATCAGGACAGTCTGTGCAGGTTGTCCAAGGCATAGTCTACTGTATACAGGCCAGGACGCAGAAAGGGAAACTCCGGAAAACCCCAAACTAACATGATGTTTTTAGCTTTGCGAGCAGGGACAGTTGTGATTAGGTTTACATTTTCCGTCTATAGCTCACATAGCTGAAGACGTCACGCTAGTGGAGGTTCTCTCGGTTTCCTGTTCTGCCCTTTTGCCTCTCCTATAGCTGACAGTGTCCAAGGCATAATTACTCATAGAAGGAAACACAATCTATTACGTCGCTATCTCATGTATGTGTTCATGCGGTCTTTCAGGGTGTAAGCTTTGGCGCTAGAAGTAAAGTCTGTATATAGTGACATCACCACGCAGTGAAAATTTTATAGGTTTTGTACTTCACTGCTGATGAAAGAAAAACTCATAGCTGATCGTGACTCTACCTTATTCCCACGTGGTAATCCCAACACACAAGATGCGATCCAATCCGAGATTTTTATCCGATCAAACGAGATTTTTTCGAAAAAAAGAAAAAAAAACACTAACAATCCTAATAAAATGTACTGAAATCGAATGGTGAAACCCACACATAACACACACAACACAAAACAACAAATGTCATTAACAAGATAAACAAATTAGTACAATTCCACCTTTCTATGCTGTCCGTCAATATTTATTTTCGTTTTTTTTTTTTTTTTTTTTTTTTTATTTTGTATTTTTATTCTAACGTGATATTACAAGGGGAAATCGGAAAGTTCGCGAACGTTATCACTCGAAGCACGACCATTATCAGGTCACTACTCATCCACAGTCCCGAAGATGTGATCTTGGTAACTACAGGCCCACTACGGCAACTGTTGTTTTGTCTCCGGACCGTAGCTGTAAATATAGATACCCTCGTACGTGATGATCCTAGTGATGAAAATGTCGCCGTCGTCAGCCATCTAAAGAACCTGAAGGCACACGCTAAAACTGTTGTGTCTGTATTCTCTATTTTTATATATATCCCACTCCCCGCTTCTGTTGTCTCGTATGTGCATTCCCTTTTGTATATTTTCCTCTCATAGTTTCATTTACTTTATATATCGGTATGTATATTTTCAAAAAATCATCTATTTTACTGCCATTCTTTCCCCTTTTCATTTCTCTTCTATTTTAACATAATCTCTTCACACCGTTCTCTCCTCTCTTTGCAATTAATATTTTTATTGTATTTTCTCTTCCATATTAATCTTTCTGAAGATCTTTTTATTAGTCTCTTTGCTCTTTTTTTTTATTAATATCTTTCTTCTTTCGTCTCTTCACTTATTCGCGCTTCTTTCCCTTACCTTATTAATATCTTTGTTTTAGCAATTTTGTTATCTCTACTTTTTCTCATTAATCTCTTTGTGTGTAATTTTCTCTTTGTTCTCAATTCTCTTTCTCATTCTTTTTCTCTCTCTCTCTCTCTCTCTCTCTCTTTTATTATTATTTCTCTCTAAATCCTTCCAGCGCGGTTAATCTGAACCAGCCACTTACCTGTTATATATGTGTGTGTGCGTGCGTGCGTGTGTGTGTGTGTGTGTGCGTGCGTGTGTGTGTCTGTGTGTGTGTGTTTGTGGTTGTGAACCATAGGCAACTCGCAAACAGCAAGGAAGAAAATTAATTCATTCGAAACAAAATTCTACAGAAAAATCTTAAGATATTTTTTTGGATAATGAAAAGAAAACAGTGGGACGATACTATATGTCTAAATATATAATAATATATAGATATATATATATATATATATATATATATATATATATAAATATATATATATATATATATATCAAAGAGGCAAACACAAAAAGTGAGCATTTAAAAAACATCAGAAAGAAGCAATCAACATTTTTCGGGCACATCATGAGAAGAGGAAAGTTGGAATACTTGGTTACAACTGGCAAAATAAAAGGAAAAGAGAGATCGCGGGCGACAAAGAGAGAAAATACTGGATAGCTTGGTGTCATGGCATGGAAAACAGTCAACAATAGAACTGATACGATGCATTGTAGATAGAAGATTGTGGAGGGACATGATCACCTACGCCAACCGGTATGGCACATGATGATGATATATATCTTAATTGTCGCCTGATTACTATTTATGAGATTTAGTAAACATTTAATTATCGAACTGTAAAAGCGTAGTAAACAACACAGTAAGTAGGGTCATTGGAATTTCTGACCGGGGGGTAAACTGATTTTTATCTTCATGTGTCGTAACAATGTGAATTTGTGTCTGTACTCAACCTTCCGTCGACAGTGTATCAGTTACCACTGATGAGTGTCTCCATTGTCACAAGCCAGTGCATGTCCAGTATATTTTCATTTTGTTATCCAAGGACTGTTTTACAGAAGACTGTTGAGAATACCATAGACAGCTAAGAAGAGTAATGAAAACGTTCTGAAAGAGGTCAAAGCAAAAAGAGAGCTAATTTCCAATATTAGGAAGAAACAATCATCATTTTTTGGCCATGTAATGAGAAGAGAACAGCTGGAATATATTGTAGCAACTGGAAAAATTGAGGGACGAAGAGACAGAGGGAAGCAAAAAGAAAAGATACCAGACAGCTTAAGAGAATGGCTTGGCAGAAGGTCAACAACAGAAATGATAAATAACTGTCGTGTTAGAAAGTTGTGGAGTGACATGATCACCTACGCCAGCAGGCTTAGTACTTGATGATGTTGATGATCCAAGAACTATCTTCCCCTTAATTATTGTTGTTTTTGAACTTTCAATTGTTATAGCATATAAAAGATTGTTTTTTTTTTTTTCCCTCTGGTTTGCTTTTTCTAGGATCCCTCATATGCTATGATTTCGTTAGATTTTTTTGTTCGTGTTTTTAGTTGTACATGAAACTGTCCACATAAACCTTTATGTCTCTGGCCTCATTTTCAACATTTTTCTTCTACCTTTCAGCTCCCTGTGGAGCATAGGTTTTCAAAAAAACACTTTCCAAGCCGTTCTGTTTCTTGCCATTCTTTTAAGATCATTTCATACCTTCCCCATCATCTTCATCTCTGCTTCCGTCTGTCTTCTCCAAGAAATTTTGGTCTTCCTCTTTGTCTTTATCCTTAGGGATTCTAAAATAGGTGTTATACTCTCAGTTGGCTTTCGCTGTGTGTGCCCTATCCAGCGCCATCGTCTTCGCTGTATCTCTTTAACCACTGGTATTTCACTGGCACATTTCCATAATTCTATGTTAGTGATTTTGTCCTGCCATTTCCATCCTTTTATTCTGCGTAAGCATCCATTAATGAAGGTCTGTATCTTACAATTGCCATTTTTGTTGTTCTCCATGTTTCACAGCCATATAATAAGACTGACTTAACATTGGAGTTGATAATTTTTATTTTTGTATTGAACCTAATTTCTTTGGAACTCCATGTTTCCTAGTGCAATGAATGATTCTCTTACTTTTGATATCCTTATTTTGGTATCATTCTCTGATCCTCCCTCTTTGTCTATATAATTGCTCAGATATATGTAAGAGTGTACGTCTAGTAGAGGTAGTTTCAACATTATGACATCAATTATCTCACATGTCATGATTGTTTCTATGTATCATTGATAAACTCTTTCTCGCTTCCACTCAAGTAAAAATGTAAAGAGCCCCGTCTCGTCACGTGGCGAATAGGGAATATAGTATCCATCATTTTATCGACCTCCTGCACACTATTTTTTTGGGTAATGTGGTCAGAATTACGCCCGTGCTGTTTACTTTCCCAGAAAATAAGCCCGGTACCCATTTTAGGCTGGGTGAACCTGGAATGAAAATGTTCTGAAAGAGGTCAAAGCAAAACGAGAGCTAATTTCAAATATTGTGGAGAAACAATCATTATTTTTTTGTCCATGTAATGAGAAAAGAACAACTGGAATATACTGTAACAACTGGGAAAATTGAGGGACGAGGAGATAGAGGGAAGCAAAGAGAAAAAATGCCAGACAGCTTAGGAGAATGGCTTGGCAGAAGGTCAACAACAGAAATGATAAAAAACTGTCGAGATCGAAAGTTGTGGACAGACATGATCACCTACGCGAGTAGGCCCGGTACTTGATGATGATGAAGCCGTCGATCATGATCGAACGCGACCTCTCGTCAGTAGTCCAAGTTCACTAACCACTGAGCTATGGCGACGACATAGACTTACCAACACAAAGTGATTGTCCTACTTCATAATACCCGTGCTGCTCTAACAAAATCATAATTTATATTCAAACAACCAAAGTCACATCTCACCTATCGCCTGTAACATCTTGGTCGTTAGGTTGGTAACTTCTTGAATATTAGCTGAACTTGAATTCCAAAATTGTTTATTCTCCTGTTTATTGTCTGCCAACTATTAGCATTGCCAACCTACTGATGTCGACAACGCTATGTTCAACTATAGCTCAGTATGATCTTTAGTATAATGAATAATTCATTTCATTTGGGAAATATCCAATTTACTTACTATTATTTTATCATGATTTATTGCATCATATCTATTTTCCATACAAAAAAGAAAATGATTATAACATAAATGAAATTTTAACTTAAACTTCACTGAATATTGTTAGCTATTTCTAGTGTCAGTTTGTGTTATCTTAAAGAGACCAAACGAATAAATTATTCACACTCCACCCAATAAACTATAGAATATCTTAGAAATATTTTCCCGAAATTCGTCACGTTTGCCAAACGGTAAACCCCAACTGTTTTATGTCAAGAAAATGGAGATTTGTGGAGTGGAAAGGGAAGTAGGTTTTTGCTGAGTAAATAAAACAGACGTTGGCGATATTTCTATGTTTCTTTAACTGTCAGGCTTCAAACAATCATTCTGGGGAAATTACAGTTTAAAATGGGCACTTTTTAAAGGGAAAATTTAGAACAAAAATGTTTTCGATATTACTTCAAGCCGATATATACTACTGTCGCAGATTTTGTCACAAAAATTTGCACCTGACTGAATGTTCTTTTTTTTTTTTTTCATTAACACGAGAGTGTGTGTGTGTGTTTGTATATATACGTATATGAGTGTTATATATGCGTATATGTATTATATTTTGTGTGCGCGCGCACACACACAACACACACACACCACAAAAGACGTCACCTATTGAATAAAACCGAACACAACCTTTTATTGATATCAAACGTAAAAAAAAAGGGCTGGAAATATTAGTTTCAACTGTTGGCATTTGGCATTACAAAGAGAGACATATGGCCTCTGTGGCATTTGGGCCTCAGCCAGTGCTGCCTCCATCACACAGATGACTTGTTTATGTACGAATATAGCTTCTGCGTTATATTCTGGGGATAGGTTTGGCACATCCATTATCTCGACTCGCTGTTGGAGTAAAGTTATCGAGAAAAGAATGGGAACGATATAAAGAGTTGTATGATCAAATGCGTTGGCAAAAAATAAAAACATGAATGAATAGGACCTTTCAAACGGATATATTATTTATTTATATGTCTTATTGCATGACATACAATTAAAATGGTATGGAAAAAAAAAAAATATATATATATATATATAGAGAGAGAGAAAGAGGGATACGGGTGCCTATGGCGATGGAGGTGATGACAGTGACCAAGGCATTCATCTGGTTAGAGTCACAAGACTACACCCCAAGTCTGTATACTGAGTGATTTGATGAGCATGATAAGAAAAATGGAGCGGGATCTGTACGCATGCAATGGGTAGAGTCATTGCAGAAGCCAAAAATGCGTAAGGTCACCTTTGTCGACGTCCCTGGACATGAGGGAGTACGGGTAATGAAAGAGCGGACAGGTTGGCTAGCTGCGCTATTGTTGAGGACGGTCAACCAATGGATCTAGCGGACATCATCAATGTCTTCGGGTAAGTGGGAAGGATTTAGGACTTCGACAATCATGAGTCCACGTCACTCCTTCGGATGAAAGAGATGGGAGTTAAGATGGGCACAGCCAGAAACGAGAAACTTATTGGGCGTGTAAGAAAAACTAATCAACCAACACAGAAATGGAGTCGTCAGTCGCTGTACACTTCAAGACTTGCTGAGCAGGGAATCCGAGCACATATGGACATGTTCGGAGTGCAATGATGATGCCTGCAATTAATAAATAACCAAACACAGCAAAACAAAAACTCCCCCCAAAAAAGCGAAAAATGTACTGAAAGCATACGTAAGTAACTCACGAGATGATTTCACGCCAGAATTCGTTTTCAAAATGCATTATTTTTTGAGCCTCCACATTCGCACTTCGAACGTAGAAGAAAAATCGTTGGAACTTCAGTTCAAAATTGTCGATTTAACGTTCGAAGTGTGGAATGTTCAGGGCTGTGTGTGCGCGCGCTTGTACCAGTTTTCAGCACGCATTTGTTTGGCATCGCTTCTTACGTCTTGGTTCTTTACATTCCTGCTGCCCATTTAGTCAAAATTCTCTCTCTTCCCTGAAAGCAGATTTACCGATCTGGTCTTTCCTGTGAAGTCGACAAAGAATACAGTATATCTTCTCTGTCCTTTGCCTTTTTGAGTTGGTGGGTCAGTGTGATGGTGATCACCACTTTTTTGACTGACGCAGATCTTGTGCGCTTACTTAGCCAGTGACTGTCCAAATCTTTTTTAATTTTGTTGTCCTCCAGTCTGCCTCTTTTATTTTTTCTGTTCCCAGTGTCTTGAAGAATGATTGCTGGGTCTCATGATGATTTATGGCTGAATAATCTAGGCTTATGTTCCAGCACGATGATTATGTAGATCCTCGTGTGTTAATCTATTTCTTGAACTACGTACAATTTTGCGAATGGTCTAATTAGAGAAACATACAAGATATATTGTTTTGAAGTGTTGCTGTAAAAGTGATGTTGACGATATCAAAACATGACAGAAACCCGTACACAAGACACAAATCAGTTGCATAAATTAAACAGTTTTACCTGCAATACTTTGAATGCAACCATTATATACGAGATACTTTAAAACATTAAATAAATGCGTTTAAGTTGAAACAGTTTAGACCGACTGCTCTAAAATACACAATGTTGCCCAAACTCCGAGCACACTGAAAATGATGGTCATGAACAGAGCAAATGTAGAAAGATTTTGTTGACGCACCATATGGAACATACCACAGGAGTGTCGAACATAAAACTACTACGTTGTGGGTCTGTGACGTATGTCAAGTGTAGAACAGCAAATGTTCATTCTCATTTCATATTTGAACAATCTTTCTCTCCGATACACACTATTAGACGATCGCATTAATGATTCAGGGGACCGGTTGGTCTATAGGTATGACGTCGGCTTCTAGATAGGAAGGTACAGAGTTCAATCACCGCCATTGAAGGTGGAAATTTTTTCATATTCGAATCGGTAGTTTCTTCATGCTTTTACCTCCCCTGGTCTCTGGGTAGTGAAATCCGATGTCTATCCCTTAGAATACAGTGATAAAAAAAAACTGGAGGCCCCTTGTGCATTCTGCGCACGCTAAAGAACTCTTGCCACTCAGAAGTCGAAAAGAGTAGGCCATAATGGCCACATCCCGGACAAACATTGTTAAGCCTTCTACACATGCCCAATGGATCCCCAGACCGTGTCACGGAGTTGTGCATGTAGGTCAGGGTTCTCTTCTGTATTTCAAGGAGAAGATCGGAGCACCTATGGATGTGTCCATAGTACAGTTATGGTGATCCTAACATTAATGATTCTTTAAAACATGCAGCAGCCAGCCAAGGACTGCTATTTCCATACAAGTTTTTGTGCACAGCAACTCTCACAAGCCTGTGCTAGTTCTGCAATTAAAGTTTAGACTTGTATAGTTGTGTTGGGTGAAGGACGTGTACTCGTTAGTGAAATATTATCCACCCGAAGACAAATAGCAATTCACGTCATAGAAACAGTGTGATGATCGTTGATTTCAGAAACAACAAAAAAGTTTGAAAATATTAGGTGCAACAAATAATCGTGATTTTAAGAATACCAAGACAAGTGGGAAGAGCGTAAACTTAAGGAGTATTCATTACAGACTACACCCACGCATGTATACTGAGTGATTCGATGAGCATGATAAAAAAAGTGGAGGCGGCTTTGTACGCATGCAATGGGTAGAGTCGTTGCAGAAATCCAAAATACGTAAGGTCACCTTTGTCTATGTCCCTGGGACATGCGGGAGTACGGGGAAATGAGAGAGCGGACAGGTTGGCTAGCTGCGCTGTCGTTGAGGACGCGGGCAACCGATGGGTCGGGCGGACATCATCAATGCCCTTCGAGATGTTGGAGAGCGCAGGACTTCGACAAAACACAGATCAACGTCACTTCTTCGGATGATGAAATGGGAGTTAAGATGGGCACGGCCAGAAATGAGAAACTTAGTGGGCGTGTAAGAAGACTTATCAACCAACATAGAACTGGAATCGTCAGTCAATGGACACTGAGGGAATTGCTGAGGAGGGGATCTGAGCATCTATGGACATATTCGGAGTGCAATGATGATGTCCCGCAAATAACTCAATAACTCATTACAGTCATACATAATGGTAAATAGGTGTAATTGACTGTAGTGTGCCTCTAATAGACTGTAGTTTGAAAGTTGATTTCAGAAACGAGGAGAAAAAGAAAAAAAAAGCGTGTAAATGTTGCATGTAACAAATAATCTTGATGTTAAGAATGCCAACACAGAGGTGGGAGTAGCGTAACCTTACAGGATTATCATTACAGTCACACACTGCGGCGATACATACTCTGTCTGAATGCCGCAGAAGATACCTCACAGGTTAGATAGGGTGTTGCCTTGAGGTATACATCTGCTGGTATAAAGCAACATATTAGAAATATGTGTGGGAAGAGAGATGAAAGGTCGGGAGAGTAATTGAGAAGGTGTGTGCTATCAATATGTTATATGTCTCTAATAACACGTTAACCTGAGCATTTCTGCTGACGATGAGTTCGCCTGGGTTGTCAAACGAGAAAAGGAAACGCTGAAACTTAGGGCGGGAGATAAATAATAGGTAGACACGACTGGACTATATGTGTGCACATCTGCATATACCATATCTCTCACTGTATATACAGAGATAGTGAATGTTGTCTGGGAACATCGCGTCAGGATAGTAACGCTAAAGATGGAGGATTTTTTTTAATTGGGGGGGGGGGGGGGGGGACAAGAGAGATGGAGGGGGAGAAAGAAAATGGAAAAGGTGAAGAAGAAAGAAAACTGATTATCTGTGAGAGAGGGATCGATTAATCCCCCATGTAGTAAGGCAACCCATACGGGCAATCTGATGATTCTCCAAAGTTGTCAGAAGAACATACACTAAACGGTGACATGGACATCGACCTTGCCCTTATGGCTCTAAGGACTGAAGTGGGACGCTACAGGGATAGTTGCATCACGTGAAATATCATAAAGATGTTCATGGCATCTTTCCAAAAAGCGGTGAAATCTTGTCAATTTATTTATTTCACACAGACGCAACCCGTTTTTTGTGTGTTTAAAATAGTTGATGTGTTGTCAATTTCTAGTAACTTATCTAATAAAGTTCAGTCTTACACTATGTGTGATAGATCTCTCTCTCTTCTCTCCTACTTTGTGCTCCATCATATACTCTACTATTTTAGTAGAATACACATCCACAATGATGCTGTATTGTTACAGAGCTATAGGTTTAAATAGGAAATATTCGACGGTCAGGTCCGTTTACATTACTTCGGGGAGGAAAAGGGGGGGGGGGGGGGAGGGAATTGATTCAACATTTATACAATTTATTCCTGTACGAATAGCGGTATTCACTGAAATAAGCAAACTTTCTTCACTAAAATGTTCTTCATTGTTCATTTATTGTTTGTTTTTAGAGAGATCCAGAGCTTGAAGAGCAAGCCTTAGAATGGATTGAGACCAACTTAGGGGAACCTTTAAGCAGGAAGACACCGTATGAAGATCTTTTAAAGATGGAATCGTTCTTTGCAAGTAAATACAATTTGTGTATTATTGTTATTTGTGAAACAGTATAGAGTAATTTATATACTCTATTCATAATTTTAAAACTGTTTACAAATAGCAACAGATAAAATTTACATTTTGTGTGCTGGTGTTATGTACATGTTTTTTTTTTACTCTTTGAGTTTCCAAATATTTTGTCTTGAGAGGGGGAAAAAAATGGTTCAACACGTTTGAGTTTGAGGTTCAGTCTTGTAGCTTATTAATTTTATTATTATATATATTGTACTTATAAGACTTTTCATTCTTTAATTTGCAAAAAATTGCAAGCCCATATATTTTACTATCAAATCAGGTTTTACGTTTTTCAAAACAGACTTCTCAAACAATGATAATGTCACCATGGAAGAAATGATTTAAATGAAAGATTTGAATGTTTAAGAATAAGGTGGACTCTGCCAGTGAAGATAAAGAACTGTGATTTCATCTCATCAGTGTTCTTGGAATTGGTGATGTTAACAAGTTAGTTAAAAAAAAGGTAGTAAACTGCATCAGCCAGGTACAGGCATAGCTTAAGAGAAGTCCAAGAGGTTCATCAGAACAAATTGATTACAGAAGACCAGGATTACCAAAAAAAAGTATGCCAAGTACCACCTTGCCTGTAGCTTCGGGGTTGAGTAGTTAGAGTGCTTGCTACCAGTCAGAAGAGTTCAGGATTGATTCTCTGATAATGATTTTTTTTTTTCAGACCAACAAGGCTTTATTTGTTTACCCCGCCTCTAAAAATGGGTACCAGATATTTCTCTCATAAATAAAGGGGGTCTGGAGGGATACTGACCTCATCATCCAAAAATGTGCCATTGGTCATAGAAAAATGTGATTGCCATAACTTACGACGCATAGCATTATCATTATCAAAAAGAATGCGGGAAGGGGGAAGAGGGACGGGAGTGATATTTAATATATGTATAAAGAAAAAAATTGAATAAAGCAAATGCAAACATTTATTTATTTTTTTACCGTACTCTTCTTGTCCTTTGACGTATCCAATCATCACAAAGTGACAGAGGTACTTTCGTATAAGGATATCTGCTTGGTGTCTTCCTTGCCATCTATATATATATCTATATATAAGAAACTATGCTTAACTCCCACCAAATTTATATTTTAAATCTCTATCCACAGCTTGATGAATAAACTGATGCCTGGTTGTATTAAAAAAATTGACACAAAAGGAGGAGGCTTTGCTCTTATGCAAAATATTGAGAGGTTCCAGGTAATATTTGAGATTAGAAATACAACCAAATGTGTTCAGTAAAGATCAAATGTTGCTTCTATAAATTTAATCGAATGAAACTGTATTTGCAGAAAATGTGAAAAAAAGAGCATTATTTCTGTGTGGCTGTTACTATGAGTTCAGTAAATGTAAAAAGTGTTTAAATGTTTATTCATTTAACTTTTTCCCCTTCCTGATTATTTTGTTGGTTTGAACTGAAGTATCTGACTTAGATTTGTAAAAAAAAAAAAAAAAAAATCCGCTTTTGCAAGAGCTGGAGAGAGCGGTACTGGGAAGTCAAAGAGCCATGTATATTCAGTGAGTGTTAATGGGAAGCAAAAGGCAACAGAAAAGCACGGTGTGAATGTTACCGGAAAAACAAAGAGCCATGTATATTCAGTGAGTGTTTATAGGAAGCAAAAGGCAACATAAAAATGCCGATGTGAGTGTTACTGGGAAGGCAAAGAGCCATGTATATTCAGTGAGTGTTTATAGGAAGCAAAAGGCAACATAAAAATGCCGGTGTGAGTGTTACTGGGAAGGCAAAGAGCCATGTATATTCAGTGAGTGTTTATAGGAAGCAAAAGGCAACATAAAAATGCCGGTGTGAGTGTTACTGGGAAGGCAAAGAGCCATGTATATTCAGTGAGTGTTTATAGGAAGCAAAAGGCAACATAAAAATGCCGGTGTGAGTGTTACTGGGAAGGCAAAGAGCCATATGTATTCAGTGAGTGTTAATGGGAAGGTAAAGAGCATATGTATTCAGTAAATGTAAAACTCTATTTTCTCAAAGTTATTGTCTACTATTTACATAATAGTACACGTCAAAAGCAGCCTCAATTGCTGAGTGATTAGTGCATTCACTTCCTGATCAGAGGGATCCTGGTTTATTTCCCTGAAGTGGCAGATTTTTTTTGGACTGACAAGACTCTTGAGCTCACTCAAAGTCCAAAAATGGGTACCAGATATTTTTCTGGGAAGTAAAAATGACATGGCATTATACCAACTACATCACCCAAAAATGTGCCGTGGTCATAGACAAATATGGTTAACTACCATAGTTCAGGAGCCGCGATAGCTCAGTGGTTAGTGAACTGGACTACAAAGGACAAGGGGTAGGGTTCGATCCCAACTGACGGCTTCCGGGTTCACCCAGCCTTTAATGGGTACCGGATTTTTTTTTCTGGGAAAGTGAAGCGGTACGGGTGTAATACCGACCACATTACCCCAAAATACATGTGCCAAAGGTCTGTAAAATTTATGGTCACTAACACCATATTCCCTATACGCCACTTGGCGTGACGGGGGTACTTTACTTTTTCTTTACCATAGTTCCAATACACCTAGCAAGGCATACGGAAAGTAGCATTTAGTTAAATAAATAGGAAATGTAGTAGCATTTAGTGGGTGAAGATGCTTTGAATATATACTGCACATACATTTTGTAGGGAATGGATGACATATAAATACATTCACTTATCATGAATAATTCACTTATCATTGAGAGTTTTTTTCCCTCATATAATTTTGCCCAGTGGCGGTGGCCATTTTTTGCTTACTTTTTTTTTCGATTTTCATCCACCAGGGGTTCTTTATCGTGCGCATAATGCACACAGGACCTCCAATGGTAAATTGTGAAACAACAGAAAGAATGTTATTAAATGTAAATAACCAATGACTAAAATGAGCATGATAGCATGACTTTTTGCTTCATTGTTATCTATCACAGGCAGCAGCTAAGCAATGGGGAGTGCCAGTAAATGAAGTGTTTCAGACGGTATAGACTTGTGGAGAAGAAGAACATTCCCCAGGTCACATTGTGCATTCACTCACTAGGCAGAGTTGTAAGTGTACTTTCTTGTTATTTCATCAAATAATGATTTCTGTCATTTAAAAAGCATTACAAACACTTTGATTTCACTAAATGTTATTATTACCCAAAAATAAAACACACAAATTTTGTTTTCAAAGTTCAAACAGAATATAGTTGGAAGAAAGTAGAACTCAGTTAATAAGTGATTTTAAAAAAAAATTCTTGGTGGACATATTTTGCAACTTGATGAGAAAAGACAAGAAGAGAATCTCAAAGCAAGCCCTCAAATAGGAACAAGAGTAAAAGACAAAGAGGCCAACAGAGAGACACAATAAAAAAAAAAATACTGAGGTGAGAAGCAACAACAGAAGGCATCAGCTCCCTTGTTGAATTTCAGAGGCTCATCAAAAACAGGAAGTGTGGCGAGATTACAATGCAGGTCCTGTGCAAAGTATAACAATAGCAAATATTGACAGACATGGAGAGTCTACAATGTATGTCCTATATGCTGTCTTCAGCTCGAAGAGACAACACATAGCTAGATAGAATTGAGAATATTGTGTGAATTAAAGAGAGAAAAACCCAGTTTTTAAAAATATGAAACTTTAACAATTTACATCATGATTAACATTTTTATATTTTACCGTATTCAAATCTTTTGATCATGAAAACTTGATTCTCTGCTCTGTTCATAATTTGGGATGGAAAAGAAGGGAATAAAGAGGGGAGTGTGTGAGTATGTTTGGAACAATATCATGATGCAAGATGAGATAGTCATATGGTCAGTCCTTGTATACATTCTGATTTGTTACCATAAACTTGCACTGTGGCAGACTTCAGCTGGCCAGATTTTAGTTTGATGTTTCTCTTCTTGCTAATTTTTAAAATTAAACATTAAAAACTAATTAAAAAAATAATGAAATATGTTTTAAAAACTACCATTAAAATATAAAGAATAAATTATAAATAAGGAAGACAAATTAAATCAAATTGCGTAAAGATATAGAAATCTTGTACAGTGGTTTGTAATTAACCAGCACATATTTTAGCCATGGCGGCAAAGTGCTGTGTGCGCTTCTCAGCTGATCAGATGCCACCAACTCCCATGTGTGACATGACTTTTTCCTGTCACAGCTTTGGAGTCTACCCAGCAGCTAAACAGTGGTACCAGCAATTTTCTTTCTGGACACAGGGTAATGAAGTCCTGAATTTAAATTCCGGTACAAAATCATGGCTTTATCCTTCCCTGGTGTGAGTTCCTCATCCTTGATTTGTCATTGACCAGTCAGGTTGACAAGCCTGGTCTACATTTCCACTTGTTTTCAGGTCTCCATGGTGATGACTTGGGGTCTGCCCATCTCTTGGGTTCTCTGCTCAGCAGTGGTCTTAAAGTATCTGCTGGCCTGAGCCAGCTCTGACAGCCTTAGCCATGACCAATCAGATATGGCACCATGCAAAATTACAACTCACTGGATGTTGTATTATAAAATTATGTTTTATGTATAAAAACCTTATCAGTGGAGAATCTGTATAAATTTGCTGCCAGATTTTTCCTCATTTTTGTATTCCATAAGAAAATGTGATATCTAGCAAGAAATTGTTAACAAACCAGTTCCATCAAAACCCAACTACATTCGCTCACTTTTCTTTCTGTCAGGCCCAGACAAGAGCAGATTACAATGGGCCGATTCTTGGTCCCAAGACAGCTGAAAAATGTGAACGCAATTTTAGTGAGGAACAACTTGCAGAGGCCAAGAACACAGTTAGTCTGCAGTATGGTTCAAACAAGGGAGCTAATCAGTCCGGCATTAACATGGGTAAATCAAGATCCATCTTGGATTAGATGCCCAACATATTCTGGGACAACATTTCAATAGAGGCCTTAAGTTGATATTAATGGATATGCCCATTAGTTGCTTTTTTTCTTTTTTTACATTTTAAGAGAGCAACAATTTTTGTTGTTGTTGGTGAGACACCAAAAACTAATTGCATGCATTTTTGTTATTCAAATCTCAGATCACTATAACATTATCTCAGAACAGCTTTAAAATACATACATTACCAACAGATATCAGATGTTAACATATTCCAAAGATATGGACATGTTATAAATTGTGGGCTTTGTTGAAATCTAAGTGTGGAAAATAACTGGAAAAATGATGATCAATTAAAGTTATTTAAGTAAAAATTAATGAAATAGGTATCGTTATTTAAGCAAACATAATCTTTATCATTTTGGCTTAATAATGTAGAATTGCTAGAAACTAGACCATTCTTAATTTACATTTTCCTAATTTATTTGATGTTCATCTAAATTTACTTTTATATCATTCTTTGAGTGCCATCTCAGCATCGAAGGGTGGCTACCATGGAGCGCCATTCCACTCTGTCTCTTGCTTTGATAGCGCAGGTTGTCATAGGCTGACTTGCTCTTCTTTTGATGTAACTCGTCCATGTTAGTCTTGGTCTGTCTCTTTTATCTTGTATTTTCCCTTCCAAGATTACTTTTAGTAGGCTGCTGTGTCTTTTAACATGTCTCAAATATCTAATTTGTCTTGTTTGAATTGTGTTTAGTAGTTCTCTTTTCATTTTTAGTTGTTTTAAGACTTCATCGTTTTCTTTTTTTTCCATCCAATTCTTATATATTCCAAATTTCAAAGGTTTCAATTTTCTGCTGTTTTCTTGTCTATTGTCCGTATTTCTGCACCATACAGGAATGTTGAGAACATTTTGCTATTCTTAATTTTAGCCCAGGTGTTATTTGTTTTGATGTTAGTATATTTTTCATGCATTAAAATTATTTTTTGCCATTCCTATTCTTTTGTTTATTTCAGTTTTATGTTTAACATCACTGGTTATAGTATGTCCTAGGTAGTTGTAGCTCTGAACTGTCTCCAGGTCTATTCCTTCAACTATGATATCTTTGTAGGTTTTGAGTATTATCTTTGTTTATGATCATAGTTTTAGTCCTTTTGATATTCATATCTAATCCATATTTTAATAAATATATACACTTTTATATAAACCACATAATTTAGTCAGCTGTTATTGCACATTTGTGTATTTATTCTTGAATTAGTCTAATGTAACAATGTGTGATAGTTTAGGCAATGAGTGTTGAAAGTTGACATACTCAAGTGAATGTTTGTTATATATTTACAGCCAATAGTTAGTGACCATAATAAATGTTCTAGTAGCTGCAGGTACTATTATGTAGTGTACTTAATATTATATGATTTTTTTTAACTTTGATCAACAGTTCAGTTTTTACATTGCACTGTTTACCAAAATTACGAAAGATTTGCATGTCTGGAATTTACAGTTTATCACGCACTTTTGTAGCATTGTTGTCAATCGGGTCTCTTTAACGCATTATTTTTTAAAATTCAAATTCCAGTCTTCACATTTTTTTCTTGTATTAAACTGTTATAAATTTTATTTGAGAAATGAAAATTAGTGTTTGTTCTTTACTCATTACTAGTTTTCAGAGTTATTTTGAATGTATTTGAGTATATTGTTTGCATACACCAGTTTTATATCTCCAGCAAGATCTCGAGACTTAATTTTATGTGAATATCACTTTTTTCACATTGGCATCCATTTGCCAAGGTGTCTCTTGCTATACAGGCATGCTCTAACTTCACAGGAACTCTCATGTTTTATCATCAAGATTTTTCCTATCAATTCTGCCAGGGCAGCGTCTATGGTTATGGAAGGCCCCAGTATCACTGCAAATGAATTAAAATCCATAACTGCTCAACCACCCGTGCCAATGGAATCATCCGAATTACTAACTCATCTCCCAAACAAAGAAAGGTAACTGTAGTCCCCATCATAGCAGTCTCAGTACACGCCAAAGGACATAAGGCGAAACCGCACAGAAAGTGAACACAGCCAACTGTTCCTTGTCATACGATATCATCATTCATCGGTAACAATGGGAATATCAAAACATTATCAAAATGGATGAGACACACAGCTCATGGTGTGCACAGAGCACTTAACTCAGTAGCTCATGCAACAAGCCGGAACTTTTTTTATCTACTTTTTTAATCTCCAACTGCCATGTGTTCTTTAGCATGCACAGATAACAAACAGAACCTCCTGTTTTTCGCTCTTATTTGCGAGTGCTAGGTATCGGATATCACAACTCAGAGATGGGGGAAAAGGGTATGGCCATGAAGAAAACCACAGATTCCAATCCGTTTTCCCCTGGCAGCCGTGTGCACAGGCGTCCCCTCACCACACAGGCAGATAACTTCGTCTTCGGAGGTACTCATATTTTTCCATCCATAAGTAATTGTCGTTTCAAGCTGGGCCTCACTGCTGTGACCAGGAGTGGTTGTCACAGAGAGTAATAAATAAAATAAATAAAAATCCCAACTGGTGCAGCCTGGATTTGACCCACAACCTCTCTGTCTCGGGGCAGACGTCTTGCCTCGAGACTAACCAGCCCCTTGCTGTCCTTCAATACCTACATGAATTGGACCAGACTGATTAGTCAGTTTCAAGGGTTGGGAGATGGAGTAAGGTCTGTTGTTCACCATACTTGCATTCAGCTATGAGTTGCTATCTGATCTCCATGTGTTGGTGGGCATCCTGGTCCTCACTCTAGGCTGCAATGCTTAGATCACACAAGTTGAATGTGAATAAATCACATATATAGAATCTAGACCTCTAGAAGATCCAATGAGATTTCAGGAAATTTATTCCTACTGCTGAAAGAACCTTCAAGGATAGAAATTATGCAATAAAAAAAATAAACCAAAGGTACTTCTTTGGCAATGATGGTGTTGTTCCAAAAAATTGTTTTGAAAATTGTCCAATGTTCACTCTAATTTTTCTCAACCACCAAGCGTGACACTTTGTGTTTTGATAAGGATATTTCAAATTCAAACCAACAGTGTGGCATTAAGCTTTATGCAACTATCCAGCACACATTTTCAATATAAAATACTTTTGTGTTGAGTATTTTATAAACTGTAAACCACAAGCATAAATCTGCACTGCTTAAACAAACAATTTCATTACAATTGAAGAACTTTTAACGAGTACCACCAGTAGTGTCAATTTTATAGCAAAACTAGCACAAATGAATAAATGGATATTCAACATAACATAGATCGACAGTGTGATCAAATTTAAACTCATGTAAGCTAAGATGTCTCAAACTGTCAAAACTCCAAGTGCAGGATTCAAGAACAGATGGTCAAGCCAGTATAATTTAAATAAAAATATACAGTATAATATAAATACAGCAAGTATATAAATTAAATATAAGTACAATATAAATCATGAGACCGAGAGGGGGGGGGGGGGGAGGAGAACAACTGGTGCTCAAACCATTAATGGGCTCACCTTTGATGCTTGAAAATATTTTTTGCTTACCTTAAGATACTTTGGTAAATGGTTTCTAATATTTTAATACTTTCCAGAATTCACAAAAATTGCTATTCGAGCTGGCAAAAAGTCATACCTGGAAGTAGCCAGTACTTTGGTACTCAGCTTTTTTTTTTTTTTTAGCTTTCTCTGAAGGGGAATATAGGGCACATCTGAATAAAAATAACATTCGTAGCGATATTTGCAGGGTGGATAGAAGAATGTGGAAGGGCATGATTGCCTAAGCCAACCAGTATGGCACCTTATGATGAGTAATATATTTGGTAATTAAAATTAAAAGATGCAAACTTAATCCCGAAAAAAGTGTTTTACATACTATTAAAATTTGAAATTCTAATTAACATAGAGTTGGCTGAGTAAAATTTAGTGACACAAAATGTTTGTTGAAGGCACCATGGGGTACATTGGACAGTGCTGACTCACATGAATCCTCTGTAGCTGAGAGGTCAGGTTGCTTGCCACTGACCTGAAGGTTCTGGGTTCAGTCCCATTTATGGAAATTTTTTTTTTTTTTTTTTTTGATAGACGAGGTGTGAATGCTATTCTTGTAATTCAAACAAGTTTTCATTTTTTTAAATTGTGGCATAAATTTTGTCTTTAAAAAATACAAATGCAAATAAATTGTCCCCGCTGATATTTGATTTTTCAGTAATATCCGGCATCAATGGCAATAGTGTAAGTCAGCTTGACATATTTTTTTAGGATGAGGTGTGACAGGATGAATATCACATTCATGTTTGACAATCACTTGATTACTCAATGACAGACTTGATTAACAGCACTGATTAACGGCCGTTCTGTAATGACTTGACCTGTTATGCCTTTTTGACTTGCACCAACTGTGAACTGTCTTTGACCTGACTTAATCACTAGAGCTCTTTAATATTCATGATGTGGAAGCATCGCTTCCGTTACTGTCGTATCTCGTGGGTACTTCACATTATGTTTTGCTTCGTGATTGTGTCTGGACCAGACTAGCCCTCTGGATCCAGCTTTATAATCACATCTACAGCCAACACAGATAGGAAACAAGTCTCATTGTAAACAATAACTTCAAAGGCATTTATTTACATAAAATCCACTGAATCATAACTTTCTAAAAAAAATCGAGTCTAGGCGGTGTGGACGACCACTCCAGTTGTCACAGTAGTGCTCTAAAAAGGTTCTGACTTCCTACTATCTCCTAACTAAATTCATGACTCTCTCATTATACGCTTCATAAATCATCTCTATCCTCATTCACTGAAAAATATCATTACATAAACTTAGAAAAACATCTTAATGTCCACTTCACAAATGTCTATCATGTTCTCCTTCTTGGAACAATGCTATTCAATAGTCTGCTTACTGTCACTCCTCAGTATAATTAGACAACATCCTTTGTTACTAAATTATCACTTCTTAACGTCTATGACTAGTTCTTCTTAAACTATGGTTCTCTTCTGTACTACCCTCAACTAACACTGAATTAGTCTCTGTATGTCGTCACACGCTATTAAATACATCAAGCATTCTTGCTCAACAAGGCTGTACACTGGATCCTTCGATAGAGGTTTGATCCAGCTACTTAGTCTACATGATCGGCTCCTTGTCTCATCACTTAGATTACCTGTGATCTCCCAAATGAATTAACAGTCTTGCCGTTCTCTACACACATTCTAACTTATACGAGCATTTCGCTCCATCCCTGGCTATGGGCTTAAAACCTGCTGGTATGAGCCAGGCCCTGGATCTCACTTAGACTACATGTGACTTCTTATCTGTCTTTGTCTATGCAGACCTTTAAATACTCACTATCTCAACCAATCGGATCTCGTCCCATTCCTCTTCAGTCTCGATCTGATTACAACTCCCCCATTATCCCTTAATTTTGACCACTCTCCATGTTTCTAGAACATTCTGTTATTCACGACATTAACCCTTTTCTATTCACACATTTTTAATCCACACTGTCATGTACCGATCATTTAACTACGTCATTAACTCCATCATTCTTTGTTCTCGCTTGGCTGCTCTCCGTGACCCAACTCTCCCTTAATATATTCTATCCTACATGCGCGACCCTGAACTTGTGTACTGTCTGGTGAATCTTGCTCTCCCCTTCTCTTAACAACCCATAATTATTTTTCAACTTTACAGAGGGAGAAATGCCAAAAATGACAGGTCATTTTCGCTAACATCCTATTCTCATTTTACAAAATGTTTATAGTAACATAAACAATCTTATTTTCTAAATTAAAATTGAACTGCAACACTTGCATGTGCTCTGCATCAATGAAGTGCACTGTAGAGCTGCATAGGGATCTATGACATTGTAAAAATAAAGTCAAAAGACTTGACTTTCAAGATAAAGACTCTGGTGCCCACTTTCTGAGGCTAGGTGAATCCTGAAGCATCATCAGTTGGAAACTATTCCTTCTTCTTCAGCGTTCAAGTCTTGTGATCATGAAAACTTGACTCCTTGTCCTGTTTCATGATGGAGGATAAAGACATCATCATAACATGCAATGAGCTGATCACATGGTCAATACTCATATACATGTGTGTCCTGATCTTCCCCCTAAACCTGCACCATGTCAGACACACTGTTTCAGTAGGCAAAACTATTCCTTAAATCATAATGTAAAATAGTCTCACCATATATGTATAATGCTTTAAAAATGCAAAGTGTGTGGGACAGTGCTTTTCTTCAATGTTATCTTTTTCGGCTTTACAAGGAAAAATCAACTGGAGTTTGTTTATCCAGGGACATATTTAATCAGTGTGATGTTTTTAATCTTTTTATTTCACCTTTCAGCATCGAGGGAAGATAAGAGTTTGTGGTTTTTTGCACTTTTATCTGCCTCTTATGTTACATTTCCTAGTGTTTACAATATTCTGTCAATTCATATTTTTTGTGGTTATATTCTTGTAGCTTTGATTGAAGGTTCATGATATATTTTGAACTTTCTGTCTTGTCACATGACCAAACTATTTTAGCTGCTGTTTATGTATTAATACAGTCGAACCTGTCTAAGGCGACCATTCACGGGACTTTCAAAAACTGGTCCCATAGGACAGGTGGTCCTGCCTCACAGGTTTCACATAATAAATAGAGCGATAAAAAAATTTTATCCTAAGCACTATGAAAAACTAACCTGCAAATCAGCGTAATCCATGAGTAGAACATAGTGCACATGTCGGTCTACAATAGCCACTGGTTGGACACTTTTCATAAAACACGATAGTTAAACACACAAAAATATTTTGTCGAATCACTGATATTCGTTCTTCCAGCGTTAATGCTTTTGGTTTTACACTTTTGACACTGGCCATTTCCTATATTGTGTGTAACACTTTTAAAATCCACAAAAATAATTCACTGAGATACTGTACATGTACGTGAATACACTCTAAGCGGGCAATGACTAATTCTTTAGTTAATTCCTGTAATTTATACGGGCCACGCAATGGTCTACTCTGGTCTAGACGGAACCGCGAAGTGATGTCACTTCACGAATCATAGATCTGTGTCTGCCGTGTTTCTCACACAGTATTGACTGATAAACGTAACACGTCCCACTGTAATCTGGGACTCACTAAATACGGGAAAACTTCGACACCTGTGTCGATCGTTTATGGCTCCCAGCGAGACGGAGAAGGACTGGCTGGTCAGTGTATCGTTATCTCGGATTACCCGCGTGTCGTAAACGGGATAAATAACATTGGCGGCGGTTAATTAGCCTGGTCTCTGGTCGCGTCATACGGTGAGCGCCGTAATCAGTGTTAGCATATAGTAAAAAACTCGGGGAAATTGTAGACCCGGTCCTATAACCAGGGAAACGCTTTAAACAGGTGGTCCTAAGACCAGGTTCGACTGTAACAAGAATTATTCCTAGGTTGTTTCTCAGTTCTTCATTTCTAATCTTATCTATTAGGGTTTCCTGTCATACAGCAACACACTTTATTTTGATAGTGGTTATTTTTCTTAGTCTAGCATTGGAAGCACAACATTGGAAAGAAGATTGTGTTGTAGAGTGCCCATTTTACCTCGAGTGTTAATTTCTTTGGACAGTGGACAAGCTTGTCCAATGATTGACAAGCATTGTTGCATTTTGAGTATATTTCTTCTGCTTGTGAATCGTTGTGAGTTCGTCACTAGACTTCCTAGGTATTTAAATTCTTACACATATTTTACTTCAGTCATCTATCACTATGTTGATGTTTTTCATTTGCAATGTTCATAACTTCTGTCTTTTGTCAGTGTTGATTTTCATGCTACATTTGCGTATATACGTAGTCTTTTAGTTTTCCACGTATTAATGACTAATTGTCTGTGAATAGGAGCTTGTTGATCTGTCTCCAATGGGTTGGCCAACTTATGCAGTCCATGTAAGTAACAACAATAAGAGAGATAGTACACACCCTATTCTACCCTGTTCTAACTTAATAGTGATCTGGGTAGCCTGCTGCTGTGCAGGTACTGTTGATGCCTTTTGACATAGGTTGGTTAGATGTTGGCTTAGTAAGAAAAGTAAAGAGCCTCATCATAGGCCCTACCAAGTGACGTATAGGGAATATGGTGTTAGTGATCACACTTTTTAACAGATCTTCAGTACATGATGTTTGGGATAATATGATCGGTATTATGCCAGTACCACTGACTTTACTTTCCCAGAAAAAAAAATCTGGTACCAATTTAAGGCTGGGTGAACCTGGAAGCCGTTGATCAGGATCGAACCTCTTGTCCTTTGTATTCCAGTTCACTGAGCTATCGTGGCCCTCTATATGTTAGCTTACTCTGTATATATTGTTACTATATCCCTTAATTGTTCTTTTAAGCAATGAAATGCTTTTCTTTCATCAATGAAATCTGCATACAAATTTTAGTGTTCTGTCATCATTTCAGCTGTGTTAGAGTGAATAGTGCATTCTCTATTTTTCCTTAAGCCCCTTTGGGAGTCACTTAATCTGTGGCTCTATAATGGTTTTAGTCACTTCTCTATAACTCTTGTGGACAACTTTCCTACATGGCTGAAAAGAGAGGTACCTCTATATTGGTTGCAGCCTCTTTTGCTATCATTCGTGGCATGATGACTGCCAGTTTTGAATATTTTATTGTACCATATGACTCCTGTGGTGTTCATTATTAAAAACTCTTCTATATTAACAATATAAAACGCTTCATCATCATCGAGTGCTGTCTCCACTTTGAAGGTTGGCTACCATGGAGAGCTATTCTGTTCTGTCCCCGCTTTGATAATGCAGGTTGTCATATGTTGACTTGTCCATCTTTTGATGTTACTTGTCTTTGTTAGCCTTGGTCTGTCTCTTTTTCCTTGTATTTTCCCTACCAATATAAACTCTAACCTCACAAAATCACTTATAGAAAGACAATCATTAACTACAGATGCCTTTTTAAAAATTTGAGTCTTATTTACAATCAACAAGTCATTTTATTGATAAATAAGACAGGCATAAACAATACTGACTTGTGTTAGTGGTCATCTACAGAAAGATAATAACATAATTTTTAAAATGTATAAGCTTGTACAGACAACAATCAAACAAGCAAGATTTCACAGAAATTACAAGTTAAAATTTTTCACACATAAAATAACAAATGCTAGTTAAAATATTTACCAATATATTCTTATCCATTATTATTGTTGTTATTCTAAATGTTGTCCTTTGGGAAAGTGCTGCAAACTTGTTACATATTGTGTTTTTTATATATATATATAAAAGGGGGACTGGTTGGTCTTGAGGCAGAGGTTGTGAGTTCAAATCCCGGCTGTACCAGTTGTGTTATTTTTAATTTGTGATTTCTCTCTGCAGTAACCACACAGCACAGCACTGAGGCCCGGCTTGAAATGTCAATTACATCAATAGAAAAAATATGAGTATCTCCGAAAATGGAGTTATCTGCCTGTGTGGCAAGGGACCCCTGTGTATATGGCTGCCAAGGAAAAACGAATTAACACGTAAAATTCAGTCTCTATGCTTTGGGGACTTTGCCAGCAGAGGTGAAAGCTGGCGGGGAAAAAAAAATATGTATGTGTATATATATATATATATATATATACACACACACATATACATATATATATATATATATATTGAATTACTAAACTGAGCATTCAATCAGAAATGGATATGCAGTACCATTAAGTTTGTGAATTACTAAATTTCACTTTAAGAATAAGCAACATTATGAATGAGGCAGAAAATCTATGTCAAGTCTTACATTATAGATGTAATAATGAATGACAAAAACGTTAGATATATTTATACAGTGAAACATGAGTGCAAGGGTTCTGATGGTGAAACACCAGTCATTTAACAAATAAATCTAAAAGATGCTTGTATGTGGAGGGTGGGGGAGAAGTGAGAGAGAGAACACAATGATCAAAACATTGATCACATTACAACAAACAGACCCAATTATATAACAAAGTTGCGAGTCAGTAGGTGAAAATGTAATAATTGTAAAAAAGAAAAAAAAAAAGGTACCGACTCCATGAGATTTATATAAATTATAATCAATGGAATTATTAAGGCTGAAGTGGATTGTAATTGTATAGAGAGGGCTGTGAAGGAAAAATAAGAGATACGAGCAGCAGAGGCTTAATAGACAATATAAGTTATAATAGTCAGTAGGTGAAAATGTAATAATTGTAAAAAAGAAAAAAAAAAGGTACCGACTCCATGAGATTTATATAAATTATAATCAATGGAATTATTAAGGCTGAAATGGATTGTAATTGTATAGAGAGGGCTGTGAAGGAAAAATAAGAGATACGAGCAGCAGAGGCTTAATTGACAATATAAGTTATAAGCAGATGTTCTATTATGTATAATTTCTAAATCAAAAAGACACTATATATCTTTAACTTTGCATCAACACAATTATGTATAACAGTTTAGATTTGTTAAAAACTATATGCTGCTCAGTTTCTTACATTCTCAGTCTAATCCCTTCTCATGGCATTTAACTACTGTTAATTTTTTTTTTTTAAATTAAATCAGCCACATACCTTCCATAGCGTAGGGGTTTCTCTAAAACAAAAATAGACTTGCAAGCCCCACAAGATAATTTATAAGGACAAAAGACCATTTGTGTGACTCTGTGAATTTTCTTATTAAAATAAATCAACACATAACATTTTTTTTTACATATGCTGCAGCACATACATAGCTCTGCTTTTAAGTATAGTAGCCAATATAATCGCCAAAAACCTATGTCTTAAATGGACTACAAATAATGAGGCAAAACAAGCACACTACAAAACCACAATAGATGTTTAACTAAAATTGTTTAGTGGTCTAGTACTGTATAACCCACAAGACACAGAGTTTGTGGCTTGGTCATTTACATTGTATGAAAGATGGCAACATACCAAAAGATATACTTTATGGTCAACTACCCAGAAGGAAAAAGAGGGCGCCGCCCAAAACTTTGATTTATAAACATGTGTAAATGTGACAAGAAGACTGAACATGAAGCCTGGGATGACATAGCTGCAAACTGCAATCTTTGAAAACACACTCTGAAGCTATAACTCAAGCAAGAAGAGACAGATTCATAGAAAAAGAGAACTCATAGCAAAAGAAAAGAAAAAAAATAACATTTTCTAGGGGCATTGCAAAATCCATAATCAACTATGATTGATGGAGACTACTACTAAATGAAAGCAAAATACCCAAGATGAACCTGCCCGTTGTGTTGAATTGGGGTAAGGACACTTAAGGTCCCCATACAATTTGTAAAACATATTTCTGTCTGGTGTAAAGGTTTGCCTTTTTTTTTGTAAAATATGGAAAGTATGCAGTCAATATTTGTTAACACTTAACTACTTTTAACATTTTATTTAACCAAGTCTACCACCAAAGTTTCCAAAGTATAGCCAAGGCAATTATTTAAAAACAAAGAACTAGAGGTTCTATTGCTGGCAATATTTTATATATAGTTTCCTATTGAGCTGAAATGATGCCAGTGCCTATCCTACTGCTGTAAGCACAGCTGTAACTATATAACTATTGTTCTATGAAATATTGTTCTTTCTGCTATTCCACTAGAATATGTATTTTTTTTTTAAATGTCATATTAAAAAAAAAATGGAAAAAAGTGTGCAGGTATATATGTTGTTTCCCATTTAAAAAAAACATCTGCAGAAAGTAGTAAAACTGATATAATACAAGACATAAGCACAAATGAAGTGTACCAATTTGTTTTAAAACTTATGAAATGTTAAAATCACTAGTGGACTCAAACCCGTAGTATTATCACAAAATGTTCACTTCACCATTTAAATCTTTTCTCAATGATTTTGTGGACTTCACAGATAATTACATCGCCCAAAGAAACCATAACATGACAGATGGTAGCAAGCAATAAAAATGTGTTATAAGTTAGATAACATATTGTCTTATGCCGGATGCTGTTTCAAATGATTCTGCCTATATATAGACAGATCTGACTGCAGATTGAACAAGATACACTTGAGGTGCCTGACGTCACCTTTCTTCTGGCCTTTTGTTTTCTGATTTTAACATTGTCGCTGTCCCTTTTTCATTTTTGTTTTCCCCATGCTTTAATAATGAGATTTCCACATAAATACAATTAAAAATGTTATTCTGTTTCCAATCCACTTAATTACATGTATATCACTCAATTTGTTTATTTGTTTTTTTTTTTACTTTTATATACATATATATATATATAACTGGACATTTGGCAAAACTCTGTGGAAGAGTAAAAAAAAATTAATACAAAAAAAAAGTTAATGTATGGCATAAAATGGAACAAACACACACACACCCTAAAAGAAAAGAAAATGATTCAACATTCATCACAGAGCAATAAGAAAGTTTTAAAAAAAACAAAAACACTACAAAGGTAAGCAGTGGTTCATGGTTAAAATGTTTTGGATACCAGCACCTGAACAAGACAAGAAGGGGTAATGCCAAATGCAGTATATAGCCTGCATTGTGAAAATTATACAATCTAGGCCAACGAGGCAAATCGTGTGATAATTAACCCTAGTTTATGATGTCTGCCTGTGACCGACATGTTTACAATACTGTAATAAAAATTACTATGACTTCAATGTAACATTTTCGGTCTGGAAAATCAAACTTTTTTTTTTTTAACTTTTCCTACACAGCAGAGTGTTCACACAAGAAGAGACATGGGAAAATGATGTGGCAATCAACTCCTGGTTTACAACAGATTTTTAGCCCGAAAAGCGTCCACATGACACCCCCTTTCCGTTATCTATTCATAAAGCAGCCATAAACCGTCAGATCAGCCATTAAGTTCGTCGTCTGCATTATTTTTGCTGACTCTGCCATGTTACAAAGGTTTCTTTGATGTCCTGTTGATGGGCATGACAATTTTCTGTCATGGGGACTTGGGGGGGGGGGGGGGGGGGGGGGGGGGGGGGGGAAAGAAATAACGAATTCCTTGAAATTGGCAGAATTTTAAAATAGAAACTATATGGTTTTTATGGTACCATGGTAAATTTCAGAAACAAGAAAAAGAATTCTTAAATGTTATGTAGAGCCAGTCTTAACATATGGATGCGAATCATGGACAATAGGACAACAGACAAGAAAAATCACTGGAGTCTGTAGAAATGTGGTTTTACAGAAGAATGTTGAGAGAGAGTACCATGGACAGCTAAGAAGAGTAATGAAGATGTTCTGAGAGAGGTCAAAGCAAAAAGAGAGCTAATTTCCAATATTACTAATATTAGGAAGAAACAATCATCATTTTCTGGCCATGTAATGAGAAAGACTGAGAAGAGAACAACTGGAATATATTGTAATAACTGGAAAAATTGAGGGACGAAGAGATAGAGGGAAGCAAAGAGAAAAAAATAGACAGCTTAAGAGAATGGCTTGGCAGAAGGTCAACAACAGAAATGATAAACAGCTGCCGAGATCGAAAGTTGTGGAGAGACATGATCACCTACGCCAGTAGGCCCGGTACTTGATGATGATAGTAAATTTTACTGTATAGTGTATGGGGAAAAAAAAAAACAAACAAACAAAAAATCCAACACTCAGGGGTCACCGTTAGTGATAATTGGGGGGGGGGGGGGGGGGGGGGGGGTGTGTGTGTGTGTTTGGTTTTGATGTTTATTCATGGCAAACTGTCAAATTTGAAAAAAAGATTGTATTATGAGGTGGTAATTTTTACTACGGTATCGTAATCTATGGTGCTAAATGACAAAACAACACAATACTTGGCAGGCACTTACCAACTATGCGAGTCTTTCCCTTTTTTTTGTTTCCCTTCGGACCTGATAACAAAACATAAATATATAAATTACTTTTGAAAAAAAAAAGGGGGGGGAGGGGGAGAGAGAGAAAGAAACTATGTATAAATACGAGAGACATTTTCCCATAAATCAATGTTTTTTGCCTTTGAAGAATCAGGAGGTTAGTGTGGGAATCAAGAGAGTCACGTTCACACTGGGTCTCTAAAGGTAAAGTGGGACTCTAAAGGTTTGAGGTTCAAATCATACTACAGGCAGTGGGAATTTTGTTTACAAATCTTATTAGTGGTTTCTTATTAGTGGTTTCTTCTTCATGGCTTTACACTCCCCTCTCTGGTTAGTGTAATCAAATGTTTAGCCCTTTCAGATAATGACACAAAAAAAAACAAAAAAAAAAAACAAGGGTCCTGTGTGCATTCTGTGCATGTCAAAGAAACCTTGGCAGTTGGAAATTGAAAAGAATAGGCCAAAAATTACCAATGCTAAGGAAAATCGGTAAGAAAAAAATGTACACAAAAACGACTTAAAAAATGACAGTGTAGAAGTCTGAGAGTGTCTGCCTGTGTGGTGAGGGACACATGTCTGCCAGTATGAAAAACAGGAAAAAGTGATATTCGCGCAAAATTCAGTCCCTTGGGACTTTGCTAGAGTTATAAAGCTGTGTATAAACTATAAGCAACCCATCAGGAACTACTGAAGTCAGCCATCCCCCATTTTCTAAGTGAATAAAATATTTAAAGACCCCAAAGTTTCAAGATAAATATGAATATACTGTCTCAGCTACGCATGCAACTGTAAACTACAATAAAAGTTCCTAAATGGGCTTATTTTAATAAAACAAAAGTGTAACATTTGAGAGAAATATATCAAAGTCTCTCACACACTTGTTTAGATGGCACAGATTGTTACAGCAAGTGAACTCCAGAAATAGGAGTCAGTTCTCTACAGGTAGTACAGTAGTAAGAAACATGTGATTTTTGGGTCATGTTAAAAGACACAACCTACTAAAAGTAATCTTGGAGGGGAAAATACAAGGTAAGAGGGGCAGAGGCAGACCAAGACTAACATGGACAAGTAACATCAAAAGATGGACAAATCAGCCTATGACAACCTGCACCATCAAAGCAAGAGACAGAGCAGAATGGCGCTCCATGGTAGTCAACCTTCGTTGCAGAGATGGCACCTGATGATGATGAGTACAGTAGTGTCTAAGATAACACATCATGTGTCTCATCAACAGGCTTAACAATAAATGAAAAATCATCAGTGGATATCTGTCAACCAGGATTCAGACTAACATATAATATATAGAACAAAGCACAACCGTAATGGGGAGCCGCGATAGCTCTGTAGTTAGTGAACTGGACTACAAAGGACAAGAGGTAGGGTTCGATCCCAACCAATGGCTTCCAGGTTCACCCAGCCTTTAATGGGTACCTGATTTTTTCTGGGAAAGTAAAGCGGCACGGGGCGTAATACCGACCACATTACCCCAAAAATCATGTGCTGAAGGTCTGTAAAATATATGGTCACTAACACCATATTTCCTATACGCCACTTGGCGTGACGGGGGTACTTCACTTTTTTTTTTTACTTTAATGGTACATTAGTAAAATGTTCAAAATGTATACTTTATTTAATTAAGGACAAGAGGTCAGGTTGATGGCTTCCAGGTCCACACAGCCTTAAAAAGATACTGGCTACATTCCTTCTATGCAACATGGAGTGTTGAGGGCTCTTTCTTTCTATGCTCATGTTAAATCTGTGGTTTTCTATCTACCCATTGTTCTTTCAAGCCAAAGAGATTTAGACTCTCTATATCCAATCTTTGTTATGGGGTCTCAGTTTAGCACAGGACCTGCATTGTATCTCGCTAAAGTCCCTGTTCTGGGTAAGCTGTTAAATCTTAAAACTGTGGTTTCCCTGAGTGCAAATTCTAAACATATCAGCTGTTTACAACTCAGAATGGAGATATTAAAATAGCATCACAAACATAATGAGACCACTCATTGTTCACAATATAAATGGTGCAAAGACAAAAGTTTATCTATAAGCTGAAAACTACAGGAAATTTTGAATATATATGCTTGTAGTAAGAGATAACAAAAAAGTTGGATAGAATGTGTGTTTAACTGGTAAACTGCTGGAATCAAAGGCATACATTCTGTTTGCCATCTGTTAACAGCAAGTGTTTAAAAAATAAGCTGCTCTGAATGCTACAGACTTGATTCTGAAAATGATAACTAATAGAAACAAATATTACCTGGCTTGAAATAGTAGAAATGAACTCACCTGCCTCTTACTTTACTTTTTTGTACTTTTTTATGTTTGATGCTTGCGGATTTATTAACTTTTCCAGAGGATGTTGTATTTACAGGTATATGGTTCCCACTGCTAGCAGTGCTATCTGTAGGGGAGTTGACACCATTTGTTTGGGCAGCTGGTGTTGCACTATTGGACTCAGGACTTGCTGGTTCTTCTGTTCAATTACAAAAATACATAAATAAATTTTACATAAACAAGGAACAAAACATGCAAGTAAAAAAGTATTAATACAGTTGGACTTGATTCAACCAAAATGTTTTCTTATATATATATATATATATATATCCACAAGCTGATGAATCAATAACTAACTAACCAACCATTTTTTATTTGATTTATGGTATGTTAAAAAAAAGTCTCATGGAAAATATTCAGTTGTCATATCTGTTAGATCTAAGTAAAATGGCTGTTGGTACAAGTGGCTCCTTCTATTATTTAGTACGCATGTGTGAGAGTCTTTTGTTTACATTACTAGATTCTATGTATTATCCATACTCCAACATGCCTCAATGCTTCATCCAATGTATATTACTTGAAGTAAAGTAATTTAAATAATTATTTGAAAAGACAAGAGTAAAGACTAAAAAAAAGGTATAAGATAACCAAAAGGAAATTCACTGAGCTAGAACAAGTCTTGTGCTCAAGGAAGTGTCATACAGCGGACTATGGAAGCAAGATAAAAAAGGCAGTCCAACGATAAGCTGGTGGGGACAGTGTAATCAGAGATAAAGTGTAGACTTGGAGCACTCTGTTAGTTATGATCAATGACCCCATGATGAGGAAGAATTTATATATTCACCTAAAAAATGCCACAAGACATACTGAACACTACTGGTCAGTGACACAGGGAACAGAAGAAGAAAAAACAGAAATAGGTGAAATAAACAAGACATGGTTTAGTCTACAGGCCATCCTCATTGCACACTGGACAAGTAAATAAATGCTCAGATCTTTTGAAGAATATGTAGCTAACGACACTGTATTGTGTTGGTTGATGAGTCTTCTTTGGATTTCTACTTAGCTCTTTCATCTGGAATCTCTAAATTTGCCATATTCGCGAAGTCTGTTCATGGCTGCGGATTCAGGGTAATTCTTTAAAAAGTCAGTTTTTCGTCCAACATCCCTGAGGGCATTCAAAATGTCAGAGCAAAACAAGACATAACACTAGGCATGTGATTAGTTACAATTTATAGGGAAACACTGACTGACAGTTACAAAGATTGAACCTTTTACAGGAACACAGATGAAACAGAGAAAACTTAGTAACAATAAATATCGATTTGAAAGGAAAAATTTAAAGAGACAGAAAAGCTACATATAAAAGCAATAAATATCAACAACATTGAACTCTGATGGCCCATTGTTGCATGTGAAGGCTGTGATAACAGAAACAAAATATTTGTCTTAAATTAATAGATGTACTAATGTTTTTATTGCAAATAAAATCAGTAGAATATTAAATTTAATTAAGAAAACTAAAAACAAAAAAATGGCTTACTTTTTTCTAAATCAGCAAGCCCTGAACTGCCTGAAACAAAAAGAAAGATATTAAATGTTCATGACATAGTTTTCTTTAATTCCCTCAAAAGTAGAATACAAATGAACAAAGACTGCTGTGATGTGATTTGGTAATACAAGTTAATAGTTTACAGTGCATAAGTTAAATTGCAAATTAAGTAAAAAGGGAAACAAATTACTACAGGAAAATGACCCCAAAAAAAAAACACAGATACTTCTAATCATTACTGATCTATGAAGTATAATAGACATCTTATTCTGTAGTAAAGAATTTAGTTGGACAACAAATCCCTAAATTTCTTTCATTCAGATTTGTATCATTATAGGTCAACTACTACACTTAAAAATAATTTAAAATACAAACTTTTGTTCAGATAAAGTAAATGAAGTTTATAGGAAATGATTAATCAAATTAGTTTTAACACACACACAAAATGACATAAAGTGATGGTTAAATAGGCAAGATTAACACAAAGTAAAATGACCATCTGATACGGAAAACATCTACAAAATATTTACAATTAAACTCATCATACAAAATCATAATGAAATTAAATGCAAATATTCACCAAATTAATTTTTTCACTTTGAAAATCTAAATAGAATTTAACAATTGAGAAGTTATTTCTTTTAAAAACTGTAACTGTATGACAGTTATGATATCTAGGATTCAAAAACAATAACAATTGTTCTAAAACTGAAATAAAATAAATACTAGAATTTCACAGACAGCATTAACAAAATAACAAGAATTTATCAGGATAAAACACAACATTTAGGCTACTGCATACATTGATAACATTAAATCAAAATTGCTTTATTTATATGAAACATGGACCTCAAATGCAGATTTAGAAATAAAAATTTGAATAATGAAAATGGCATGTTATCACATGATTCTTGGTATTTCATATAGAGACCAAACTAAAAAGTTTGTAATATTAAAAACACAGACTCACCAAGGAGACTAAAACATTAACCAAAATCTGGGCTGAAAACAACGTCACAGCTGACTACATGCATGAGAATCAGCGAACAACAAAGCTGACCAAGAATCTACTCAACCTCACAGGTTGCCACTGGAGACAGACTAAGTAGTCTGGCCAAGTGAGTAGGGAATGTAACTGGGAAGGCAATCTAGTACCCCAAAATACCATGTTAAAGACGGGTGTATGGGGACAAAAGGTTGAAACACCTCACTTGTGGCACAACGATTCTATGCCCACATAAGGGACGATGAAGAACAATCATCAGGTAAATGCAGAAGAAGATAAGTCCACAAGAAAAATTCTTTAAAACAGAAATGTCACTATGGGCATGTCTTGATGGGGAAAACAGGAATAAACCCAGAAACCGAGACACAAAAAGGAAGAATTGAGAAAAATCATGAACAAGGCATCAAATGAGATGAGTAATTGGTGATTGTGTTGGACAAGTGGCCTTTATATTTCATAATCAAGTCCTATCACAAGTTGTATGCCACCCAACCCAATAAAAAAAAAAAAAAAAAAAAAAAAAAAAAAAAAAAAAAAAAAAATTGTAAATTCAAAATAGCACTGACTAATTAACACCCCTGACAACAGTATAATAATATTTTGATATTTTAATTACTAACATTTCTGTGTTTTAACCCCAGATTACGCTACCTATCTGTGACTGACGTGTTTACGATACTGTAGTAAAAATTACTACCACTTAAATGTAACACTAGGAACTCTAAAAATATATTTTCTTTGAACTTTTGACACACAGCTGTGTGTTTACACTAGGTGAGACATGGGGACTCGGATTTCCTGGCTCAGGTCAATTTATGACCTGAGTTTGACCGCATGGACTGGATGTGTTACAATGTCTATTGGTGCATTTGCTGTAAGTCCAACTGTATATTTTGCTACCTCATAGCATTATATGTCTTGTTTCCCAAGTCACAAAGGGTAGTTTGATGTCTGCGAATAACCAAGGAATTTCCTGGTAAAAAAAAAAAATCATTATTCTACATTAATAAAAACAATTCCAACACTCAGGGATCACCCGAAGTAGTAATTAGGAAGGTACACAGAGGGGGGAAATGTCTGCCCATGGCAAACTGTCAAATATTTTGAAGAATTTGTGTTTTGATGTGGTAATTTTTACAACTGTATCATGATCTAGAGTTATATCATGAAGCAAATAACAGAGAATACGTTCATTACTCTCTACAAATATGCCATAAAATTATTTCAGAATTGCATATTTCTTCTACAAAAGAATAGAATAAAAAGAGAAGACAGTAGAAATTGCCAACAACAACAAAAATATTTGAATAAAATGAGGAATGAAAAAACAATTGTGTTAACTAAACAAAGGGTAGACATAAAAATGCATACAATTGCACAAAAATGAGACACTGCTGTAAAACTAATAAGGTAAAAATAACCATACCACTTTTTCCATTACATCCTTATCTACCGAACAAGTAGCATAATGCACTACAAGGTACCACAAGAATCACTCCAATATGGCGAAACAATGGTTCTTTCTAAGTGCAAATAAAAAAAACATACAAAAACTGCTTACTGCTGCTGATGTTACTGAAGATTTGGAAAATAAACGATCTGCATCTCTGAACTTTCTGTTACGCTTGTCAGCTTTACTGTTAGTATTCTGTCAATATGAGAAAACATCTGTAACTGTTCATTTATTGTGTATTTTGCCATGTTAAATTTGTTAACTTTATCTTTCAGGGTCCTCAATATTTTATAACAAAGATGTACACAATAAATAAAACTGTGGGTCAAAATGTAACACAGTAATTTCTGAATAATAGAAATTAGAATTTCACAGCCCTGTTTACAGTAACAGCTCTGATGTGAAAATAGAATATTTTACAGAAATTCAGCCCAGACAAGCTAATTTTAAAATTATGTAAAGCTTGTATTTCTACTTAGCAATTAGATATTTAGAAATGTAAACTAGATTATTCAATCTATTTTTTAACGAGCTAGATAAGAGTAACGGCTTAAAATTGAGAATGAGTAAGACAATATCATAATCATCATGTGCCATACCGGATGGCATAGGCGATCATGTCCTTCCACAATCTTCTATCTACAGTGCATCGTATCAGTTCTGTTGTTGACTGTTTTCCATGCCATGACTTTCCTCTTCTCATGATGTGCCCGAAAAATGTTGATTTCTTTCTTTCTGATGTTTTTTTAGGAGCTGCCTTTTGTATTGACGTCTTGATAACTTCCTCATTTGTCTTTTTAGCTGTCCTGGGAACTTTCAACATTCTTCTGAGAAATCCCATCTCTGTGGCCTCTAATCGTCATTTCATTTGTTTGTCTACTGTCCATGATTCGCTTCCATAGGTCACAATTGGTTCTATATAGCACAGATGAACTCTCTTTCTCATTTCTATTGACATAGATTTGTTGCATAAGATATTTCTCATTTTCTGAAATGCTATTTTGGCCTGAGCTATTCTGCTTTTAATTGAAACAATATGTTTTTAATTATTATTAGGACTAGGATTTTTAAGACATGTCAGTCATATTTTTTCCTGACATGTATTTTTAAAATTCAAGTTAATGTTACAGACCGCAGGCACATGATTTTTGGGGTAATGTGGTCAGTATTGTGCCCATGCTGCTTTACTTTCCAGAAAAAAAAATCAGGTACCCATTTAAGACTGGGTGAACCTGGAAGCCGTCAACCAGGATCAAAACTGACCTCTTGTCCTTTGTAGTCCAGTTCACTAACCATTAAGCTATCACTGCTCCAGGAGTAACAGTACTATTAAGAAAATTTGCTCTGAAGTGAGATTTCAAACAGGAACACTATCACAAACTGCTTCACAGTTGAAGTGGAGACAATGCAGTTGACACTCCTTTGATGTGAAAGTAATTGCAGACACTGAGGGAGAATAAATGTATTCAAAAGGTAAAAAAAAGAGTTAAAGTCACAGAAATGTGGCACTTCAGAAATTGCTCACCAACAAGACAAAGGCATGAAAGCAAAGCCTAACGCAAAGGATGTAGATGCCTTAGCAGATAATTTAACATAATTGTTAATAGCAAATAATACAATAGTACAAGCATATTTCAATGATTTTTAGGTCATATTTGACATTTTTTAGTATAAAAAAATTTGAGCCCTAATTATTATGAGTGATGTTACAAATCAACTGGATTCTTCATTTCAATCTTAAACAGATAAATTACCAGTGCTACTAACTTTGTATTGGTAAGATATCTGTCCCATCCCTTGATTATGTTGCCATACAACTGTGTATCTTCCAGATAACTGCCTTCAAAAGCATAGATCTGACGTTCTAGATTATGTAGTGTATCCTGAAAAACAAATAAATCATCCAAAATTTTTTTAAACAGAAAAATCTTTATAAGAAATCAACACTGCTATCAAAAATACACAAAAGAAAAATACTGAATTGGATAAAAACAAACAAAAAGGGATGTAAACTCTGACATGAAAGATCTTGCGTCTAGAGATGTATGAAACAATGATTTTTGAGATGGACTGGTGAAAAAATGTTTCTCTCCAGTAATGGACCATCAAGATGGGCGTAAACCAGCTCTGATGGTCTCATGTATAACTTTGATCTAAGTAGAACCAGAACAATACAGTACATAGGAGACACAGAGGCAATCCTGCAACTAAACCCCATTGCATAGACACAGTGACTCAGGATTGGCAGTTTGATTGCTTGAAGCTTGTGATTATATGTGCCTGAAGTCATAGAGAAGTTCTGTGCAACCAACAGGCAATGGATGACAGAGAACGAGCACTGTAATCCTGCTTAGCTACAGCATGCAACATAGAAAATGAAATCACAAAATGGACCCATAAATTGTGAACTTGATTAAAATGAAAAATACCACCTGTTCACCACACAAGTAACATTACAATCGCAAGTAAATGTTAGCTAGCTCAGGTGAGACGTAAATATAAATGAGTCACGATCTGGTATCTGACCTACAGCAAGAGAAATTAATACAAAATGTGAGTTGAATGACAAGAGGACTAGAGAAATAAAAATGTTAGGTAATTAAAATTTAATTAAATCAAATAATATTTAAAGCATGCAAAAGACAGAAGACTGAAACTAATTAGGGTGTTTATCATTCAGTTAATTCTAATTACTCCTCCTTCTGCTAGGCTGATCTGACTACTTTTCATTGTCTGTCTTTAAAAGGATATTAATTTTAGGTGTTGACTACTGTAGATGTGTTGTGCTTTATCATAAGCTGTGATATTTGTGCCTTTTGACCAAACACATTCATCTTCCTTCTGCAGCCTCTCAATTACTAGTCATTTGGCCAGATGGTTAGCCTGTTTTTCTTTCAACTAATAATAATAATGTAACATTACTGTTTCAATTAGAAAGCTAGATGCTAAACACTGATGTACCCATGAAACAAAATCCAACAATATTGGGTTCAACACAGAAATTATAAATAATAGTAAATACAAGAAACTATGGAGAGAGAAAATGCTGTAGAAAATTTTCTATTAACTACGAAACTTAAAGTCAATGGTAGTTTTTTCTTGCCAGACTGTCCATCTAACAACAAGCTCAAATAAAAATCTTATCTTGATGGTACGAACATCGGGTCTTTAAAGCTTAATACAAACTTTGTATTAACTGTTTTTTTAAGGCAAAAACTCATTGCAACTTATTGAAATGCAATAAAATATTTTGGTACTGTGATAAACACTAATCAGAACTTCATAATCTGGGTCTTTCAATCAACCTTTGGAATTTTTTCTGCCACTGTGGCCCAACATCAGCCAAAGGTGCATTTGATTTTGTATTTTCTATTAATTCCGATAAGACTTCATAAAATCATGGAATACCAAATATGTATTTCGATCAAGGAGAGATTCTTCCTCCATTTTATGTATGTGTCTGTGGTGCATGGTTAATTTTTCATAGGCTTTTTTCAGCAGCTTTTTCTTAATCCTCTGATCAGAGCATAGGGTACTCACAAGAGATCTCCACCCAACCCAGTCTGGAGCAAGCATGGACAACTTTTGCCATGACTTGCAAGTTTCTCTCATTTAATCATGTACGGTTCATCACCATGTCTCCAATGGTCTGCCTCTTCTTCATTTGCCAGTTGGTGTCCATGTTAATGCTAGGTGTTGTTGCCTGGTTAATTCCATTTGTAGAATGTGGCCTTACCATTTCCAACGTCTTCTTTTCACTTCTTGATTCATGTTAATGCCTGATCTTCTGGTGACTTCTTTGTGATGTGTTGATCCTGATGGATGTTTAAAATCTTAGGACAATGACCTTCGAATCCTCCACGTCAGTTTTCTATCTTATAGTTCATTCTCCATGTTCCATTATTCTATCTAGTCTGTGCATTATTTTTTTTAAATACATCATTTATAGATAAGCCTTACTAAATTTCTATGGATATTTCAATTCAGCATCCAATTGTACATAGATTTGTATATTATCTAGGTGACCTGTAAAATTAATATAATTTTTATCAGCAATTAAATTACACACTATCTTGAATATTTTTTTTACTAATACACCACACATAGCTTACGTCATACATGTTTTGACCTTATAGAATTTGCTATTTTGGATTTCCACAGTTTAGGTCAGCCAAGGGCTATCTAGTTATTTATGTTTTAAATTTATTTTAAATTATTTTTTTTTTTATTTTAATAAGGCTACCTATATATATTAAGTTGCCTTGGATGCTAACATGATCCATGATTTTAGCAGTAACAAAACACTGACAGGGTTGACTGACAGTAGGTACTCAGTAAACAGATACAGTTTAGTTTTCCAGAAGTAACTGTTGCTATGTGAAAGTCTTACTCCCGTTTCGCAAAAGCAGGAGTGAAAACCAATTTGTATTTTGAGTTTTGGTGAAATGAATGAACCCACCTTTATTTTGCTTTTGTTTTGGGGGGTGTATTTCTACTAATTGTACGCTTAATTGTGAACATGCTAACCATAACAATTATACAATAATAAATTTTGGGTGTTATGACATGAGTAACTGACGTTTCAAGCCAGACCTCGCTGCTGAGACCAGGGGTGGTTGTCGCGGAGAGAAGTCATAAATAAAAATCCCAACCGGTGTAGCCGAGATTTGAACCCACAACCTCTCTAACTAGTCCCCCATGGACTTGGAATATGAGGAAACTGCAACAAGGAACACTTTCATGCATAGCCTGCAAAGGTTCCTGCCGCCTATCCACCATATACCAGAAGTTCACGTCCTCCCGAAAGTGATGATCGTCATATTTCTTTAAAATTTATAGCGCTTGATGATGTTTAGGTCATCATTGTTGACTCCAATTTCGAACATATAAACACGCAGTTAGTCGTCAGATTATCCCCGTCACACATCAAACAACAGACCGTAAGATTAGCGTACGGCCGGTCTTGGGGTTTACGATGACTTGGCACACAATGTAAGCACAGCACAGCAATGACGTGCCCTTTAGATTCTTGATTACTCTAGTGAATGTAGCCTACAATGAACAGAACACGGTGCAAATTCCCCAAAGAGATAAAACGGCTGACGAAGCAGTTCACATTAATGAGAACATATAAATAACTTGCGTCAAGCAAATCCATCAACGGTCATGAACAGCACCAATGTGAGGTAAAGCGCAGAACAAGCCTAGACGATGGAAGGTCGCATTCACAACACTTGATTTGTCAAAAATGAAATATTGCAGGCGTGTGACATTGTTTTATCGGTGCAGATCTAATAAGTAGATCATCATCTTGATTTTAACGCATAGGAGTGCAAATTAGAACCAAAATAATCAGACATCGAATGCACTTTCTGCAGCGTTTGAGAAAACGTGGACTAGATCCGCCATCTTAGAAACGGAAGTCCAACTGTTATTTTATAATTACTTTAAAAATGTTGGTATGTTGCTGTTTTTTTTTTTTTGACATAAATATTCATACTTATTGCCCCTGTTAAGCAGCAAAAGAGTTAGTTTTAAAAACTATAAAAATATAATTTTTAATGGGATAAATACTATTACTATCCATAATTTAAGAATCTATTACTTAGGTATATCGATAAACAAATGACATAATTTTCAATGCATAAGTAGAACTTTGTACAACCAGGTATACTAAGAAGTGGGAGGGGCTATGACAGTGGAAAAATATCCAAAAATAGGTCGATGGAATATCCCATAGGCGAAGCGATTCTCCAGTTACAATCATTTGTATGCATTATATTTAGGTTTTTTAAATACATTTGTGGCAATTATGTCCTGAGATTGTTTATATTGAAGAAGCCAGTACAGATATTTCAATGAATTATGCATCTCATCATAAATGTGTGAAATTTGAAGGTGATGTAAGGAAAATTACATTTTATTGACGAATACGTTTATCAGATTTCCCCCATTAAAAATTCATTGCTGCCTTCTACTTCTAGTGTAGGAGTGTAAATGCTGAATTCGTAATAAGTGTCAATAAATCTATTAAGATCAAATATAGTAGCATGTTTATTTATATTCAGTGTCCATTTTTACATCAATAAGTGTCATTTCAAGGTAACTGAGAAGACATTTTTACTGGCATGGCACAAATGTAGAGTTAACCTTTTAAAGGAGGCAAGACCTAAATCTTTTTCTTTGATTATGTTATCACAGTTATCCAAACAGCCATATTAACCCTAGATTACAAAACAGTAATATCCAACTACTCTGACTCCACCACCCATCTACTCTTCCCAGACCCCTAAACACAATTAGAATAAGACAAATGAGATTTTGGGGCCTTTTAAATACACAACAGCCTACTAAAAGTAATATTGGAAGGGAAAATACAAGGTAATAGAGGCAGACCAAGACTAACATGGATGAGTAACATCAAAAGATGAACAAATAGCCTATGACAATCTGCACCATTGAAGCAAGAGACAGAATGGAATGAGGCTCCATGGTAGCCAACCTTCAATACGGAGACGGCACTTGATGATGAAGTGACAGATTTGGCCTGTTGACATAACCTGATACGCAAAATTGTTACAATGAAAATAGAAAAGTGCTTAATTTTGCAACTTAAAAGTGCAGAACTTTTTAAATATTTGACATACAGACATGAATGAGATATCATTTTTTGGGTACATTTAGGGTTATTTAGCTATTGTATAAAAACATTTTTAAATTATTTTTGAAATTTTTACTAATGATCAATAGAGTGTTACTACTACTTTACGTGTAGACTTAAGAAGAGTAATGAAGATGTTCTGAGAGAGGTCAAAGCAAAAAGAGAGATAATTTCCAATATTAGGAAGAAACAATCATCATTTTCTGGCCATGTAATCCTGTAATGAGAAGAGAACAACTGGAATATATTGTTACAACTGGAAAAATTGAGGGACGAAGAGATAGAGGGAAGCAAAGAGAAAAAATAACAGACAACTTAAAAGAATGGTTTCGCAGAAGGTCAACAACAGAAATGATAAATAGCTGCCGAGATCGAAAGTTGTGGAGAGACATGATCACCTACCTACACCAGTAGAGTAGGTAGGCCCGGTACTTGATGATAATGAATGATTCTATCACCATACCTAACCTAGGTCCCTAGTAGCCTAGGAGTCTTCTAATGACAAATTAGAGAGCAACCCCTATAAAGAAAGTGCTAGTGCAATAGGACATTACAGTACAGCTACTAATCAGAGCAGAAATAATTTGGGACACTAAACTAGTAATGTAAATTACCTCACACTTCTACTCACTAAGTATAGTCTACTATAGTATGAGAAGTGTGAGTGTATCATATCATGCCAGGTAAGACTATCTAAGACTACTACTAAGTAAGCATAAGACTGCTAAGCTGCGAAGTTAGTTAAGGCAAGTATGTGTTGTTTCTCTAAACTAAGAAAGTTATAAAAGAGTTAACTCTTTGACTAAGACTTAGACTACTTTGAGTAACTGAAACTCAGTTAAGACTACTATATTACTATTACCAGTTAAGTGCCAAGTGTATAGACTGCTAAACTAGTTGACTCTCTTCTTTGAAAATGAGAGTTAAAACTAAGACTAGACTTTAGAACTTTAGACTTTACTACACTTTTTCTGGACTGCTAAGCTAAGTTTTAGTAAGTGACTCTCTCTCTCTCTCTAGTAAGTAAGTCTGGTAGTCTCTAAATTCTAAACTTTTAAACTTTCTAAAGGTAAAGGACTTAGTATAATTACCTTACTTTAGGTTAGGACAGGCTGAGGCTACTTTAGTAACATAGTTATCATTATCATAGTGAATAGTGGTGATAGTCATATTTCTTCTCTCACTCTGACTACAGAACTTCAGACTACACTTACACTACTTAACTATGTAAAATGACTATCATCAGTATAGTATTCACTCCACTTTCAACACTTTCACTTTACATCATTACACACCAGACCAACTTTTAACTTTTACTTTTTATTGATTTTGTTTGAAAAAAAATCTGATTCTTTGCTTGCGCGCAGTTACTCCCGGGTTAGTCAACAGACAGTCTAATAAAATCAAACAATAATTTAAAATATTATATAATACGGAAACAACAGCATAAGAAAATTGCTCTAACCGCAATTTCTGCTCTTCGCCGAACCAATTCGTTCAGTTCAGCCCGAGTATCCAAAATATGACATTTGGTAGCCATTTCTGCGCTAGTACGATTAAAAAATATAACGTGGAAATGATGTGAAACGTAAGATGGAGCAAATATTTAAAAAATGTAAACGGATGTTTCTCCGTCATGGCGGAGAGTTTGAAACGAATGAAATATTGGACAATTGGTGGCTCAATCTAATCTAATTGAAGACTTGAAGTAGACCACGTAAAATGTCATTTTAGTTTTGTTCAACACTGCATTTATGATGATATAATAGACATAACTTTTAATACTTTTATTAGTTGTATCTTTTTTACCTATAAGAAAAATTATTTAAGTATAAAATAATTAAATTAAAATGAAAGTTTCATTGAAATGGCGAACGGAACGGTGACTGGCGCTCGGCTCTTGCATTAAATTACTAAATAAAATAATAATAATATTATATTAATAGTAAAATACTATTATATACAAATCGCTGAGTTGAACTGACTACACTAATTTTTACTTGTGTCACTGTCACTTAACTTAGTAATTAATTAATAGATTAACAGATACTTCAGTTTTAGATACACGACGATACAATGACTAGACAGACTTAGTAGTTTTAGTTAGTTTAGACTAGAGTTTAGTTTTTAGTAGTTAATTAATAAATAGTCAGTTGAGTAGTAATAATGAATAATGCCACGATTACTATTACTGAAATACTTGCATGCAGTGCTGTGCAGTATTTATACTTTATTAGGTAATTTCCTAGTTTGATCAGATATATTATTTCAGTTTGGAAGAGTGATGTCCCCTAAAATATGTCTGCCAAAATACAGTGGTTCTACGCATTCTTGGCGTTGGGGTCATTACGCTGGCATGTAATCATTTCGGAGTATCTGTTGATTGGGCGTTGGGTCCAGGGGTTAGTTTTAGCTTTAGTGTTAAATATTTATAAATATATTATAACGCGTGACAAAAACGACGCCACTCGGCCTAATTATGTGAGTGACACATGCCAGCGTAATGACCCCAACGCCAAGAATGCGTAGAACCACTGTATTTTGGCAGACATATTTTAGGGGACATCACTCTTCCAAACTGAAATAATATATCTGATCAAACTAGGAAATTACCCTGAAAGTAGTGTAGTAAAATCTTAGTAAATTATTATTTATAATTATAATTATTGCTGATTGTGTAATTTGTAAACAGTAAAGTAAACACTTATTGCTAAAATACTAAAAAGCCACACCTATCTACTATCTGCTAAAATATCGATGTGTAAGGACTGAATAATACATTTAAACTTAAAATTACAATAACTTAGTAACATTTATAATTATAACACTGTCATGATTTGAGGTTTTCATTAATAAAATAAACATATCAATAAAATACAATTTTAAAAAACCACTGGTATTATTAAAACTGAGGTGAAAATAGAAAACTTTTATTTTAAATTACACACAAAAAATAAAGCACAGTGTCTCACTTTACTTTGAGAGCATTGTTACCATTGTAAATGTAAAATTGTAATACATCACTTATCATCCTTGAATTCTAGTGTACTTACATTTTTCAAATAAATATTATATTTATCAAAAATTTATGTAGTATTTATTAAACAGAAATTGCAAACATATAGCAAGTTTGAGTTGAATAAAGTATATCGCTTACAGATATATATATATATATATATATATATATGACAGTACTTGTCCAAATCTTGATATGCTAGCAATTAACAATACTCCGATAATAAGGTAGGATTAACTAGAATTCGGATCAAGTATAATTTGCTAGAACCTTGACCTGTGTAGTCCAAGTAACAAAGAATTCCATTCTTAGGGACTAGTTAGACTCAATCATGTGTTGATTGTGCAGTGACAATGAATTGTAGTTGAAAGTTACCACACGGATTGGTAGAAGAATATTATAGAATGAGTCAGGTAACCAATGAATGATAAGGTAGAACCTTATGTAGGGCATTCTATCTATCTATTGACCTTTCGAGCCGTAACCGGCCCATAGGGCGTAGACCAAGATACACCTTCTCCTATATGAATTTTTGTTCTAGCAGTTTTCTTTTAAAGATATTTTATCAAATCTCGCCATCTGTCTCTGTTCTGTGCAAGCAGTTCTATCTCATTGAGGGAGCCGATTCCTGCTGCTCTTGCCTCTCTCATCAATGTTCTTCTCAGTGTCTCCCTGGGTCTTCCTCTTTTTCTTTTACCTGTTGTTTCCCATATGAGGGCTTGCTTTGCTATTCGATTATTATCTCTTCTCATCACATGTCCAACGTATGACCATCGTCTTTTCTTTATGTAGGGCATTAGGGAAGAGAAAAACAGATAATACTAAAAGTGTAGACTCACAGATACTCTGACCTCGGGAAGAAATGATTACATAATGTTTAGATCACTAAGAGATTGGACTGACTGTTAGATGAGACAGATATACTTTTTTGAGGATAATGAATTGAATGCACAGTTAGTGTTAGTCAAAATAGAAATATGAAGTGCTTAGTTAGAGGTCATCCTAGAAGGATATAATGGACATTGTCACAGGAGACCAGTTATGAATTCCTCAGGATTGACAGACAGACAATAGAGACGTGATAATCCTCAATGGAAGATTAGTCAAGAAGCTAATGTTATAAATAATGAAATAGAATATTTCCTATACTGAGTATTTAATGTCATTGTTACTCAATCAACATGTGGTGATCAGCTGAAATGGGCATACAGCCAGTAATGAGTAATATAACAAAAGACATTGATAAGTAAGAAGTGTGTAATCAGGATATGACAGATATAGTACTTGAACTTTAATTAACTGTTTATAACCAAGATAACATGTACTATCTAGTGAAGAAGAGATAATCTAACCTTGTAATCATGATGGAGAATGCTAGAGTGACTGTAATAAACTGAATTACTAACAATAATTGTTGATTTCTGATTATAAATCGTATTGGGTTGAAGTTATGTAGTTGTTGATACACACTCCTCCTAAACCAGAGACACCTTCTTACTTTAATGTGCATTCATGATATACATCACACAACCACATTTAAACAGCATACCTTTTTTTTTGTTGTAGACACATACTTCTGGTACTTCTTGGAAATGCAAACTCTTAGGCTTGTTGGGACAGCTAGAAAAAACAGTTCAGGTAAATAAACAAAGTTTGTAGTGTCTTACTCCACAACAGGACCATGCAGAGAAAAAAAAAGTGATTCATTTAATTATTTTTTATTGCTGATCCTTCCAGTACCATGAGATTGGGCTCAAAATGTTTTTCACCATCCATCTCTATTCTGTGAGAGATGTTCGATCTTATCTAATGAATCATCTCATTATATAAAGAATTAATTTATGAATTTAAAAAATGCATATTATGTGTAACATTTCAGTGAGATCATATTTTCTTTTAATTTAGTGAAAGTAATGTCACAATGTTTCCCGTGTGTTACCGGGGCTTCATTATGAGGGAAGTAAAGAATAGTGACACTGTGACCTTCCAGGCATGTCATAAGAGGCGACTAAGGAGGTTGATCGATGGCTTGACAAGCTGTCATTGTAAAAAGAATTGTTATGGAAACAGAAGCAGTGATATCCGCATTATGTGCCATTTTGGCATGCAAGGTTTCTGTTTTTGAGATTGTTGTTCTGCCCTATGTGCCGTCTTCGGCTCGAAAGGACAATAGATAGATAGATAGATAGAATGTCACAATATTTACGAGTTACAATATTTCAAATAAAAATGTTCTACTCAGAAACGTTAAACAAATTTTGAAGTAACATATTTATTCTTTCAAATATAAACAGCTTTTGGAAATATACTGATATTTTCATTTTCTGTATCCATTGTCCTTTCCAATGATGTACCATATCTTTGTATATTATAGTGTAAAGTGATAAAAAGAAAAAGGCATGTGATAAAATGTTTCAGAAAATGAAAATTAATTTGGTCCAAACCTCAAGAAAAACAGGTCTGGAAAGAGTTTTAAAAATCGACAAATATGATGTACACATTATTTTAGATCATCCCATATTCCTGTCGATGGTGGCATCTATCAGTTCTACTGTTGACTTTTTTCTCTGGTCTGCTCCATTACCATACTTTACTTTTGTTGTTGGAAATAACGATTGTTATCTTTATGATCTACAGTTATTCATTTTTATCATATTTTGTATCAAGTTTTGGAGAAATTTTCATAAAAAATTGCTGTGTATCTTGCACCTTGGATTAGTAATTTTTTGCATTTTTTTTTTATTAGTTTAACATAAAATATGAAGAAACTTAGTACCACCTGGAGGCACCAGAAAGCACTGTCAACTAACCAAGACCGTTCCTCTAAACAAAATGACCAACTTCCACAAAATTTGGGCAGACGGCGGCTAGGAAGGCTGCCAATTAGCTCAGTACCAGGGACTATTAAACTGTCTCTTACTGGGAATTCTGAAACTGTTTCAGTAAGTTTTATTACATTATCATATACATTTTAAGTACTTTCTTAATTAAGCACGATAAAAGACAAAATCTTTATTCCAGTTAGTAATTTTATGTCATAATAAATTAGATTAAAAGAAGATGCAGAATAAAGTTAGTAATATTAAATGAAAAGTTACAAAAAAGTCTAGGAATGGAACCAAATATTGAATACATAAAGCAACAACATTTCTAGTGGTTTGGGCATGTGATAAGACATAAAGAACTAATCTAATACGAGTTTCTAACAAATGATACAAGAACACCAGACTAAGAGACTGACCAAGAAAAAGGTGAATAAATGGAAACTGGAAACACTCAGAGGTAAAACAGCAGAAGAGACCAATAGAAGAGCAAAAAACCGTGAACCATATAGACCCTCGATGTCAAATGCAAATGAGAAAGGAAAAAGAAAATGTTGAATAAACAACCATAATTGTAAAAACGAAACACACTAAATGTTAGTAAAACATGTAAACATAAGAGAGAAATAATCAGCAATAGCAGTCAACAAAATGATCACAACAATTTTTGTTTCATTTTATTTGTTAAAAAAAAATATTTTATTAACATTAAAATGCATTGCTGTATTTATTTTGGAAGGTTAATTTCTGTATCTAGACTGCCTACATTTTTCCCTCTTGTGTGTGTGCGTGCGTTCGTTCCCATTCACACCTTGCTAGGCATAGCTGTATAGTGTTAGGAAACATCTTTTCTTTTTAACTTCGACACATTTTGAGTATCACTGCTGTATACTTTGTTTTAATAAGGTAATGCTGGAACTCATAATCAAATATTTAATTTAAATCTAATTTTCAGGCTTCCTCTTGCTCAACTGATGAAATAAACAATGAAGATCTTCCATCTTCAATTTTATCTACATTTTCTTCTTCATTGAACAATGTCTTAATTAAAGAGCTGGAGAAAGTGGAAGCAGCTCTCGGAAATGAAATAAATAAATCACAGATGAAGCCAGACAGTTTCTCAGTGTCAAAATATAATTTACCTAAGGAGGAAGTAAATGCTGTGGGATTAAAACCTACATTAGACATTGTTAGTAATAAAGTAGCTGGGCTAGCTGGCAAACGGAAATATTTTAAAGAATCTGCTGCTCGTATATCTGAACTGCATCCACCAAACACAATTAGTGGCCAACATTCAGTAGTTCATAATCTTAAAACAGCATTAAATTCTCTTGTGAGTCCTACTACTAGCCCAATTGATAAGCGACCAAAACATACAAACAGAACACACAAGGATCAAAACTTAAACAATAGCAAAAAAGAAAGTCACACTTGTACCACATCTTCTAAGTCTCCAGTGCAAGGAAGAAACAATACCAATATTTCTTCTTGTCCAAAAGATAACTTCAGTGATAATGACAGTTTTAATTTTTCAGATATCAGTTTCTCACCAATATCTTCCACCCTAGGTGGAGACATAGATGTCATTGACATAAGTGAAGATGAAAGCCCAAGGATTAAACAATCTATATGTAAAGGAATATTACGGAATGGCGTACAGTATAAAAAGGAAGAAAATGTCTCCTTACAAAACGAACATTTAGCTGAACATTACAAACTTTAAAATCAAATGCAAGTCCCAAGTACGTGTCAAGCATAAAAACAAGCAAAGTTAGGCCATCAGTTTCAAGTCAGAAAAGACCACGTCAGAGTAAGATTCACTCACCTACTGTAGTAACTATGAAAAAGTGTAGAAGATCTCAAAATAAAAAACAATTAAATAGAGCTAAAATAGCAATACCTATATGTGATCAAGCTAATAAAAGTTGTAGTGGTTATAAAGATAACAATCAACAATTACTTGTTGCTTCTGGGAGTTTTAGTGATTGTGAAAATGATCAAATTGGTGGAAGTACACATACCAGAAGCTCTGCTTCCAACAAAGGTCAGCAACAGAATTTAAAGTCCGGTTGTCATAGTAACCACAATGTGTCAGACTCAAAAGGCCACAGAAAAAAAGATTCTAGAGTCATTACTCGAGAAACAAGCAGAAATTTCCAAAAAGCTGAAAGCAACTTGTCCTCAAATACAGAACTTACAAATGTGATGCAGGAGAACTCATTTGGTAAGCATCTTGTACTGTTTTGCATCAAAGTAATTCACATGTTATACATGTTATTTGCATTATTTTACAGATTAATTTGAATTAACATTTCAGTAAGTTAATCATGCATTTTGTTATGTTTAATTGTGTTTGTATGCATGCATGAAGAAGTGAGTGAGATTTTCACTCAATTATTAATTTTAATGTTAACAAAATAAACACTGCAATGCTAACATCACCACCAAAAGTTTCTACGTCTGTGCTATAGAAAATTGTGGAAAATACTGACCTAGGATGGCATATAATTTTTTTACCATGAACTTAAAGGTCAGTTGTTCATCTCAATCATATTATGATTTTTTTGTAATGTAAGAACAGTTATATATTTCTAATGTGCAGTGAGTGCTATTTATGGTAAACATTTTTCAAATTTAAAGACATCAGCTTATCAGTGTTGACTAGTTAATTTTGACTTTGACAAAACTGTTGTTCTTTTGCAATCATGGCTCATTCAGACTAGGATTCCGGACTCTCTTATGAAGGCAGCTGTCTGTTTAAGTGATTCAGTTGCCCCATATAGTTTCTCTTCCAGGGAGGTGGGTGTGGACCACATTGTCCTTCTCAGGTCTGTGTACTGGGGGCAATCCTGTAGAACATGTTTTGTTGTCATGTTATCCAGGGTACAGTGGCATAGGCTGGTAGTTCCTATTTTGAGTTTGGTGAGCATGTTGTTTCTCATTCTGTTGTGGCCAGTGCGTAGGCGAAGTATGATGACTTGATCCCTCCTTGATAGTTGGAGGTATCCATCCTTTTCGTTATACTTTGGGTGTTCTTGTTTCCATTTTTCTTGGTACTGGCCTTTCATGATAGATTTGGCTTCATCGTAGCTGACCAGATGGTTCTCTTGTGGTCTGCGCGTTCGTTTCCGTGTATATTACAGTGTGAGGGTATCCACTGGATGACCACTCTCTGGAAGTTATTGCACAGTTGGTGTAGGATTGGTCAAGTCATCTAGCTCACTGTTCCTGGGGGTTTTTAGAGCTGTTAGGACTGACAGTGCTTCAGTCAGTATCACAATTTCTTGTGCATGTTATTTTTATGTTGGATAGCCAGTTTTGCAGTGACAAAGCTGTTAATTTTTATTGTACATTTTCACTGACAATTTCTATAAAACATGGATGAATTGTCCTTCTTTTTCATTGTTTCCATTTTTGTTATTGCTATTTACCAAATAAATAACCCTAAGCTTTTTTGAATCACTGATAATGTCTCATTACTTAATGATCTCTAGTTTGCAATCATCGCTACTTTATGTTATCACTGCTATCAAAATCATGATGTTGAAATCATTGTCCACATTATTGGACATTGTATAACAGTTCTGATGAACTGTTATTTCATTTCTTTTCATAAACTTAAGTGCACAATACCAGTGAAATAAAACCTAGCCGGTACACTACACTGTGACTGCATATATGGGGGGGGGGGGGGGTGTATGTGAATCAGCTCTTTTGTTTGCAGATCCTGATGTATGCAGTCAGCTGTGGGTCACAGACCTCACTCAGCTCATTTGCTGGATGGTTTTAGCCCCCCTAAAAGTTGTTCATTTATATCCAGGAACAAAGAGTGAAAACAGAGTACTCTGGCACACAAGGCTATTTTTATGTTTGGCTCTCCCTTTATTCTCAGCTTTGGTGGTGCAGTTTTTCTTACAGTTCCTCGCTCCTCAATTATGTACTCAAGTGTGTATGATGTTAGATCTTAACATCAAAGTTTTACAATAAATCTCTAATATCACCTACTTCTTGCATTGCTATTACATACTGACAGCCTGCTATTAATCTTTTGATGTTGCTCTTTTGTTTTACCAAACCATTTTCTATTTGCTTGTCATCATTCTTGTCTTCAGGTGGGTGTTGTTGTAAAAATACATGTGAGAAAACCCTATAGGGCCATGGCAAAGTTGGATTAAATACAATAAAAGACAACAACTAGGATATTTCAGCTTTGTGGACAAGATAAAACAAAGAACTGTTCTGTAACTTGTGCAAACGGATGGCATTGGCAAGGATCATTTTAAAGGAGACTTGCCTTGCTATCCCAGAATTGCCTTAAAAGGGATCACTGTAGTTGAAAACTTCTCCTCTTGTGTAAACTGCACATTCACATCTAAGAGCGAATCAGTGAAGGTCACAAAATCATATTCTCTCTGTGGTTTTACTAACTACAGGTCATGTGGCTTCTGTTGGATTGGAAATGATAACTTACCACCACTGTGTGTCTATATGTTTGGAATTGGAGTCATCAATGATGGCCTAACATCATCAAGTGCTATGACGATCATCATTTTCGGGAGGACGTGAACTCCCATGGTATATGGTGGATAGGTGGCAGGAACCATTGTAGGCTATGTCTGAAAAGTGTTCCTTCTTGCAGTTTCCTCATATTCCAAGTCCGGCTTGTTGCAGGAGCTACTGAGTTAAGTGCTCTGTGCACACCGTGAGCTGTGTGTCTCATCCGTTTTGATCCTGCTTCGATATCCCGCTTGTTTACGATGAATGATGATATCGTATGACAGGGAACAGTTGGCTGTGTTCACTTTCTGCGTGGTTTCGCCTTATTTCTTTTGGCGTGTGCTGAGACTGCTACGATGGGGACTACAGTTACCTTTCTTTGTTTGGGAGATGAGTTAGTAATTCGGATGATTCCACTGGCACGGGCGGTTGAGCAATTATGGATTTTAATTCGTTTGCTGTGATACCGAGGCCTTCCATAACCAATAACAATAACAATAAACATGCTGCTTTTATTCTTGGCTCCTCAGAAAAAGCTACCCCCTGTGCCCTTTGACACTTGCAACCCCAGAAATAGGATTATATCAAGTTTTTTTTTTTAATCTACTAATGTATTTGTTTGTTTTAAATTTCAATAGAAAACTGCAGTAACACAATGTTTAAGTTTTGGTAGATTTTATTTTTAAATCATATCTTTATATGTAAACTATTCTTCTTCTGAAGTGTTCAAGTTCTATTCATATGAATCAGATCTGTCATTATGATGAAGCTTACAGTTGCTCCCAAGCCATAACAGTTGCCTCATTATTTCTGCCCCATTTCTAATTCTGTTAGCTAGTATGTCATTGTGAGTTGAACAATGTTAGATAATGTGTTCAGGGGCTTGTTTTCCGGTCCCATGTGAATACTCATCTATGTGAGGTTGGAGCTGAGTGATCTAGAAATAAGATATTGTCCTCTGGACAAGAAAATCTCTGGTTCGAATCCCACCACAGGTGGTCAGATTTTTTCATTTTGAATCTGTGGTTTCTGTGGTTACTTCATGGCTCTACCCACCCCCAGTCTCTGGGTAGTGAGATCTGATATCTAGCCCTCTTGAAAAATGACAAAAAAAACAGAGGGTCTTGTGTACATAAATGAAAGAACTTTTGGCAGTTGGAAATCAAAAAGAGTGGTCCAAAATTGGCCAATGCCTGGGCAAAATTAATAAGAAAAAATCTACTCAAAAACTTGAAAATTCCTGACAATAAAAAATGACAGCACCTCTGAGGTTGGAGATTATCTGCCTGTGTGACGAGGGACACCTGAGCAAAGGCTGCCAGTGTTAAAAATGGGAAAAAATTATATTCATGAAAAATTCAGTCCTTCTGAATTTTACAAAAGATTATAAAGCTGGCATACTCAAGCAAAAATAATCTATGTGGGGCGCTCAAAGTCAATAGAGTCGTCTCATAAATCTGCAATGGCAAATTCTCTGGCAAAATATTTAGTCTGTTGAAATCTGTGTATTTGATGTAAAGGATTTTCATTACTGCTGTAATAATTTTTTTTTAAATGTTTGGTATTTGTTAGCAATGTAGATTCAATAAGTACTGAAAAGTGACAATTTCTTTGTCAAATAGCAATTTTTGAAGCGATAGAAAATGTTTAATCTCATGTTAAAATATTTGTTATGATTAAGAAGTTATGGTGGCATATTTTTTAATTATGGAAAAAGGAAATATCTTACTTGTAATTGTATATGTTAATTGAATAATGTAACTTGGGTGTTCTGCATTATTTTTCTTTTAGGCAGTGCAAGCATGACAGCAGACAAAAGATTACTGAGCTCCTGGGGTCTACCTGAACCTATTCTAGAAGCTTATAAAAGTCAGGGAGTAGAAACATGTTGAATGGCAAGCAGAATGTTTGCTAACTGACAATGTGTGGGTATGTCTGCACAGCATTTATGTATCCATGTTTATATTTACCTATATATAGGCTATTCAAATCAAATGTACTATCAACCCTTACATATGCGTGTGAAAGCTGGAACAACAAGAGATAGAAACAAAGTTGAACGCATTCGAAAATAAATGTCTAAGGAAAATACTTGGTATAGAATGGAACGAATTCAAACAAACGAGGAAATTAGAGAAATCGCCAATCAACCACTATATCAGTAATAGAAAAGACGATGGTCATACGTTGACATGTGATGAGAAGAGATAATAATCGAATAGCAAAGCAAGCCCTCATATGGGAAACAACAGGTAAAAGAGAGAAGACCAGGGAGACACTGAGAAGATGAGAGAGGCAAGAGCAGCAGGAATCGGCTTCAATGAGATAGAACTGCTTGCACAGAACAGAGACAGATGGCGAGATTTGATAAAATATCTTTAAAAGAAAACTGCTAGAACAAAAATTCATATAGGAGAAGGTATCTTGGTCTACGCCCTATGGGCCGGTACGGCTCGAAAGGTCAATAGATATATTTTTTAGAGGTGAACCTGTACTCTAGACCAAAAAAGATAGCACACAAACGGATAAGACTGTACACGTCAAACTTTTTAAAGTGTTTAATATTATAATAATTTCTGGAAAGTTCCATCTGGGCCATCATCTGATACCTTTCAGATTGTGCAATTACATTGTACCTAAATAAGTGCAAAATTAAAACTTCTTGTTGTACATTATTCTGTAAGTTAATTATTAAATATTGAAAAATTCAGAGCTATTAACAGAGTAAGTGATTTGACTATATAAAATATGTAGATATGCTTTCATACTTGCAGATGGCCCCTTCAATTGTTCATCTGGATGACTTGATCAGCAGATCTGTGTCATTTGTACAGTTATGTTTAAATGAGTGCTAAATTAAAACTTTTAAACAAAAAAAACATCCAGTAGATTCATTATTAATATCATCATCATGTGCCGTACCGGTTGGCGTTGGCGATCATGTCCTTCCACAATCTTCTATCCACAGTGCATCGTATGAGTTCTGTTGTTGACTGTTTTCCATGCCATGACACCAAGCTATCCAGTATTTTCTCTTTTTGTAGTCCGCGATCTCTCTTTCTTTTATTTTGCCAGTTGTAACCAAGTATTCCAACTTTCCTCTTCTCATGATGTGCCAAAAAAATGTTGATTGCTTCTTTCTGATGTTTTTTAAGAGCTCTCTTTTTGTGTTGGCCTCTTTGAGAACTTTCTCATTGGTCTTTTTAGCTGTCCATGGAACTTTCAACGTTCTTCTAAGAAATCCCATCTCTGTGGCCTCTAATCGTCTTTACATTTGTTTGTCTATTGTCCATGATTCGCTTCCACAGGTCAGAATTGGTTCTATATAGCATCGATGAACTCTCTTTCTCATTTCTATTGACATAGATTTGTTGCATAAGATATTTTTCATTTTCTGAAATGCTATTTTGGCCTGAGCTATTCTGCTTTTTATTTATGTGTTGCATCTTCCATCTGATGTTATCACTGTGCCCAAGTATTTCAAACATTGCACTTGTTTTAGATTTGTGATGTTTATTTTTTTGATGGTGATGATTGTTTCTATTATTATTATTAATATAGTGGAGAAAAAAAAACACAGCTAACGTGATTTTAAAAAAAAACTATTGAATACTTTGATAAAAATTCCAGCTGTTAATTTGATGATTAAATAAAAATAATAATGTGGTATCTTTTGAGGAACCCCTATATGTATAGTGGTTCAATTTAGCTAGATCTGAATTAATGAAGAGCAGAGCTGACTATTTTGTAAAGTTAAAGTATATTTAAGAATTGTTTTCATAGCAAAAATAAATAACAAATAAGCAACTCAGAAACATATTCACAATAAAGACAGCAAGATCTTACTCTCTTTTTCTGTAAACATTTAGAGTTCATTGAATTCTCACCTAATAGAAAAATTGTTAATGACAGCAGTTAATTTAAAAAAATGAAAAACGCTAAATAATTGCACTATTTTCAGAAACAAAAATATTCATAATAAAGAGTGATTATAAATTCTGACACAGGAATACGAATCCTTAGTAAATTGAAATCTCTCACTACAATTGAACATTGAGGGAGCCATGACAGCTCAGTTTTTAGTGAACTGGACTACAAAGGAAAAGAGGTAGGGTTCGATCCCAATCGACGGCCTCCGGTTCACCCAGCCTTTAATGAGTACTGGAATTTTTTTCTGGCAAACTAAAGCGGCATGGACGTAATACTGACCACATTACCCCAAAAATCATGTGCCGAATGAATGTCTGTAAAATTTATGATCACTAACACCATATTCCTTATACGCCACTTGGCGTGACAGGGGTACTTTACTTTTTACTTTTTTGCTTCCTTTGAACAATGAAATGTATTTTGGTTGATAAAAGTGTTGACTTTGCGTCTACCATCTTGACAACAGTGATGAGAAGTGCTGAAATAGAAATAACTTAGCATATGCTGGTTTTACACAATAGTATGAACAATTTTAATGAACTGTGTGTTTAATTTTAGATCCTCTAAGGAACCCATCAATTTTATAGTATCATTATTGTCGCTTCCTGGTTTTGTCCACAAGTTAGTGTATGTGTTTTGACTTGACTTAATCTCTTTCAGGCTGGTTGTTCTCTTCAGCGTCACATAAAAAAGGTGTGCGTCCTCAGTTGTGTCCACTGGTAAGAAGAGTGCTATCAGTGATAGAGGGTTAGTTGGAAGAATCTGACATCTCAAGAGGGGAAGTGTTGTGACACATGATCCACTGTATCCATAAATTTCTCACCAAAAAAAAAAAAAAAAAGAATAACTAAATGTAATTATTCCCCAGATGGAGGTAACTTAGTTTACTCAGCTCCAACAAGTGCTGGGAAGACTCTTGTAGCTGAGTTACTCATCCTCAAGAGAGTTCTGGAGTCCAGAAAAAAAGCTCTGTTCATCCTACCTTTTGTGTCAGTGGTCAGAGAGAAAATGTACTCACTGCAGGTAATGATGGTGTTTGAAATTGCTTAAAGTTACTCCAAACATGAGAGTCAGGGCATTAATAACATAGGACATACTATTAAACAATATGTATTACAGGCACCGCAAACATATCTTGTTCATTCTGCAGTCGTATCTTTCTGATATAAAATATTTCATTCTGCAGTCGGATCTTTCTAATATAAAATATTTTACGTGTATCGGTCTCTTTCGAAGATTCTTTTACAACATTAAAATAGATTTGCAAAAAATTGTAATGTAAGATTTTCTTTTGTCCTTGTACTGGTATTGTCCTCTGCCATTCCAGTGACCACAGTTAATTTGCCTTGGAGAATCACCTTATATCCAATTGGGGTCGCTGACCCTGTGAGGAATTAATGTATCACACTCTTACACATAGTTTCCTTGTGGCTGTCCCTTCCCTAGTGCATATTCTGTTTCTCATGTTTGATCACATTATTATATACACATGCTATCCTATTCACATCCCTCCTCTACTAGTCCACACTGCATCACTTTGTCTGTCCCCTATATCTCTTACCCCACCCTATCCTCTATCTACTCTCAGGTACTCTATATTCTTCTAGTCAGTTATATTTGCTTTGTGTATGCACACTGACCTGTTTTTGGAAACTTCTGTTACTGCATGCTGTGTGCGCACATTTTCACTTTTGTGCACGCACATTTTCAATTTTGTGGACACAAACATATCCTGTGCACACTAAGATTCTTACATGTAAGATTATACAGGGAAGTCTTTATTTTCAATTTTCCTTTTATTTCTTCTTCTTGTTTGAAATTATTATATTTATATTATTTATTATGAAATTATTATTATATATATATATTTTTTTATTTATTATTTTTTTATTTTAAATACATATTTGTGTGTGTGTTGTATGTTTGTTCCTGCTGAAGGCCTATTGAGCCGAAAAGTTGTTCTGGTTTATGGTGTCCTCTTGTTACATGAAGCTTTAACCATACCTTTTTTTGTCTCTTTTTTTCTATATCTATTTTTTACAAATATATGGCATCTATTTTTCTTATAGCACCCTCTCAGTGTCCTCCAGGAGCATCATATCAGATCCCTGGTGATTCATATTACTTCTTATATTTGTTCTAACTTTCTTTTTCTATGTTTTAGGTGATGGACATTTCTGTAACAGATGCGTAACATTCACTTTAAAATAGCTGCAGATTTACTTATTGTAACACTTAATTTTTCAAATGTTCAATAGATAGAATGTTTTTAAATATCTTTTATTTTTTTCCTTTTCCAAGCTAATATAATTTATACTATTTTTTATAACCTTGGGATTTAGGTTCATGCCAATAGATCAGGAGCAGAGCCTTGGTGGCTGAGTGGTTAGTGTGCTTATTTCCTGATCTGAAGGGTCGAGTTCAATCCCCAGAAGAGACAGAATTTTTTTTTTTTTCAGACTGACAAGGCTTCAGGGTTCACCCAGTCTCGAAAAATGGGCACCAGAGATTTTTCTGGGAAGTAAAGGTGGGCTGGCGTGGTACCAACCACACCACCCAAAAATATGCCATGGTCATAGAAAAATATGGTCACTAACTCCATATTCCCCATACACCTACCAAGGTGTGGAGGGGAACCAGTACTTTACTTTATAATATAGCAGGCAAATAGTAAATGTGCAGAGAAGAACGTACAAATAACAAGTTTAGCCAACCTAGCTGTTACTATAATTGATAAATTACCTAATCATCAACACTATTTGACTGTGTGTTTGACTTTTAGTAGACTACGTTCAAGTATATGCTAATTTTTGTACTTTGTGATAAGAGAATTTAAAAATGAAATGTATTTTTTTCAACACAAAGGTAATGAATGCAAATAGTTTGCTTTTATTCCAACAGCAATTGTTTCAAAATGCTGGCATAAAAGTAGGAGGTTACATGGGAAGCCACTCTCCACCTGGAGGTTTTCAAAATGTACACATTGCTGTCTGCACAATTGAGAAGGGTAATGGTCTCATCAACAGACTTATGGAAGAGGGTAAATTAGGAGAACTAGGTAAGCAAAACAGGGTTTTCAAAGAGTTTTTTTTTTAACTTCACCTTAATTGACATGTACACATACTCACACATCTAAAATACATATATTTAATTATTGTATCATAGATTTGGATTATTGCTATGTTGTATGTATATATGTCAATAATGTATCATGGGACGGGATTGTTTTCATGTTTTATATATGTACTTATAGCTGACTTCTTGTGCTAGGATCAACAGCAACAGTTGAAGTCCCTACTCTATATCTCCACAGTGCTTCTGGAAACCAACTAACCAGTCCAATCGATTAGGGATTGACAAACGAGCACCCAAATAAATGCCACAGCTAAGCTGGACCAAAAGTCGCAAAATACCACAGCTTGCTTAAACCACAACACAATGCATTTATGCATTGCCCTCTAAACATCCTTTTAAGGGTGTACAATAAAGAGTGATAGTTATAGGGCAAATGCAGAAAAGAAGAACCCACTATATGATTAAAGGGAAAAATAGAATGAGAGCTTAAGATCATGGACTGAAAATGTGTTTAACCAATTACTTCAACTTTCTATAAAGGTCATGTTACTGCACTAAGGTTTGTAATTGTCTAAATTTTAATTACAGATTAATTTAACTGTAATGATGATGCAATAATGTTGTAAATGTAAATAACAATTTGTGTTATATTTATGTTGGCAGGTGCTGTGGTTATTGATGAGCTTCACATGGTTGGGGATTCTCACAGAGGTTACCTGCTAGAGCTCATGTTGACCAAATTAGCCTACATTGTTCAAAGGTTTAATATTGTTAACTTTTCAACATTGTCCTCAGCCAGGAATGTTGTAAAATATCCAGGGTTTTGTATCATTTTTGTAGATTTGTAACAAATCAAACTATAATAAAATTATTTATTGTTGAGGTGTAGACTTTTTGTTGCAAGCTGCGATATGTGATGACTAATGAGTTAATTATGCATGAATGAGTATGAATCCTGCCACAAGTGGTGGGAATTTTTCACAGTGAGTCCCTTTATGACTTTACTCTCTCCTGGTCTTTGGGTTGTGAGATTCCATGTCTAGCCCTCATGGATAATGGTTAAAAACAGAAGGCCCCATGTGCGCATGTTATAGAACCCTTGGCAGTTAAAAATCTTAAAGATGAGGCTACAATGGCTACTGACTGCCCTGACAAAATTTAAAGCAAATCTACCCATGTCAAACATTAATTAATGAAAGTCTGTATCTTCATGATTGTCAATTTTGTTGTTCTCCGTGTTTCGCAGCCATATAATAGGACTGACTTAACATTGGAGTTGAAAATTTTATTTTTGTGTTGGAAATGGCAGGACAAAATCACTAACATAGAATTATGGAAATGTATCAGTCAAATACCAGTGGATAAAGAGTTACAGCGAAGACGATGGCGCTGGATAGGACACACACTGCAGAAGCCAACTGAGAGTATTACACAACAGGCCCTTTTTTGGAATCCCCAAGGGAAAAGACAAAGAGGAAGACCAAGAAATTATTGCAGAAGACAGACAGAAGCAGGGATGAAGATGATGGGAAGACATAGAATCATCTTAAAAGAATGGCAAGAAACAGAACGACTTGGAAAGTTTTTAAGTTTTTGTTGAAAATCTATGCTCCACAGGGAGCTGAAAGGTAGAAGAATACCCATGTCAAAGATGGATGTGTCTATCTGGAATGCACAGTATAGCAGCTTTCCTGTAACCTAGCAACACTGAACATCCACACCTACTAAACAGGTGAACAATGAAGCTTCCTAGTCGTTGGCTTTTCATGACTTTCTTACAAGGCGACAGTTGTCTCGGAATTGTCTCTCCTATGGAAGGAGTCTTTTCAAGAAAAGTCATTCCAGCATGGATTTGTATTAAGCTTTCATAGATTGTCTGCCAAGGCTAACATGTTCCTATTGTAGACATTTTTATTGAATTTTCTCTTGGCCTTTGCTTTACCAGGGTGTCATCTCTCCCTATTGATGTCAAACTTAATGATCTGACATTCATTAATGATATTCTTGAAGTTAATGGATCTTACATTCATTAATGATGTTCTTGAAGTTAATGGATCTTACATTCAGAATGGCTCATGTTTTAAAAGAGCATGAGAATTTTATAATTTATTCCTTCCACAGTGACCTGCTCTTTGGTTGTTCAGGATTTCCCATGGCCCATATTTTCTTACCCACTTTTTCAGCCCATCCTAGATCTTTCCTCTCAGTCATCCTTTGCCCTCAGTGTTTTCTTTTTATCACAAGATATTTTCAGGTCTTCTGTCCAATGTATATACTTTAAAAGGTATATCTCTACTCTTAAATTTGTTTGGGTTATTTTTCTATGTAAAGATATCATATCTATTCTGTATGGTGAAAAGTGCGTTTATAGAAAATAAATTCAATAAACATAAACAATAATGGGAAATTTTTGAAGGTGATATCCAAATCAATAGATTACAAGAATTATGTTTGCATCAAACAGTTTATTTAGACAAAGTAATATCAGTGGATTGGGAGCCACAATAGCTCACTTGTTAGTGAACTTGACTACAAAGAATAAGAAGTAAAGCAGCATGGATGTAATACCAACCACATTACCCCAAAATCATGTGCCAATGGTCTATAAAAATTATGGTCACAAACACCATATTCCCTATATGCCACTAGGCATGACGGGGCTCTTTACTATTTTTTTTTTTTTTTTAAATATCATTGGATAAATATTTAAATATGTAAAATAAAACTTACATTTTTATTTGTTCTGGACTAGTTAATAATTTTAGTTTCTTTTGCCCATTTATCAAATACAAAGATCCTTTAGCAATTTCATAGTTTTATTTGTTGCTATCTATCTTTTTTTTTTTATCTATTTCTTGTATAAAAACTTTGTCTTCCATTTTATTTCTTTTTTATTGTATTTTTTTTATATATATTTGTTCAGTTTTAAAATAATTGAAAGCCTTTTCCCAACTAATTAATATCAGTACAATTATGCATGGTTATAAAAGATCTTTTATGATAAAACCCACATAAATTATCTGGTTTTTGCAAAAGGTAGCAAATATTCACATCTTGATGTTTTTATATTATGATCTTTTTTTGAAGGACAAAAGATGGATCGTCAGATTGCCAGGTACAAATTATTGGTATGAGTGCAACTCTTCCAAACCTGTCCTTGCTGGCCAAATGGCTCAATGCATCACTTTATTGTACTGACTATAGACCTGTTCCTTTGACCGAGTACATCAAAGTTGAAAGCAACATTTTTAACAGACAGCTTATTATTGAGAGGCAGATTCCATCTCTATTAATATCACCTGATGATGCAGATCATGTAGTTGCTCTGTGCATTGAGACTGTTAGTGAAGGCCATGGGGTTCTAGTGTTTTGCCCAACAAAAAACTGGTGTGAGAAGCTATGTGAAGCAGTTGCTAGAAAATTCTACACACTTCTTACCCAGGGCCGGACAACTGGGCACACAGGAGGTAGTATGTGTTGTTATGGTATATATCTCTTGATATATGTAAATGTAGTCAATCCTTTACTGATTGTACAGAAAATTGTATTATTAAAAAATGTTGTAGTAAATCGTGTCAGACTATTAGTCATGTTACCATTATTAAACAACAAATAGACTGCAGTGAAAGCAAAAATATAATCTTCATCCTAATGTTGCACTATCAATGTTAGACATGGATGCTAAATTCTATAACAATGAATAACTTTATTTGATTATACCAACAAAACAAAATTTATTAGCTGCGTAATGGTAGTCAGCAAAGAACTAAGAAGACAGTTAGGAATCACCAACACGTTAAAATGTATAGAGGAATACCACAAATTTAATTTGGCTTTGTGGCAGGTAAAAACATCTAAACATAATCTATGCTGCTATCAGTGGACGATATAACAGTAGATCAAGAAAGCCTCCTCAAAAAACAGATGGATAGATATAATACTGGAAACACTGAGAAAATGGCAGGAGAAAAGAACAACTAAGAAGCAAAATTTATCTACCTCCTTTATGCTGAAAGCAAATGAGGAAAGAACAAAGAATGAAAACTGCAAAAGAAAAATGGAAGAAATAGTGGCATTATTTAAATCTCATATTTGCCTTTGTAAAGTCCAACTCTGGTTTTAAAATGTTTCTATTTCCAAGGACCTCAGTATTTTCACATAATTATTTTATATAGTCATTAAATATATGGTAAATTGGCAAAATGTTATTTCCAAACTTATATTTTTGAACAAAACTGTGTTAGTGAGGAGAGAACATAATGAATGCTTTACAGCTGTAATGAATAAATTAGATATAAGTTATTAACTGACTGCTTAGAAGATAGAAGCATCTAGAACTTTGAAGATTGACTTCCACAGATATAAATATATGTATTATTGATGATACTTCCATTATCTTCATATGTCTAGATGGGGTCTCAGACAGTACCTCAGTGGGAGTCTTCAGGATTAATTTAGACAGAAGTAGTCTGATGGAAACAATAGAACAGCTAAGAAGATGCCCAGTTGGCTTAGATCCCATGTTAGGAAAGTGTGTACTTAATGGGGTGGCCTACCATCATGCAGGTAAGTTTAACTACTTGACAATCAACCATTGAATTTTCATTATTTTAGTTGTCTTCCTTCAAATTTTTAACTGCTCTCTCTTTTAATATGTTCTATCTTGATTCTCTCAAACCCATTAGGGATTGTTTAATCTGGTCTAATTGACAGATCATCTTCATTTTACACATCCAACAACTCCATAATGCTCAGATCATCTTCATTGCACATTGAACAATTCCACAGTGCTCAAATCATCTTCATTGCACATTGAACAATTCCATAGTGCTCAGATCATCTTCATTGCACATTGAACAACACCAAAGTGCTCAAATCATCTTCATTTTACACATCAAACAACTCCATAGTGCTCAAATCATCTTCATTGCACATTGAACAATTCCATAGTGCTCAGATCATTTTCATTGCACATCGAACAACCCCATAGTGATCAGATCATCTTCATTACACATCAAACAACTCCATAGTGCTTAGATCATCTTCATTACACATCAAACAACTCCATAGAGCTCAGATCATGTTCATTACACATCAAACAACTCCATAGTGCTCAGATCATATTCATTACACATCAAACAACTCCATAGTGCTCAGATCATCTTCATTACACATCAAACAACTCCATAGTGCTCAGATCATCTTCATTACACATCAAACAACTCCATAGTGCTCAAATCATCTTCATTGCACATTGAACAATTCCATAGTGCTCAGATCATCTTCATTGCACATCGAATAACTCCATAGTGCTCAGATCATCTTCATTTTACACATCCAACAACTCCATAGTGCTCAGATCATCTTCATTGCGCATTGAACAACTCCCTAGTGCTCAAATCATCTTCATTGCACATTGAACAACTCCCTAGTGCTCAAATCATCTTCATTGCACATTGAACAACTCCCTAGTGCTCAAATCATCTTCATTGCACATTGAACAACTCCATAGTGCTCAGATCATCTTCATTGCACATCGAACAACTTCATAGTGCTCAAATCATCTTCATTGCACATTGAACAATTCCATAGTGCTCAGATCATCTTCATTGCACATTGAACAATTCCATAGTGCTCAGATCATCTTCATTGCACATCAAACAACTCCATAGTGTTCAGATCATCTGTATTGCACATCAAACAACTCCATAGTGCTCAAATCATCTTCATTACACATCAAACAACTCCATAGTGCTCAGATCATCTTCATTGCACATCGAACAACTTCATAGTGCTCAAATCATCTTCATTGCACATTGAACAATTCCATAGTGCTCAGATCATCTTCATTGCACATTGAACAATTCCATAGTGCTCAAATCATCTTCATTACACATCAAACAACTCCATAGTGCTCAGATCATCTTCATTGCACATCGAACAACTTCATAGTGGTCAAATCATCTTCATTGCACATTGAACAATTCCATAGTGCTCAGATCATCTTCATTGCACATTGAACAATTCCATAGTGCTCAGATCATCTTCATTACACATCAAACAACTCCATAGTGTTCAGATCATCTGTATTGCATATCAAACAACTCCATAGTGCTCAGATCATCTTCATTGCACATTGAACAACTTCATAGTGCTCAAATCATCTTCATTGCACATTGAACAATTCCATAGTGCTCAAATCATCTTCATTGCACATTGAACAATTCCATAGTGCTCAGATCATCTTCATTGCACATTGAACAACACCAAGTGCTCAAATCATCTTCATTTTACACATCAAACAACTCCATAGTGCTCAAATCATCTTCATTGCACATTGAACAATTCCATAGTGCTCAGATCATTTTCATTGCACATCGAACAACCCCATAGTGATCAGATCATCTTCATTACACATCAAACAACTCCATAGTGCTTAGATCATCTTCATTACACATCAAACAACTCCATAGTGCTCAGATCATGTTCATTACACATCAAACAACTCCATAGTGCTCAGATCATATTCATTACACATCAAACAACTCCATAGTGCTCAGATCATCTTCATTACACATCAAACACTCATAGTGCTCAGATCATCTTCATTACACATCAAACAACTCCATAGTGCTCAAATCATCTTCATTGCACATTGAACAATTCCCTCAGATCATCTTCATTGCACATCGAATAACTCCATAGTGCTCAGATCATCTTCATTTACACATCCACAACTCCCTAGTGCTCAAATCATCTTCATTGCACATTGAACAATCCCTAGTGCTCAAATCATCTTCATTGCACATTGAACAACTAGTGCTCAATCATCTTCATGCACATTGAACAACTCTAGTGCTCAAATCATCTTCATTGCACATTGAACAACTCCATAGTGCTCAGATCATATTCATTGCACATCGAACAACTTCATAGTGCTCAAATCATCTTCATTGCACATTGAACAATTCCATAGTGCTCAGATCATCTTCATTGCACATTGAACAATTCCATAGTGCTCAGATCATCTTCATTGCACATCAAACAACTCCATAGTGTTCAGATCATCTGTATTGCATATCAAACAACTCATAGTGCTCAATCATCTTCATTACACATCAAACAACTCCATAGTGCTCAGATCATCTTCATTGCACATTGAACAACTTCATAGTGCTCAATCATCTTCATTGCACATTGAACAATTCATAGTGCTCAGATCATCTTCATTGCACATTGAACATTCCATAGTGCTCAAATCATCTTCACACATCAAACAACTCCATAGTGCTCAGATCATCTTCATTGCACATCGAACAACTTCATAGTGGTCAAATCATCTTCATTGCACATTGAACAATTCCATAGTGCTCAGATCATCTTCATTGCACATTGAACAATTCCATAGTGCTCAGATCATCTTCATTACACATCAAACAACTCCATAGTGTTCAGATCATGTATTGCATATCAAACAACTCCATAGTGCTCAGATCATCTTCATTGCACATTGAACAACTTCATAGTGCTCAAATCATCTTCATTGCACATTGAACAATTCCATAGTGCTCAGATCATCTTCATTGCACATTGAACAATTCCATAGTGCTCAGATCATTTTCATTGCACATCAAACAACTCCATAGTGCTCAGATCATTTTCATTGCACATCAAACAACTCCATAGTGCTCAGATCATTTTCATTGCACATCAAACAACTCCATAGTGCTCAGATCATTTTCATTGCACATCAAACAACTCCATGGTGCTCAGATCATTTTCATTGCACATCGAACAACTCCATAGTGCTCAAATCATCTTCATTGCACATTGAACAACTCATAGTGCTCAGATCATTTTCATTGCACATCGAACAACTCCATAGTGCTCAAATCATCTTCATTGCACATTGAACAACTCCATAGTGCTCAGATCATTTTCATTGCACATCAAACAACTCCATAGTGCTCAGATCATTTTCATTGCACATCGAACAACTCCATGGTGCTCAGATCATTTTCATTGCACATCGAACAACTATGGTGCTCAGATCCCCTTCTCAGAACCTTTACCAGTATGAACCACTCCCTCATCACACTAGCAAAATCATTAAAGATGGCTTCAGCTCAGATTCAAGAACTTTGCAGTACCAGCGAAGACCTTGATTGCAACCTCGTCTCTATTGACATGTGTGGCAGGTGACAGTGTCTCTATTCTCTAGTGGCCTCATGGGTGATTCATGTATTGTCTATCCATCTTTAACTTATTGTAATCATAATCTAATATCTACCATATTTTTTCAATGATATTCTTGGCTTATGTGTTCAGTGTTCTCTATTAGTTTCACTATTTGTGCCATCAGTATTTTGATCTGAGATTTTGACTTTCAAAGACAATTATTTATAAATATTTAAATGATGGCGTGTTTCTGTTTCTAAAATTTTGTATCACATTTCTTGATATTTTTGGAGCTTTGTGAAAGCTGGAGCAATGATAATCATGGTTAGCCCTAGATTACAACACTTCAACATTCATTGAGTTACAAAACTGTTAAAAAAATAATTAGATTAAATCTGAATAAATTATCTATGGTTAGGTTTGACCTTTGATGAACGTGACATCATAGAGGGAGCTTTTCGGCAAGGCCATCTGAAGGTTATTATTGCAACTTCTACTTTATCATCTGGTGTGAACCTTCCAGCTAGACGAGTTATCATCAGGACACCATTGTTTTATGGCAAGGTCATTGACACTCTAACCTACAAGCAGATGGTGGGCAGGGCTGGGAGGAAGGGAATTGATACTGAAGGTAATGCAATTTGGTTCCAGCAGTTATGACTTTTTCTACTGTTGTTAAATATTTGTAAAACAGCATTTCTAATGAAAATGCTGTATTGACAGATTGGTTTATCCTCCTTATTCATTAGCCGATGTGTGGATTGGAGGTTTGGCTCCCAACTGCAGGAAGTGTTTTCTTTTAACACAACCAACTCTATTTGAAACCTCACCCAGCCTTTGAAAATGGGGCTGAAAATTTTCCTTTGGAGTTGATGACAACCTGACATAGTGCTGACCACCTCACCATTAACATGTCAATGGTCATGGGAAAATAAGGACACAGTGCTGTCTTCCTCAAATGCCTTTGGCATGAGCAACACTTTGGTTTTTTTTTAATATTTATCTTTAAAGGATGGGCACCCATTAAACATCAAGATCAAAGACAAAGAAATAAAACAAGTAGAGGAATTCAAGTATTTAGGCGCAATGTTCACAGAAGATAGAAAACTAGACAGAGAAATTGACATGAGAATACAAAAAGCAAATGCTGTCACATACCAGCTTTCACCATTGTTAAGACATCCAAACATTTCTATGCCAGCTAAACAACAAATGATAAATAGCATCTTCATACCAACTTTGTGCTATGAAAGTCAAACATGGACCCTTTCTAAATCCCATTTAAGAAAGATCAATACATGTGAGATGCGATGCTTGAGAAAAGTAACAAACAACACAAGAAAAGATAGAATACCAAATGAAACCATAAGAAAAATGGTAGGAACAAAACCCTGCCAAGAATATATAGAACAACAACAACTTATATGGTTCGGCCACCTGGTCAGAATGAATCCTCACCAATCACCATCAAGGGCGTTCTTCTCAAGAATGCATGGGAAAAGACCAAGAGGAAGACCCAGAAGAAGATGGATAGATGCAGTGACAGAGACATGTAACAACAAAGGAAAATCACTAATTCAGACAATTCGAGCAGCACAAGAACGACAAATGATATTAATCACGACACCTTTTAGGTATCAGTGAAAGAGAAAAGAAGAAGAAGAAGAAGAAGGATGGGCATCTTTCTTACTTCCTCTCACAGCTCTCTCAGTTTTAAGATAGTTATATCTTTCTTACTTCCTCTCACAGCTCTCTCAGTTTTTAGATAGTTATATCTTTCTTACTTCCTCTCACAGCTCTCTCAGTTTTTAGATAGTTATATCTTTTTTACTTCCTCTCACAGCTCTCTCAGTTTTGAGATAGTTATATCTTTCTTACCTCCTCTCACAGCTCTCTCACTTTTGAGATAGTTATATCTTTCTTACTTCCTCTCACAGCTCTCTCAGTTTTGAGATAGTTATATCTTTCTTACTTCCTCTCACAGCTCACTCAGTTTTGAGATAGTTATATCTTTCTTACTTCCTCTCACAGCTCGAAGTTGTAATAATATATTTACATTGTTAAAACTTGAATGAAAAGACAGCAGTAAGTTAAATGTTAGTAGTCCATGCTACAGAAATTGTCCATCTAGAGCCCTTAGCATCAGTTGTGATTGTTAAGTAGGGCTTGCTTGCTCACTGGTTTGCTTGCGTTCGCCCATGACTAAAGTAATACACCTTCTCATCATCCACCCTTAAGAGGACGTTAAATGGGATGTCTGCAGTGTGTTGTAGTTTGCAGTAAAATTGTGATATTTGCGCCTTTCATTCCAACACATCTAACTTCAGCATATTATTTTTGAGTACTGGGTTATCTTCCCTCTTCAATCCCTACTCGCATGGTCAGACTAGACAGGTTAGTCTGTACTGGAGACACCATGGAGAAGTGGAGTAGGGCCTGGATGGTTTTGGTTCTCAGATCCTGTCACAAATTATCAGCTGTGGGTCGCAGACAACCTCCAGCTCTGCTGCGGGAAGGCAACGTTGCCTCCATTGTTAAGTAGTTAAGTGATATAACTTTTATTTATAAAAAAGAACACACTACTGTTAATCCTGAGATCATAAAACTTAGAACACCTTATAGATGTTAAAAATATTTCTTGCTTATAAAATAGCTGTGTATTGTCAAGTTGAAAGCCCTGTGGTGTTGTGGTTAGTTCACTCGCCTGCTAGCCTGAAGATTCAAGGTGTACCAAGCTCATTGTATTTTAATAGGTATTAACAGTGAGAAAGTCCACTAGTTTCATCTCATCTCCAAATCTTGGCACTTCCGGTGCAGCCCACGATGGTGGTGTTCTTTTACCAGTTCATCGGCAAGGAAGTGTAATTTCAATGCTGTGTGATATTGAATGAAGAATATATTAAGGTGTATCTAGATGCCGAAGAGCTGTATGACTGTCAACCAGTCTATAACATGGAAACAGGTTCTTGACCATGAGATCGAGTGAGTGCATTAAGTCCAGACTATCCACAGCGGACTGTTGACTTATAGTGACAAAATCAAAAATGACTTTCAGAACTGGAGTCATCGGTCGTTGGATCCTGCAGGACATGCTGCGGAGGGGATCTGAACATCTATGGACATGTTCTGAGTGCAATGATGATAATCCATAAAGAACTCAATCTCCAAATGTTATGGCATGTATTGAAGTTAAGTTATTCACTCTTTTGGGAGCCGTGATAGCTCAGTGGTTAATGAACTGTACTACAAAGGACAAGAGGTAGGTTTGATCCCAACCGACGGCTTCCGGGTTCACCCAGCCTTTAATGGGTACTGGATTTTTTTCTAGGAAAGTAAAGCGGCACGGGCGTAATACCGACCACATTACCCCAAAAATCATGTGCCGAAGGTCTGTGAAATTTATGGTCACTAACACCTTATTCCCTATACGCCACTTGGCGTGATGGAGTTCTTTACTTACTTATTCACTCTTTTATGAGAATATATTGCAACATTCATTGGTTAGAAGACAGAATAAAAAAATGTTATAAAGAAAAGAGTTGGGGTAACCAATGCTGGATCATATTAAGAAACAACAGATCACCATCTGATAGAAATTCCCCAGAGAAATTTTCACTACTCAGAAGCAACAGGAAGAGTGGAAGAAGGCACACCAAGATTTAATGTAAATTTCATTCAAATTAGTGTTTAGGCATCACATGTAAATAAATGAGCATTTCATACTTTCAGGGGAGAGCATCTTGATATGTAAGTCTCAGGAAAAAAATGTAGGCAAGAAACTGATGGAGTCCAAACTGCCACCAGTGGAGAGTTGTCTTCACTTTGATGCTGCTGATGGATTGTCTGGAAGTCTCAAGAGAGCCATTTTGGAGGTAGTTTATTCACAGACATGTCCTACATATTAAAACAAGCCTTGCATTAGTTTTTTTTTTTTTTTCCTGATTGCATTCTTTTGATAAAAGCATTGGAGATAACGAAAATTAGGAATAATCACTTTTGTGTGAAGATTTTAAAAAAAAAAAAAGAAAGAAATGCACCATTAACCCATTCACCTGTGTTTAAAGTAAAGCAATAAGTAATTATGTTAACTTTCATTTTAGCGTTTAGAAAACTATCAAATAAAATTATACTGAATCATGTATATGTGTGAGTAGCAACTAACCTGATAAGAAACTGATAATACAAAACACTCAAAAGCTGCACTCAAATCTATCAGATTTCTTCAAAAATAATAAGACTTCTGACTATATGTAATTATATAGTTCCATTTTCAAGATATTACTCGACTGCCTCTCCAGTTAGATAGCCATTATTGGTCTGAAGCCCAGGGCAGCATGAAAATGTTCACTTTTATATAGTTGGTATACATTTTATGAAGTGATTTAGTTATTTATGCCTAAATTAATATCTTACTTATTCTTATCAATCATCATTTTTTGGCCATGTAATGAGAAGAGAACAACTGGAATATATTGTAACAAGTGGAAAAATAGAGGGAAGCAAAGAGAAAAAATAACAGACAGCTTAAGAGAATGGCTTGGCAGAAGGTCAACAACAGAAATGATAAATAGCTGCCGAGATCGAAAGTTGTGGAGAGACATGATCACCTATGCCAGTAGGCCCGGCACTTGATGATGATGACTTATTCTTAAATTTAATCCATTTGATACAAACTATACAGTAGGTTTTTGGTGAAGCTAATTTATGTATTTATATATAAACTTGAAGTTTTACTCTTCTAACTGATATGAAAGGCGATGCATGCTAATGGTTTCTGTAGATTGTTTTGTTAATTAGAGACCTGCTGTAGTGGAGTTGTAAAAAGCACTGGCTCACCGGCCAGGCAACCCAGATTCCACCTTCGCCCATGACACTTGTGTTCATACAAAGTTTAAAATTAGCTCTGTGGTTCTCCCAGCTGCCAGGAGATGGGAACCAGAGTGCCTGCTTTTGGGAAAGTCAAGAAATGTTATCCACACTACAAAGTTTACGCTGAAGTTGGACTTTTCTTACCAATTTGGGAGCAGAGCACTTTATGGTTTATAACAGGCAATCACATATACCTTTGTCAGGGACTGGTTGGTCTCGAGGCAAGATGCCGGCCTCGTGACAGAGAGGTTGTGGGTTCAAATCCCAGCTACACCAGTTGGGATTTTTATTTATGATTTCCCTCTGCGGCAACCACCCCTGGGTCTCAGCAGCGAGGCCCAGCTTGAAATGTCAGTTACTCATTGACGGAAATTGACGGCGTTATCAGCCTGTGCTGCGAGGGACCCCTGTGCACACGGCTGCCAGGGAAAAATGGATTAACACGCAAAATTCAGTTCCTAGTCTCTAGGGACTTCGTCAGAGGTAAAAGCTGGTGACTAAAAAAAAAATATATTTTTGTGAGTTAAACTCATCTTTTATGGGGGACAATTTTGGAAGATGAATACAAGCAGTAATATAATGTTAACGGTAGAAGATGATGATGATAACAAAAATAAAGGGGGTGAGTGTCGACTACTACACACCCATCCCTTTTATCCTGTTCCTTGCTCTTAGTGCATCTATCTATCTATCCATTGTCCTTTCGAACTGAAGATGGCACATAGGGCAGAACCACAATCTCAAAAACAGAAACCTTACGTGCCAAAATGGCACATATTGCAGAGATCACTGCTCTAAAATCTATGGTGCTGTTTCCATAACAATACTTTTTACAATGACAGCTTGTCAAGCCATCGATCAACCTCCTTAGTCGCCTCTTATGACATGCCTGGAAGGTCACAGTGTTACTATTCTTTTCTTCACTCATAATGCGGCCCCGGTAACACACTGGAACTTAGTGCATAGGTATACTAAAAAAAAATAGTCTATCTTGTTTTTGGATATTTTAGCAAAATAGTTGTTGCTTTAGTTTAAGAACAGTTGAGATTGTGTTCCTCATTTTTATTTTTGGTTTCAAAACCAGGTTGTTGTTAGTGGTGTGGCAACCGCTCCTACAGATGTGAATGCTTATGTCAATTGCACTCTCCTATCAGCCTCTTTGTCAGAAGATTCTCAGAATAATATTAACACAACACTGGCAGAAAGCTGCATCAAATTTTTGCAAGAGAATGAGTTTGTAACAGTAAATGTAACACATAATGAAGGTATGTCCATAATGATTTTGTGATGACTTTATATGCTTGTTATGCTTTAGAGGTACCCAGCCTCTAAAAATGGATACCTGAGATTTTTCTCAGATGATAAAGATGAGGATAAAGGTGACCTGGCATGATATCGACCACATCACCCAAAAATGCACTGTGCTCATGGAAAAATACGGTCATTAACACTGTTTTACTGGATAGCTTGGGGTCATGGCATGGAAAACAATCAACAACAGAACTGATATGATGCACTGTAGATAGAAGATTGTGGAAGGATATGATCATCTACACCAACCAATATGACACATGACGATGATCAACACTGTTTTCCTCACATGCCTAGCAATGCAAGGGAGGGAACCTTTTCTTTACTTTTACTTATTTCTTTCCCCACCACAAGGAGTTCATGTGTTAAACATTTCTTTAAAGAAAATTGGTTTTCCTTTCTTTTGAAGTTCTGTCCAGACAGTAACATAAAGTCTGCAGTAGTTTTAATTTGCCTAGAATACTTTTGTGCATTCAAATTTAACACAGAAGTTACTTTTTATCATCTATTTCTGGTAGACTAGCTACCTGATACTACTTACCCGGAGATAAGAGATCACAGAGAACTTAATCACTTCATACAGCTCAAGTCAGGTATTTTCATCATCACCAAAAAAATGATTTTATGAGTAAGAAAAAGAATCCTGCCACGACACATGGCAAAAAGGTGATATTGTATTGATGCCCATATTTTTTTTTTAAATCGTCAGCACATTTTTTGGGTAATGTAGTCAGTACCAATGTTTTAATTTTTTTAAATAGAAAAATTGTGTATCCATTAAGACTGGATGAACCTAGAAGTCACTTATCAATATCGAACCTGACTAATTGACCTAAGAAGACCAATTTGCTAACCATTGTTCAGCTGCGGTTGCTATGAGCAAGAGGCCTTAGTCACAAAGCCCTTGATACAGCAAACCCAAGTTTCTATATAAATGTTAAAATATTAATATGTTATAATTGGATCTTTGAGAAGCAAAAATGAAAAGTAATTACTTACATTGCATGTCATCCAGATGGCACAGAATCCAGAAAGTTCTACCCAACACAGCTTGGGTCAGCTATTCTGGCATCATCTCTCTCTCCTGATGAAGGACTATTGGTGTTTGCTGAACTTCAAAAAGCACGGAGAGCTTTTGTGTTGGATACTGATCTTCACATTATATACTTGGTAATATGTGAGTCTTTTCAAGACTAGCTGAGTTAGCACAATATTTTTATTATGGCAACATTAAAACAAATTTCACAGACACATACAATTTTAGTTATAAACATACAATTTTGAAAGTATACTGTTTTGGAGTATGAGTAATCTTGAGTTTTGGGGGTAGGAGAGATTTGTGTTTGTACAAGGACCAGCATCACTATACTTTAACAATGACAATTAGCATTTTGATCTCTTTCCTGTCAACACAGAAATATTTCAGCACAGTATATGAAGTCTGTACCAGAAACAAGTGCTTATTTTGGAGCAATTATTACATTAGTTCCTTTACGCAGTCTGGCTGTTGATATAAATTATATCTATGGGTTCTTTATTTTATTTTTTATTTTCATTGTTGTACCAACCCTTTAATTGCTTTCGATTGAGTTCTCAACATTTCAGGAGTGAGAAAAAGATGTGCTTCTCAAATGCTTGATCACGAGTTTAAGCTTGATAAGAAATTTTAAACAAGAATAACTGAAAACATATTTATTCAATATTAATTGATTTAATTATCTGTAATGTTTAAATCAAGTCTATATTTACATTGATCAGGGAGACAAAGGCATCAGGAATCGGCTCCCTCAATGAGATCAAGATGATTGCATAGAACAGAGACAAATGGCAAGATTTGATAAAAGATTTTTGCAAGGATTGAGACTGCTAGAAAGAAAATTTCAAAACATGGAAAGAGTATCTGAATCTATGCCCTATGGGCTGATTACGGCTCAAAAGGTCGATAGATAGATAGATAGATAGAATGTTTAAATAAAGTATCATAAACTATGCCATAAGTCAGTTTGAAATTTTCTACAATTTTAATTACAAGTAGGGCATATATTTTGTTAATGTCAGGTAACACCAGTATATGCTTCAGATGTGTCTGCTTCAATTGATTGGTACCATTATCATCACCACTGGGAAACTTTGACCCCAGCTGACCGCAGAGTGGCAGATCTTGTGGGTGTGTCAGAGTCATTCATTGCCCGAGCCATTCAGGGGCGAATCAATGGAAAAACTGAAGCTCAGAGAAAAGTGTTGGCCATTCATCAAAGATTTTATACAGCTCTTGTACTGAACTGCTTGGTACGTACATATTTTCAAGTTAAAAAAATTATTAACAAAATTAGAATAAAATATGAAGAAATACAAAAATATGATGATATGGAAACAAAACTATTTATATTAAATACTGCAGAGGAAGATTAATATATTATGGTAATTACTAATAACAAGATACAATAAAATATAGGTATAGTATAATATAAATTAGAACCTGGCAAAACATCCAAGTGTAGTTCTCTGAACTCCTTCACATAATAGCACATTCACTTATCTTCAATGTAATGTCTTTGGTCAAAAACTGCATTAAAAGTACCATCTATCTCTCTCTCTCTCTGCCTGCCTATCTATCCTAGTCCTAGAGACTAGGAACTGAATTTTGCATGTTAATTTGTTTTTCCCTGGCAGCCGTGTGCACAGGGATCCCTCGCCGCACATTCAGATAACTTCATCTTCGGAGGTGCTCTTTTTTTTTTTGTCCGTCGATGAGTAATTGACGTTTCAATCCGTGCCTCACTGCTGAGATCAGGGGTAGTTGTCACAAAGAAAAAACACAAGTAAAAAAACTCCTCACTGGTGCAGCCGGGATTTGAGCTCACAACCTCTCTGTCTCGAGACTGGCGTTTTGCTTCGATACCAACTAGTCCCCTACTCTTGTGTCTGATGCTTTTTCAACTGTCCGACCTTACACAGGACCTGCAGTGTCTCACCACACGACTCTGTTCTGAGTGAGTTGTTCAGTCTCATTGAGGGAGCTGATGTCTGCTGTTGTTGCCTTTTGTTTTAATGTTTTTTTTTAGTGTTTCTGTAGGTTGGCCTCTTTTACCCTCTGGTTCCCATTTGATGGCCTGCTTTGAGATTCTTTTGTATTTTCTAGTCAAAATTTCTGTTTTGATAATAATGGTGTTTTATTATGATGTTTTGTTACACTATCGATCAACCATCCATTGCAAGATGAAGAAAAACAAATTCTCCATTTTGGATCATAAGACCAGAAAATTACCATACTATAGTTTATATATACATACATAGATAAGTTCCACCAAATACTGTATAATTTTGTATCAAATTGGTTGAATATAAGAATAAATAAGATATTAATTTAGGTAAATAACTAAACCATTATTACATTTTATATTAATTTATATAGCAGTGAAAATTTGTATGCTAGCCTGTGCTTAAGAAAAAAAATGGCCATGCATATGTTAAAAATGTTGATTGCTTTTTAAATAAACAAACGAAAATGTAAAAAAAAAAAAACAATTATTCAACCGTTTTGCACCAAAGACAAATAATGGCTACATTGATGTAACACTGATGTCTACAGTAAGTCTTGGACTGAAAGTTAGTTCACATAGGAAATTATCTTTGTGACAGATTCAAGAATCTCCTCTGATGGAAGTTGCTGCCAGATTCAACTGCAATAAAGGCCAACTACAATCCCTTCAGCAGTCAGCTTCTACTTTTGCAGGTATGATTACTCTCAGTAGTAAAATGGCTTCAGCATCTGCAGATTATATTTCCTGATAGCTGTAATCTTTACTTAAGAATTATATAATTTAAAACCCATAGATTCTTCTTCTGCAATTGTGGCTCATTCAGACACCCTAGGACTCCAGACTCTTATGAAGGCAGCTGTCTGTTTCAGTGATTCAGTTGCCCTGTAGAGTTTCTCTTCCAGGGAGGTGAGTGTGGGCCACATAGTCTTCCTCAGGCCTGTGTACTGAGGGCAATCTTGTAGAATATATTTTGTTGTTATGTTATCCAGGATACAGTGACATTGACTAGTAGTTCCTATTTTGAGTTTGATGAACATGTGGTTTCTCATTTTGTTGTGGTCAGTGCGTAGACGAAGTATGATGACTTGATCCCTCCTTGATAGTTGGAGGTATCCGTCCCTCTCGTTTTGAACCCCATAGAGTCTAATTATATCTTCAAGTATTAAAAAAATAACCAAAAGATTTTGAAATGTAAACAATCATTTTTTTTTAATTTTTAGATTTATTTATAAGAGAGAGTAGTACAGTAATTAGCTTGCTAACATTTTGTTATTATGAGCTGAGCTTGTTTGCAGGCACAGGCATTAAAGTTAATCCAAATGTTGCATGTTTAACTTTAAGCTAATTGGACTAAGAAGCTAAAGGGCCGTAAGGGACTAAGAAGCTCAAGGACACTTGCTCGACGGGGGGCCCACTTCTGATGATCAGATTGCCTCCTGCTGTGAAGCTCTGTACAAAGAGTTTCAATTACTTATATATGGTTTTTGTTCCTATAGTTTGGGTCATGTTCATCATTGAACTTGGACAGTGTCCGTTAGTGCACTGATTTCTTATCTAATCACTTGGGGAGATATTACCTTAGTACATAAGCTCTGTAGCTTCTGTGTGTGTGAGTGTCCCATGAGCAGTTTCTGAAAACGTTAAAATAATTTTAAAGATGGAAGTAAAGGAGTAAAAAAAAAAGAAAGCACCAGCTACTCCGTGCCCGTCCATATGCTGATATTTTAAATGTTTAAATATTTCACACTCAATATCTGTGCTTCATAAACCTTTTCTAATATCAGGTATTAATTCTCACCAGGTATGATCACTGTATTCTGTGGCCGCCTGGGCTGGCACAGCCTTGAGCTCATCCTCTCTCAATTTCATAAGCGATTGTCATTTGGAGTGCAGCAGGAGCTTGTTGATTTAGTGCGGATCTCAACCCTCAATGCTTCCAGTGCAAGAATGCTATACAGCGCTGGTTACTACACAGTTACAGACGTTGCCAGGGCAGAAATAGCAGACATAGAAAACCTCTTCAGAAACACTGCACCATTTCAGAGGTTTCTGTTGTGACTTTGTTGTTGCCATACAATTTTCATTAATAATATCAAGTGTTTATTACAACAGCTTCTGACTTGTCTTCATGTCTTTGTACAGTGTATGTGGAGATAACTCACAACCGTTCATGACATGCTCAGATGACACATATAAGGTACTTCCACTGCCAGCCTTGGAGGTCACTAGGCTAGAAAAGTTTTTGTTTCTAACCTACATTCAGGAGTTCTGTCTATGCGAGCTTTCATTAACTTTTCTCCCCTTCGTGGAGTTGTAGCTATCAAAACAGTTTTTGTTTATATGATGCTGGGTAATCTTTACTAGTTATTTATATTTGACATCCAATCAAATGTTTGTGTTTCTGTCACTGTTGTTTTAGTTTACATCACAAATTTGCTAAAATAGCAATGACTAACATGCTTAGTTGGCTAACCCAGTGTTTTACATTTTAACACCAGCGAGCCAAAAAAAAAAAGAAGACCTACTTAAAGTACAAATATCTCACAAACTATTCTATGAGAAATATTCAGACTATATTCACTTTTTACTCGCAGAATTATTGAACTGTATTCTTATATTAATAAATATTTTAGATCTCTATTAATAACAGATTAAACATTGAAAAATATGTGAGCCCCAATATGTTATATTGTGTCACATGCTCTTATCACCGGCAAGCCAAAAAAAAGGCCAACTTGAAGTATGAATATCTCGCAAATTATTCCATGAGAAAAATTAAGACTTTCACTTTTTACTTGCATAATTGTTAAACTGTTTTGTTGTATTAATAATTAATTAATATTACTGTTAATAACAGAGATTAAACGTGAAATAAGTACATATTATTTATTTATTTTTTTGCTTTCACCTCTGACAAAGTCCCTAGAGACTACAAACTTGCGACTTATGCTAAGTGACTTAGTCTGTTAATAATTTGGTTTTTGGCTGCAGTAAACACCTCATCACCTTTGGACCATGACATTATGCTGGCACTTTTTACAAATTTTTCACCGTTAGCCTGTTGATTATACCAAATGATTAGTCTGTTAAAGTGATACTTCCTTATTTGTTTGTTTATTTTTTTTAGTCTTAAGAAATCTCTATAACATTTCATAAAATACTCTAGCATCAAAAATATGTGTATATGTTAATTGTATTTTTATATATATATATATATATATGTGTGTGTGTTTGTATTTCCAGTGACAAAAGGCAAGAAGGAGAGACAGATTGGGAGCTGAAAGAGCGTCGTCGAGCCAGATGTATCTGGTTAACAGGAAGAAAAGGAGTCACTGAGTTAGATGCAGCCACAGCTATTATTGAAGAAGCCAAGGTCATTGTTCAGGGTGACTTAGGGGTCAGTGGTATAAAATGGGGAGGAAAGGATGAACAAGAGAAGAGTATTGCAGGTTACAGTGAAGACCAGGAAGAGAGTACAGTTAGTGAAGGTCATTTTGAAAAAAATAGAGATTTGGATAAGGATGAAAGATCAATTTCTGCTGACTCTCTGAAGACTCATGACTCAGAGGTGAAGGTAAATACAACAATTGTTGAAATTGGATATGGAGTCTCTACTAATAGAATAGGAACAGCAATGGCAAAACAAGAAAATGGAATGAGACAAATCATTCAACATAATTCATATGGCAAAAGAGTTCTTGAAGAAGGTCTCTCACAAAGGAAATTGTCAAATATAAGTAGAAACAGTAGCAATGGAAGTTTTAGGAAATGCAGAAGCAACACTTCTTGCCATGTCAAAAGCAGTGAAAAATCTTTCTTTGGACAGACTGTTGTTAGTCCTCCAGAGGGTATCAGAAATCTAGGGAATGACACAGAAAATAACATTAGAGGTTATGCAACTATTTGTGACAAATTCAACAATTCTGGTAAATCTCCTCTTGATGAAATTATTAGTTATGGGACAAGCCTCCATGTAATCAACAATTTGACAGCTATGGAAAGCCGAGACAAACAGAATGAGATTTCAGTTGCCAAAAAAAACTGTGCTGTACCATCTCTGCCTGCTGAAAGTGATTCAGAAACAAGTCATGGCACAGCAGTCACACCAAGACATTTATCCATAGAAGGTATCAGTGATAACTCAAAATTGTGCACAGCTTTTAACAGAGAACAATCTGAACAGTATGAGTTGAACAGCAGCAATTTAAGTTTTGCATTCAGTGAAAGTTTTGAAATCGACACACCGACTGCAAATATTATCAACCATAATGGCCAAAGTACAGAAAATAACCAGCAGACTACAACAGTAGGTTTAAGCTGTGACAGTCCATTAATAAGTAAGTCCACATTCTCTAATTCTGTTCCTAAAGTAAAAGTCTGTCAAACATCAATATCCCCTGTTTCAACCTGTGACACTAAGCTGCAAATTCACTGTGATGATATCACAAGTATAGTTGTTGATCATAATAATGAAAGAGCTAGTCCTGATCCTTTCATGGATAGTATGTCTGAAGCATTACTCTTTGACTATGAAAATGTTGAACAAGAAACACCACAGAGGAAGTCTCCCGCAGACAATCATTCTGAAGATGTTCCAGAAATATTGACCGAGCCATTATTTGATTCCCCAGAGATTTTGCAGCAAAAAATAATGAGAAGTGATGAATGCACTCCAAAGAGGATGGTCACAAAAACTGTCCATTTTCTCAGATTTCACCCTGATAAGTTGTTTGTTGAGAGTGAAGTTGTTCAACTTAATACAGAAAATCACAACTGTGAGACTTTGTCACAGTCTTTTACACTTCCACAGAATTTAAAAGACAAAATTGTCCACCATGATGAACACAAGATTGTCCAGGGGCATTGTAATGAAAAAGACCTATCCTCATCATTGACTTCATTAAGCAGTTATGAACAGCCAATACATCTGGATGATGGAATGTTGGAAGTGGAATCAAGTCTGCCAAATCAGTTAAACCACTCATGTGATGATCTTCATATCATGGAAGCAAATGCTATCCTGAGTACAAATAAAGTTCTCATTGAAGATAAAAATTTGCAGAACATAATTAGCAAATCCAGCAGTCAGCATGTAGTGAACGAAGATAAGAAAAGTGTTCACAAAGTCACAAAATGTAACTCAGTTCACTTTGAACCCAAAGATTTAATTGCAGACCCTAGTAAAAATGCTTCGCTGACCTCACATGACAAGGATTGTTCTTCCTTTTTTGCATCATCACAGACGTCCAAGAAACAAACAGAATCAAGGAAGGCCATAAGCTTTCCTCAGAGTTCAACTCCACTTGCAAACGTAATTATTAAAACAAAAAATCATAAGGTAGCCTCTCAGGTGAAGAACACCGATGAAGGTCAGACACCTGTCAACCCTGTTTTGGAAGAACATGTGAGAAGTGAGAATGAAGATATATGTGAACAGGTCACAAAATGTCAGTCTAAAACAACTGATTTCTCAGAATTTGATGAATATTTTTGTGGTTCTTTTAGCTCATCCCTAATGGATAGAGTAATGAAAGAATGTGATGGCATTCCAGAAGCAAATTCTCAAAAAGTGAAAACTAATAATATGTGTGATATAAATTGCTGCACAATTTTCATTAGAAGCAGTGAAACAAATCGTGAACTAAACTGTAAAGATGTTCAACATGATTTAGATGATGCACACCAATCACCCATCAAAATATGCAAAGATCCACAATCAAATAATTCATCAAGAAATGATGGAAGTGATTGTGTTCCTCCAACTCCACCTGATGAAGCATCCCCATTTAGATTGTCTTTCTATACTCCAAAGAAACCAACAGTTTGTGCCACCTCTAACTCTGTTTTGACTCCAAAAGGAGAAATTCCTAGACAGTTAAGAAGTAAACAAGTCAAGAGTAGCTTCACTGCTATTAAGGACAAAAAAACACAAGATACAATCTCTACTAGTCATTTAAATTTGTACAAGAAGGTCTCTGATAATCATCATTCTGACAGTTACAGTAAAAATGTGCATTTTGAAGATACTTCGCATAGTTCATCTCTTAAGTATGATCCAGCCAAAAGAATGCATAAAAACAGCATCATTTCTGCTGATGTAGTTAATGCTGTGTACACAAGTGAAAATATACCAGTTGAGTTTTTATCCAGTAAAAACAATCAAAGTCTTACAGCATCTCAGCTACTCTCCCAACAATCCTTCACAATTGTTGATGTGTGTGCAGATAGGCAGTTGTTTGAGACGTTTATTACAGAAGTGAAAACTAAACGAAACATTGCACTGTCTGTTGCCTGTGAAAAGAAACCCCTAGAGAGCAAACAGCGAGTGCCTTCAGAGATTGGTGCAAGATTTCTCAGAAGTGAGTATATTTTTAAAATTTGCTTAGGGATAACTGCAGATAGAATTTGTTGTCTTATAATCAGTCAAGACAAATAGTTTATTTTCACACCTTATCATTGGGAGAGTGGTTCACATGTTTCAAAATTGACTGAGCTGGGAGTAGAGAGGAATATTCTTTTTTTTCTCATTGTTCATTTGGGCATAGATGTGTTGTGTCACTAGTTTATGGCAAGCTTTGATATCTGCTCCTTTCTGTCCGATGCATCCGTCTTCAACATGGATAGATTTGTTCAAATTACTTAATAATTTTGCCTGAGCAGTAGCGACTCCTTTTAACTGCCTAGGATTCTTTAACATGCCCATCATGCACATGGCATCTATTTTTCACTGTTATAAGAAAGAGCTAGACATTCGACTCACTACCTAGAGACTAGGAGAGGGTGAAACCATGAAGAAACTGTGGATTTAAGTGAAAACTATCCACATCTTGCCGCAGGATTTGAATCCAAGATCTTAATGTCCAGAGTCCATTGTCTTGCTTCTAAACCACCCAATCCCCTTGAGAGGAGTATAGTGTTCAAAGACAAGGGTAGAGTCAACAATGAGTTGATTAATTAATGATCTATATTTATATTGTGAATGAGTTCATTGTCCTGGAGTTTGAGGGGGGTGAGATACAAGGGGTTTATGGATTCCTGAATGTCAGAGGGGTTTAGCTTTTTAAACATAATTTTACTTTTTATTTTAATTTCATTTCTCATAATTTATATATGGTTTGATTTCATTCTCTGGTACAGTTGTAAAAAATAATTTCGAATTAACCCCTTCACTGCCAAACTTTATTTAAAAAAAACAAAAAAAAAGTACCACAAGTTATGGGACCAAAATTAAGGCAAATAACATATATTCTTCAGATTGGCATATCTCTGGACCTACTGCACCTACATGCTTAATATATGTACTTTTATTGAAGAAAAATGTATGAGAAATTTGAATAAGTAAATATGTGTGTGTGGAGATTTAAAAATAAATAAATGGGAAAAAAATGTTCTTTCTTTCATTCTTCATAGAAAAATGTCATTGAAAATCTGTGTATGTTTTTGTCCTTGCATATGCTACCTGATGATGATGATATGTTATGCATGTCTAAAAAGAGAGTTACATCAAAAGAAAAATATAACAAAGACTACCTATATTTATTAATATGTTATCTTCATCTAATGTTTTATTTACTACATTGTCATTCCAATTTGTTCAGTTTTATTCAGAACATTTCGAGCAGGGTACGAAATTCCACCTGATGCCATTGTTGAAAAGTGCAGGTCAAGCTATCAAAATCACTATTTACTACATTTTTCCGAAAACAGCTGAAAAAAACTGAAAGAAGGGCTCCACGAAAAAGTCTTGGCAATAAGTATTGGTTACATCCCTTAATAAGTGAACAATAATGTTCCGAAGTGATGGCCAGTGTTCTCATCTCAGGTACACAGTTCAAATGTTTGGTGGACGAGTATACTTGACGTTGGGAGGGAAGGGGTTAATTAAACAAACATTAAAAAATAAAAGTGAATTATTTCTATTTTCAGAGAGACCATCTTTACCCATATCTAAAGTCAAAATGGCAGTTGGCATTCCTGTACCAGACAGTGAAGCTTTAATTGTGGGTGTGGCAATCTCATGGGAAAGCAGAGATTCTTACTTTGTATCCCTCTTACCAGTTGATAAAGGTCAAGGTAAAGTACGAGACTTGAACCGGCGTCTTAACATGCGATTTTCCACCCATATGTGCTCGGCCGCCTATCCAGAAATGTTTGGAAATTTCTGGATAGTGTCGCCTCAAGCATCGAAACTCAGATGCGAGGCAACATTCCTCACCTACCCAGGGTAATACCCTGGTACCTATTTCTGCCAACGGCTGGGTCGACCGTGGGGGTATTTTTTTTTCAACCATGAGTACAATTCACACTGCTCCCAGCGGGAATCGAACACCGGTTGTCCGAACGTCGGTAGTCCGGTTGGGTGGTTTTCCCAACTAGGCTACCGAGGCCCCCAGTTGATAATATCCCACTACCATGTTTGTAACAATCTAATTTCTTATTTTTTTTATAAATAATATCATAACTAAGGTCTTTAACAGTTTAATACACATTATCAGTATTCTGTAGATATCTAATTAAAACTATTTCTATACAAGTTAAATTTGTTGAGAAGTACCAACATCAATATTTGAAATGTTTTATATCTCAGAAGCTTTGTTCTACTAAAATGTCACCAATACAAACATTAATGAAGCTGGGAAATTCACATTTTTGTGTAGTTGAAGTTAGTTGAAAGCCCTGGTATCACTGCAAATGAACTAAAATCTATAACTGCAAAACCGGCTGTGCCAGCGGAATCATCTGAAACTCCGGCAGCAAGTCAGATTTTTGTATGGTGCCTCAAATTGAAACTACTCCCATGAAATATCACTTTTAAGAGGAGCAAAATGTAAGAGATGGATGCTTGAGGTACAGTACAGGCAAAAACATCCAATTCTTAAAGAGGTGTTAAAAGTGACAGAAGGAGAGAGGGAGATTATAAAACAAATTAAGTAAAGGCAGTCCATATTTGTGAGCATGTTTGAAGAAGAGGCAGGTTGGAGTAATTAGTAACAACAGAAAAAAAAATAGAAGGCCAAAGATAGAACTAGAGGTAAACAAAGAGAAAAGATCCTGGATGGTTTGAATGCATAGCATGGGAAAAGATCAATGGTGGAACTGTTAGGCAGCATTCAAGAACTGGGATTATGGAAGAACATAATATCTGACACCTCTCAGCATGGACCATGAATGAAATGAAAATGTAATAAACTTAAGGGATCCTTCACTCACAAATGATTCAAAATTTCTAGGATTTTGAGTTTGTAGTTAAAATAACATTTTGAGATTATAAAGGCAACTGTGCCAAGAGGCACACACTGATAAAACAAAGTTGGGGGAAAATTCCAAAACAAATGTCATGTCCTTGAGGAGCAGGATTAGTCCTTAGGAAGCAATCTGCCATAGAGAAAGTAAAACTTGCTACAAACCTTGGTAGGAAAGACTTGTTATTTTGGTATGGTAAGTTTTTTAAGACAGACAACTTTTGACTACAAAAAACTGCTGGCTGGCAAAAAGGTTAAGGTAATCCAAAGGCTGGAAATATATACACTGGATTACAAGGTGCAGAAAACAGTGCAATCACACTTCATTTTGTGAAGATGAAGACATTTTTTACAATAACTTTGATTAGTAGATAACTTTATGTATTTGGGAGCGACAGTAATGTTGTTGCATAAAGCACTTGTTCAATGGCCAGATGATGTGGGTTCAAACACCATTTACAGCATCTGAGGATCCTGTGGTCTGCCTATAAGCCAGGTAAAACTGGGAACCTAAAGTCACACTCTGGAAATATGAGTAACATCACCATGGAGTTTTTGCTGAAGACAATACCAGTCAGGAGTCATCTACATATTTTAGTCTTTTTTTAGTTTTCAACTCATAAGTTGCTTTACAATTTAAAAAATGTAACATGATAATAAATTTATTTATTTTTATTAATCATTATGTCTGCAGCTTCGTCTGATGGTTTATCAGAGCCTCCTCTCGATGAGACATTGACTCAGGAGGAAAGGATTAAAGCCCTTGCAGAGGTTTTCAGTTCTAGAACTGGTGTGTTTTTTTTTGTTGTTGAAAGATCATGTATCTTTATTCCGACAACCCAAACAATGGCAACTATGTACAATTATTCACAGCGGCCAGCGATCACACATCTCGCTCGGACAGTCACACACCATATTACAGAATTCACATATCTGCTGGATACTCTCGCTTCTGTGCGTCTGCCTACTCAGGCTTATTTTACTTAATGCTTCATAATTAGATTATAAAGAATAAGACACCAATAATTCTAATAAGAGCATATGTCATCAAACAGGTCTGAGGATTTAGCAACGCTGGCGAGGACTAGTTTACCTGTGTCTACGTCATACAGGGGCACATGAAATGTAGGGAACAGAAGTTAAGGGGATGACCATTCATGTCATTTGTGTAAATGGAAGGGCTGCTGTCCCCAGGATCCCCACCTCACTAGGACTGATGCCCTAGGCTAGAGCTGCCTAGATGTTGGAAACTAGCCCAGATTCAACAGCACACAGATGTGCCGATTGCAATCTCGACACTAAGGACATGGAGTGTTTACCTAGTCCGACCACGCATCTTCCCCCCCCCCCCCCCCCCCCCCCAAATTTCTCTGTTCAAACTTTGACATAATGGGAGGTAGCAAAGCAGTACCCAAAGACTACTGTGTGTAGAACTGGTGTGTTTCTGTTTTAATATGTACTGAAAAGACTTAGTTGATTAAAAACCACTATGTGATATTGTAAACCCTTGAAAAGCTGATTAATTTATACATTGAAAAGAAAATAATTTGACTAAAATGAAACTAGCAACACAAAAAAGAAATCCAAAATAGTAAAACTTCTGAATAGAAATGGCATATTTGATGGTGAATAGTAGCATTTTTACCATTATACCACCTTTATTAACATGTTAGCTCATGTCAAAATGTTGTTAATATGAGGAGACTACAGAAAATAATATACCACTCTAGAATTATATTGCCTTCCTTGAATTAAGGGGAGGACGCACACTGAGGAAGCCAACTGAAAGTATTACACAGCAGTATTTTTTGTTTTGTTTTTTTAACGGGTAGGATACAATGGACAAAACATGAAATATACATAAGAGAATGATTCGAAATAGACTGCTTAGAAAGAATGTGCTAACGACCTATGCTCTTCAAGGAACTGAAACTTAGAAGACCTAAGGGAAGTAACAAAATAATTAGGGCAACAGTAAAGCTGGCAATAAGAAAGTAATAGAACAAATATTTTTAATTAAAAGGGATGGTTACAACTTACATTATAAGAAGACAATACAGGCATAACTAACATTGCTGCCATTGACATTCTACAGGGAACAAATAGCTGAGAATGACTTTATCTATCTATCTAATCTTAAATGTTATTCTTAAATGTTACGTAGAGTAACATCTCTTTTCATCATTCGCTGGCTGTCCTGTGTTACCAAGGTTTGTTTGATGTCTTGTCGACAGCCAAGGAAGATTTCTCCCATCATAGGAAAAAAAAAATAAAAAAAGTAATTTCTTGAAAGTTAGTAAAATTTGCAAAGAAACAACCCCTTTTGTAAAGGTAAAGTACGAGACTTGAACTGGCCTCTTAGCATGCGAGTTTCCACCCATATGTGCTCGGCCGACTATCCAGAAGTGTTCAAAGATTTCTGGATAGTGTCGCTTCAAGCATCAAAACTCACGATGCGAGGCGACATTCCTCACCTTCCCAGGATAATATCCTGATATCCAATTCTGACAACGGCTGGGTCGACCGTGGGGGTATTTTTTATTTTTCTGACCACGAGTACAATTCACACTGCTCCCAGCGGGAATCGAACACAGGTTGTCCGAACGTCGGTAGTCCAGTCGGTGGTTTTCCCAACTAGGCTACCGAGGCCCCCAACCCCTTTTGTATGATGGTGTAGTACTTTTTACAGTGCACACGCTTATTTTTGATCCAACATGAAAGGATACAAATTCAACACTCACGGGTACCAGAAGTAGTAATTAGGAAGGTGTAGGGAGGGGATAATGTTTGCCATGGCAAGCTGTCAAATTCCAAGAATTTGTATTTTGAAGTGCTAATTTTTACAATGGTCTCATTCTGTCACAGATGACAGAATATACATGGAAAACAAACCAGTGGAAGAGATCGATCACTTTATCTATCTTGGAAGTTACATTGATTGGGAAGGTGATACAAGTAACAAAATTAGAATCAGAATAGCTAAAGCAGCAATGTCTTTCAGAAACCTTGAAAAGTTGTGGAAATCAAAACTCATCTGTACGAACAAAAAACTTAGATTATTCAAATCAAACGTACTATCTTTATCAACCCTTACGTATGCATGTGAGAGCTGGAAAACAACAAAAGACATAGAAACAAAGTTGAACGCATTCGAAAATAAATGTCTAAGGAAAATACTTGGTATAGCATGGAACAAATTCAAAACAAACAAGGAAATTAGAGACATCGCCAATCAACCACTAATATCTTCAGTAATCAAATGGTCACATGTTGAACATGTGAAGAGGAGAGATAATAACCGAATAACAAAGCAAGCCCTCATGTGGGAAACAACAGGTAAGAGGAAAAGAGACAGACCCAGAGAAGAACATTGATGAGAGAGGCAAGAGCAGCAGGAATTGGCTCCTTCAATGAGATAGAGTTGCTTGCATAGATCAGAGACAAAAGGCGAGATTTGATAGATCATCTTTTCAAGAATTGAAAACTGCTAGAATAAAAATTTAGATAAGAGAAAGAGTATCCGGGTCTATGCCCTATGGGCCGGCTATGGCTCGAAAGGTCAACAAATAGATAGAATGTTTTGGAATTAGAGTTAAATTTCCTAAATGTGGCAAATTCCTTCTACGTCCCATAGGTCCGGCTTCGGCTCGAAAGGTCAATAGATAGATAGAAAATGGATGCGGAATTATAATATGTAAACATTATGTGTGTGATGATTTAGAAATAAGTAAATGAACAATATTTTGTTCATGTGGAAAAACTGAATATTTTTGGGTGTTTTTGTCCTTAGGTATGTTACTTATGACTAAAAAGTCACGGCAACAGAAGAATATAACAAAAGACAAAATATATTTAACAATTTATGGACTGTATTTAGTGATTTAAATGCCTAAGAAAAATACTCTGTGTACAAAGGAAAGAATTCAAGACTAATATAGACATAAGAGAAATGGCAGTGCAACCAACGATGAGTATTGAGAATATGATGCATGTTGTAACTCTTGAAGAAACAAGCATACCTGGGAATCCATCTTAGTACCCAAAGCAACACTACTAAGCTGATAGGTAAATTTGAGGGAATTTAGGATAAGAACCAGTTCAGTGAGGTAGATAAGAACTGAAGTAGAAATAGATGGATGGCTACATTATCAAGGATGAATTAAAGAGCTAAGAGACTAATGGTATGAGGAACCGAGTTGTTGAGGTAGCAGACATCTAGGATAGAGATGTGCAATATGTATGGCCAGGTGAGAGTAAGTGAGAGATTAGAACAGATTTTAAGGCATGGTTATTTGTCTCTAACATACAAAAAAAACCCATTACAGTGGGCTGTAAAACTCTCTCAAGCTTTTGCATTCAGTTTATAGAAAATTCAAGACAAGTACTCCAGAAATTGCTCTCATTGCACTAGTTTCTCACACGTCACGTGTGTCTGTGTGCATTTGTATGTGACATTTACCTGATTCTGTCCATCAATTAATAAAGCATAAATTTAGTTGTTCATATATTAATGTTACAAATATGTTGTATATAAGCTGATTATTATTTATATTTGTCTTACAGGTGACCATGAGACAACAGTTGCAGTATATGATAGCAAGGCCACTTTTGTGTGTCTAGCCAAGGCCTTGGGGTTGTCCATGCCAAAATGTGAAGATCCTTGTGTTGCCAACTGGCTTACAGAACCATGTGCAAAGGTGAAGAACCTTCACCAGATGGTGGCAAGCCACTGCCCAGAGGAGCTTGGTTTGCTGGATGGTTAGTTGGAGAGCAATGTTCAGAACATTAACATATCTTTCAGACATAATAATATTTGTTTGCATTTTATGTCTTTTACAAATATAGAATTTGTTTTTATTTTATTTAGGATAAATAAATAAGTAGATTTACTTTTTTTGGAACACAATTATAATCATTAACAAAACACAATCATCAACAATACACTCCTCTCTTGATAAAAAAAAATTAAAAAGATATTCACCTTTGTGTAAATTAAATGCCATGAGGAACATATGGCACAATTCCAACATCATCATCATTGAGTGCCATCTCATGCTTCGAAGGTTGGCTACCATGGAGTGCCATTCCGCTCTGCCTCTTGCTTTGATATTGCAGGTTGTCATAGGCTGACTTGTCCATCCTTTGATGTTACTCGTCCATATTAGTCCTGATCTGTCTCTCCATCTTTTACCTTGTATATTTTCCCTTTCAATATTACTTTTTAAACGATGATTCCCAAACAGCAGAGATAGAATCAAGATGCAACAAAGCTTGTCAAATCATCAGACAGTTATCACCACTATTGTCCAACAAGGAAATAACTCTGGAGGCAAAACGAGCACTATACAATACAATCTTCATCCCAACGTTGTGCTACCAATGCCAGACCTGGACCCTAGATGCAAGAACAATAAGAAAAATAACCTCTGCAGAGATGAAATGTGTTAGACAAATGACAGGAAACAGTCTGAGAGATAAGATCAGAAATGAAGAACTGAGAAAAAAGCTAGGAATAGCCCCCGCCATAGAATATATAAGGAAACAACAGATAAAATGGTTTGGCCACGTGACAAGGCAGAAAGAACAAAACACAACACAACGAGCCTTCAACAAACGTTGTGAGAACACCAGACCCAAGAGTCGACCACGTAAAAGATGGGTCGATGGAATATTAGAAGCACTAGGAAACATAACAGCAGCAGAGGCGAACTGAAGAGCAAAAGACTGCAAATTATATCTCCCCTCGACGCTGAAAGGCAGATAAGGAAGGAAAGAAGAGGAAGAAGAATATTACTTTTAGTAGGCCCCAAAAATCACATTTGTCTTGTTTTAATTGTATTTAGTAGTTCTCTTTTCATTTTAAGTTGTTTTAAGACTTCATCATTTGTGTTTTCTTTTCTTTCCATTCAATTCCCTATTCTTCTATTTCAAAGGCTTCAATTTTCTGTTCTGTTTTTGTTGTCTAATTTCCATGTTTCTGCACCATACAGGAATGTTGAGAAGATATAACAATATGCTGCTCTTAGTTTTAGTCCTGGTATTATTTTCTAACAACGCTGTAAAGTTAAAACTACTGAGGGTATGTATCCCGTACCAATAGCAACATAATGGTTGTGAACCATGAACAATGTTGCAAATAACATTGAAAAAAAATGGGTTTGTTCTGAACAAAATGTTACAGAGAAATCATTAGGATACTCTGGATAATGAAGGAGAACAATGAAGACATTACAAGACCTAAATATTGAAAATAACAGCTTTATAAACAATGTATTACAGAAGAAATTAAAATACTGACACATCAAAAAGCACAGAGAGATGGAAAGAATAATAATGGTAGGCATGGTTCCAGGAAGATGAGACCAGAGAATACCAAGAGGAAGGTGGTTTCAATGGATCATAGAGTTTTTGACAGATTCTTTCCAACAGTCTGCAATGAGTGCAAAATTCTGCAAACGGAATGCAACCTGATGATGATTCAACAATGTACCAACAGAATGTACTGTAAAAAGCAACCAGCTCACAGCAAATAGGAATTAATTAAAGAATATAATTTAAGAGTTAATTAAAGTATATAATTTAAGAATTAATTAAAGAATATAATTTAAGAATTAATTAAAGAATACAATTTAAGAATTAATTAAAGAATAAAATTTAAGAATTAATGAAAGAATAAGAAATATGAAAGAGCGGACAGGTTGGCTGGCCGCGCTGTCATTGAGGACGGTCGACCAATGGATCGGGCGGACATCATCAATGCCCTCAGAGATGTGGGAAGAGCACAGGACTTCGACCACCAACAAACCCACATAGAAGGACATGATCATCTATGCTAACCGGTAAGGTACATGGTGATGATGAGTGTTATACTTCTCTAAAATGTAAAATAAATGTTTCAATTATGTTTACTATCTTTAACAGCTATAGGTGGTGTGAATGGTTATCAAAGTATGGGAAGCGACATCAGGAGTAGAGTGAGTGGGAGACTGCGTGCCTGTACAGAGAGTGTCCTGACACAGAGACTTATGGACAAGTTTCACATCCTTCTAGCTGATGAGCACTTGCTGACTGCATTCACAGACGTGGAGATGCCAGCTATTATTACCTTAGCTAGAATGGAGCTTAATGGTTTTGGTATGATTTATTTTTCTTTTTCAGCATTGAGGTCTTTTGATCATGCAAACTTGACTCCTTTTTTTGTTTCATGATGGAGAAGTGAGACTAACATCATGACACAAGATGAGCTGGTCACATGGCCAGTACTTATATGAGTTCTGATCTTTCCCCTAAACCTGCGCCATGGCATGCACACTCTGCTTAGGCAGGTTGAATCATGGTTTGATATAGGAGTTTTCCTTCTCATAGGGTGGATGCTGGTGAGGTCTGTTGAGTCCACCCTCCCCGTTATGACTTATTTGATTTGGATAATATTTTTGTTACATCCAAGATTTCTGATAACACATGAGCTTGAAAGTGGTCAGTGATTCATAGCTTCTGTTAGGATGAGTAAACCAAAACTGATCTAGTTTCTACTGCAGCTCTAGGTTTAGTGGTGGCCATAGAAACATGATAACCAGTTTGCTCAAGTAAGCTGGTATCAAAGTGGGAAAGCTAAAGAGGTGTCTAAAAAAATTATGTGTTAAAATCAGATGTATTGGCTTGACAGGCATATACAGTTTGCTGCAAACTATGACACAATGTAACTATGCTCTTATAAAGGCAGACAACAAAATGGAATGGTCATTGGACAATCACAGTAGAGATAGGAAAATAACATGACATTGTATATAACAGCTTTACTAAAAGGAAGACAGTACAAAATAAGAAATGTTTTGACCACTGACCTTCGTCAGTATAATAAAGACTTCAAGTACACACATGCAATACATTTACATAAATAGATTTCTACTTAACTTGAGTCAGAACTTAGGAGACATCAACATGCTGCCCTAGAGGCAAAATGCTGCAGAAGTAGAATCAAGAACAGAAATATTTAGTGAATTCCAATATTGTTCCCAGTTCCTCACAAATGCTTACATGCAGCAAATAACTTTATTGTCTGTGGTGACAGCGGCTTGTGGTCATAGCAATTGTGTAGGAATGTGAAACCTCAAATTTGTATGTTTTTGAATGAGTATTTGGTACTTTCTTACCGTTATGGTGACTTCAATTAAGCCAGCACACACTAACCTCTGGGGAAGCTTTCAGATAAAAAGAAAAATAACTATTATAATGATTTTTTAAATAAGAAAATAGGTCTGAAAAATGGTAAAGGTTACCCTTCCACTACAACAAGGATATGAACATATCATTTTATGTTGCAGGAATAAGTGAGCAAGAAATAGAGCAGCAGAAGACATTGCTGATATCAAAGTTGAATACAATTGAAGAGCAAGCTTACAAGATGGCTGGTCATGCGTTTTCTTTAAATTCATTGAGAGATGTGGCAAATGTAAGTCATTGTTTTTCATATATCACCATCTGTTAAATACAATGTGTGCTGATTCTTGAGTGTAACAACTTTTAGTTGATCTTTTTTTCATATATAGAAACATTGTAGAAGAAATCTAAACATTTAATAAATTTGTTATTGTTCTTTTATTGTTAATTTAACATCCATATTAAATCATAGTTTAAAGAGAAAAAAAAAGGAAGAGTGATAATTCTTTTGTGGATGTTTGGGGTACTGATTAGAGAGTGGGAAACAAAGCCATTGTACCCTAACAGAGCCTAACAAACATTATAAAAGACAGCAACTTGTTAATCATAAAATTGCAACTTGTTACAGATTAACCCAGATAACATATTTATGCCAAATCAGGCAAACTGAATTAATTTATTATTCTTCACTGGGCTGAAATGTTCAATCAACCAAATGTATTTCTATTGCAGCAAGAAAGTCTGACAATTCAATTTTCTATAGTCAAGATCTTCTTAGTCTAGTGTATATATATATATATATATATTATACCGGTAGGGTTCTACAAAAATTATTACAGCCATTGCACATTATTACAGCCATTGCATATTATTACAGCCATTGCACATTATTACAGCCTTTTGTCCCTTTTTTTGTTGGGTGTCCTGGGGGTTTTCTTTGGTACTGGATAATAAAGGTTGCATGGCAAGCCCAGTGCATTCACCATGAGGTGTTCCAAATTAGTTTACTTCAATCTGGATTGAAAAAATTCTTATGACACTCCAATGATTCCAATCCAACATTGTTAATGTAAAAACAAGAATAATGCAGCTGGCTATAGCTAGCTGATCCAGATAACCTTCATGTTTGGATGTTGATAGATAAGATGGCTGTGTCTTAAAACTGTCAACTTGAGTTTCTATTTATCATTCAGTCTTTTCACCATTTTCACTTTTAGTTCACAGTGTTCCCTAATTTACCATCTTTTCTTCAAATGTAAAAAAAAAAATAAATAATAAAAATTTACACTGGCTTCTTTATACTCATATTATAAGCTTATTTTGTGCAATGGCTTCCTTCAGCATATTCTTATTAGTCATTTCAGCTGTCTGAAATTTATCCTATTTTTCTATTTGAAAAAAGGCTTACCTTCATGCTTAACAGTGATCTTCATAGCTTTTGTTTTTAATTGCCTATAATTACATTCTGCAATTAAAAGAAATGAGGAAATTAGAGAAATCGCCAATCAACCACTAATATCTTCAGTAATAAAGAAAAGACGATGGTCATATGTTGGACATGTGATGAGAAGAGATAATAACCGAATTGCAAATCAAGCCCTCATGTGGGAAACAACAGGTAAGAGAAAAAGAGGAAGACCCAGAGAGACACTGAGGAGAACATTGATGAGAGAGGCAAGAGCAGCAGGAATCAGCTCCCTCAATGAGATGGGGTTGCTTGCACAGAACAGAGACAAATGGTGAGATTTGATAGAATATCTTTAAAAAAATTGAAAACTGCTAGAACAAAAATTCAGATAAGAGAAGGAGTATCTTGGTCTACGCCCTTTGGGCTGGCTACGGCTCGAAAGGTCAATAGTTAGATAGATAATTACATTCATCATTGAAGTATTAATATATGCGTTAATTCTTCAACCCATGACCCCCAGGGTTGTTGGGAACCACTGTCAACCTCCACAACTTCTCTCTATCATCTCTCAGTCTTTGGGACTCTGCAAAGTTGACACCTGTCCATTCTTTGTTTCCTTCCATCTCTTTCTCTGTCTACCTCTACTACTCATTCCTTTTACAGTTGCTAACAGATTGGCCTTTGCCAGGCCAAATGATCAAGATATGTGCAGAAATTACTTTATTTATTAAAGCCATTTGGTATTACTGATGAGATAGCCACATATTTAAAATAAATTAAAGTATTTAACATTTTTTTATTTGGAAATAGTAGTTGTATTTTTACTATTTCTATTAGGTTTTGTATCATGAGCTTAAACTACCTATTAATGGAGATCCAACATTGGTGCCTCATCTACCCACTTATGGTCGAAAAGGAAAACGTACTAACATTGGTGGAACAGGCAAAGAAGTTCTAGAAAAGCTACAGAAGTTTCACCCACTTCCTGCAGCTATTCTGGAATGGAGGCGTCTCAGCTCAGCCCTCACCAAATCTCTGTTTCCACTTCAACGAACTACACGGTAGAGCTATTTCCTTTTATTTAATCTATATCAACAGTATTTAATCTTTAGGGGTGAAGTGCAGACCAAACAACAATTATTACATACATGAGATTAGTAATTAACATAGGATAGGGACACTTTAGATAATCATCTATACTTTTTGTTCATATAAACATGCTTATATATATATGTTCAAATAAACAAAGATTTACATTTGTGCAAAAGAGTGTGTACTGGAAAGAGTTTAAATAATAAAACTAATAGATAAAAATATAACTAATAATAAGTTTTAAAATAAAACAGCTAGACGCACTTATTTGGCATGAGTCAGCTCTGAGAGCCTCCACCTTCAATCAAAGCCCTACAGGCCACCTTCAGGCCACTTTTTGGAGCACAAACTGTAGACAAGATCTTTCTTCCCATTCTTATTCCTGGATATTTTCACTATTTACTTCCAGTCATCCATGATGTCCACAAAGGTTTTACTCATATAGGATATGCCTTCTTTGGGCTTTGATTCCATGACTTCATTGGGCTTTGATTGCATGACTTCATTGGGCTTTGATTGCATGACTTCATTGGGCTTTGATTGCATGACTTAGTACCTACTATTTCCATAGTCTCTCCCTTTTCCAAGATTGGTTTAGTTTATTTTCTTATCTGTGTTTTTGTAACTTGTATGAAGTTTGTACATGTAACAGGTCATTGACCTAGCCCCCAACCTCTGAGTTGCCTCATGCAGTTTGAGTTGCAGATGACAGTGGCTTTTTCTTTTCTTTCTTGGCTACCATCAGAACTCTGATTGTCATAAGGTGAGTCTCCTCCATGACCTTTTAGATCAGACAATGTGATCAGTCGATTTTTCTCTCTAGAGTTAGGTTTCATGTATTAATTACCAGTTATGCATCTATAAAAATTTTGTCTTGTTATTTTGTCTTGATATCAATCAAGAGTCATAATATAAACTCCCTGAAATATGCTGATGCTACAACCTTAATCTGTAAGAGTGAAATGAGTTACAGAGAATGATTCATGTTTACGATTGTTCCCTACTCTGTTGGTGTAGCCACAATGCCTGAGGTTTTCAGTAACACCAAAACATGTTTATTAATGTACTATTTTACAGCACTGTGGTCACAATTTACATTAAAACAATTTCATAATTATAGGATTTCTACATCGCTACAAAAGTCAATACTACCTGGCAGTCTAGATGACTATTTGAATCAATTAAACCTTGTACTTTTTAACAGATTACATTTCTTAGCCATCTTGTTAATGTCTACACTAATTCTCTTAATAATGTTCACATGCAAGTCCTGTTGTGGACTGTAACTAAAAATGCTGCTCTAATTTTGTATCTATACTGGTCCTTTCTACATCTTATCTACATCTATCATCTACACTAGTTGTTGACATCCTTTCCTTGTTTTATATCCTTTCTGTGGAATTCCTCTGGTCTGGTCTCTGTGTCTGCTCTCCCTCTTTTTTATATAATGGCCACACCTTGCCACCTGCTGTCAAATATCTTAATATTTATTTTCTCTACACCTACACATTCTAGTGAACACTCTTTGCTGACCTTGTCTATGTCTATCCGCCCACACTGTCTGGTCTTCTACCCTTGGCCTATTTTACTGTGAACTGTTCTTTAACAACTTTAATTTAGTGCATCTTTTAATTTTCTTCTTCGCATTTATTCTATCATGTAATAGAGAGTTGTTGAAAATGTTGATGATCTAATTGTGTCTTTCTTCGCAGACCTTGCCCCCATCTTGATATGGTTCGTGTTTATGGGGACTGTCAGATCTTCACTTCTACAGGGAGGATTAGCATGGCTGAGCCAAATCTACAGAACATTCCCAAGGATTTTGCCATAAACTTGCCTTGTATGTCTACATATAAATTTTTAGTTTTTTTTTTAATTTAAATTTTGAATTGCAGATTTTTCTAGTAGTTTTGAACAGTAGATATTGCTATTAGTACACACATTTGTATATATGAATGTGAAGATGTGTAAAAATGTTGACTTTTTATAATAAAATCTCAAAGTATTAGAATTAGAATTTCTTTACATTATAATTAGAACATCATCATTGAGTGCCCGTCGAGTGCCATCTCTGCAATGAAGGTTGGCTACCATGGAGCACCATTCTGCTCAGTCTCTTGCTTTGGTGGTGCTGGTTGTCATAGGCTGATTTGTCCATCTTTTGATGTTACCCGTCCATGTTAGTCTTGGTCTGCCTCTGCCTCTTACCTTGTATTTTCCCCTCCAAGATTACTTTTAGAAGGCTGTTGTGTCCTTTAACATGGCCCAAAAATCGCATTTGTCTTGTTTGAATTGTGTTTAGTAGTTCTCTTTCATTTTTAGTTGTTTTAAGACTGCATCATTTGTTTTCTTTTCTTTCCATCAAATTCTACCTATTCTTCTATATATCCACATTTCAAAGGCTTCAATTCTCTGTTCTGTTTTCTTGTCTAGTGTCCATATTTCAGCACCATATAGGAATGTTGAGAAGATATAACATTTTGCTATTCTTAGTATCAGCCCTGGTGTTATTTGTTTTGATGTTAATATATTTTTCATGGCATTAAAATTACTTTTTACCATTCCTATTCTTTTGTTTATTTCAGTTTTACATTTTCCATCACTGGTTATAGTATGTCCAAGGTAGTTGTAGATTCTGAACTGTCTCTAGGTCTATTCCTTCAATTTTGATATCCGCTTGTTTGTTTTGAGTATTTCCTTTGTTTATGATCATAGTTTTAGTCTTTTTGATATTCATATCTAGTCCATATTTTTTGCTTGTCATGTTTATTTCATTAAGTAATTGTTGTAGATCTTTAGGATTTTCTGCTTGTAGTACATTATATATATATATATATATATATGTAACGTTACCATCATGCAAGATCAACTGTTTATCTTCCAATCAAGTAAAGAACCAAATGGGTTGTGATATTTATGTCATAATCACATAATTACACCACTAGGTGTTTAAGCACTCGCTTCATGACAGCTGAACATTTGTTGCAGATCTGTCCAACATACAAAATCAGAGTAGCAGCACAGGTTATACCACTTCCTATTATAAACTGTAGGGTGACATGAGGAACTTTAAGTAGAATTTTGTCTTCATTAATGTGAACTTTTCAAAGCGAACAAGGAAAAAGATAAATATATTTGTAATACATTAATTTCATGGGTCTTTAAATGTTTGTTTAAACTGTAATATGTGTACTTTATTATCCGTAACAATAAGAATATAAAATTAGACTCTGACAATTTTATGTTTATGTGGATATTTAAAAATATATCAAGTGGTGATTGCAATCTGTAGATCCTGCATAATCTTGTACGTTATTCATAGACTGTGCTGGTGAAGCTGAGAATTATGCTACTTCATCAAATGGCAAAGCTGTTAACAAACCTAAAGGAATGCCAGCTTTTAACAGTGATAATTTTGGAGCCCAAAATGTGCATGTACAATATGCTGCTTCAACTCCAGTCAGTATGAGAAAGATGTTTATTCCTTTCAGAGGTAATTATAAGATTTCTTCACCTAATTTCCTTTTCTTTTATAACCTAACATTTATGACACGTTAGTCATAATGATAACGGCGGCAAATAAAACATTCTTGGAATAAGACAGTTTGCCCCACGCAAAAATTTTTTCCCTTCCATATACCTTCTTAATATTCCTGCCGGTGACCCCTGACAAGTCATTGCTGGTGGATTTTATTTAATTTTTTTTTTTTTTCAAACTTTTTTTTTTTTTGTTTAGTAAAAACTCCCAATGTAATGTAAAAGTGTGGCTTTTTTAAAAATACATTTTGCCATATGTGCAACCATTTTTTTTAACCTTCTAACTGTGAAAATTTCCTTATTTGTTGGCGAGACATCAAACAGACCTTTGTAAACATGAGATAGGCAACAAACAATGCTAAGATAAAAGATGGACTGAAGGCTGACATGTCAATAAACAAAGCACCATTCAATAGGACTATGTCTTCATATTCTGGGCCATAAATCAGACCTAAGCAGGCAAATGATTACTGCATCCAATTTCTGCGGCTCTTCTTATAAGGCAAAGCTTTGTAGCAAAGGTTCAAAGTATATATTATTTCTCCAAACTACAAAGGGTGTTCGCTTTTTTGTTGAAAGTCTTGTAAAAAAGTGGCTCACAGATAGGTATCAAAATCTAGGGTTATTGTCAATTTCTAAGAAAGTTTATTTTCCCTTCGTCATTTTGATGATGCTATCGAAAAATAGAAAATAGAAGTAGTTTCCTTGAGTAAAGGAGTCATACAACTATCAGAACACTCAGTGTAGAGAAGAAAATATTAGAAACAATGAAAGAGCATTCATATGTTACCTCACAAGACAAGTAAAAAAGAAGAAGCCAGCATTGTAAAAATTAGCAAATATTAATGTACAGAATGTATAGTTATCAACAGAAAGATAACTACAAACATCACACAAATTAGAGAAAACAATGCAACAATAGAACAAGAAGTAGAAGAATAGGCTGAGATGATCATCATTGATGTAGAATCGACATTCCTTTTAATTTTTAAACATTTTCCTATCTATCAATGTCTTCTTGTATATATTTCTCTTCAAATGTTTTACACGCTTCTATTTGGCATGTCATTTTAACAAAAATAAATTTGTTATTATTGTCATTTAAGCAATTGTTATTGTTTTATGAATATGAACAGGGGGCATCATTATGGCTGCTGATTACTCCCAGATTGAGCTGAGAATAATTGCACATCTCTCAGGAGACTCCAAATTGACATCAGTACTTAATACCCCTGATGGTGATGTTTTTAAGATAATTGCAGCACAGATGAATAGTCTGGATATTCCAGAAGTTTCTTCTGAACAAAGGCAGCAAGCAAAGCAGGTGAGCCTATACAACTGACCAACAGTCTGCAACTAGGACCATAGATCAGTAAATGTGATGGAGTGTTTTTTTTAAAGAGATTCAAACATATGCAATCCTTTATTATGCAATATAATTTGCTCTTTGTATATGTTATTACTTTAATATACAATTTTAAAAACAGAAGTAAACTTTTTTTAAACAAATATATAAATATCTGTTTATTAAGTCCCATATATAGGCTAAATATAAATAAACAAGTCAAAAATTGTGGATTCTAAGAAACATATTTGACATGCTATGAAAAGTTATGAAATCAAATGAAGAAATATTTGAGGTGGACAAGATAAAGTCAATTGGAATATAATGGTCCAACTAAATTAACTGAAAATGATCTTAGAAGAATGTCCTATTCCTATTCACTTCCTCTTGTGTACTGAAAACATGATTTTATAGTCTATATTTTTGTCCATGACCATTGGCACATTTATTGGTGATGTAAAAGTAGTACCAGGTCTTCAGGAAAAAATACAGATACACTATGTATTTCCTAGCTGTGATCGCAGCCTTATGCTATAGTCATGAGAAAACCTGCGCGAAAAGACATTGTTCACGATAGCTAAATTTTTAGTTAGCTGAGTGGCAGTGTTCTCTAGCGTTTGGCTTTTCGTGGCAAGGCACTGTGCCACTGAGTACGGGTTTGATCCTGCTTTGGTCTATATTTTTTTCTGTTGATTATTCGTCAGATTATTTGTCATTTTTTTCGAGTGCTGTAAACATACCTCTTCCTCTGAATTGATTCTCTAGTACCAGGTCACCCAACTTTTCCAGATAAAATTCTATCTCTATCTATTGTCCTTTCGAGCCGAAGACGGCACATAGGGCAGAACCACAAACTCAAAAATAGAAACCTTGTGTGCCAAAGTGGCACATATTGCAAAGATCACTGCTTCCAAAATCTATGGCTCTGTTTCCATAACAATACCTTTTTTACAATGACAGCTTGTCAGGCCATCGATCAACCTCCTTAGTCGCCTCTTACGACATGCCTGGAAGGACACAGTGTCACTATTCTTTCTTCTTCTTCTTCTACCTTTTTAGCTCCCAGTGGAGCATAGGTCTTCAACAAACACTTTCCAAGTCGTTCTGTTTTTTGCCATTCTTTTAAGATCATTCCATGTCTTCCCCATCATCTTCATCTCTGCTTCTATCTGTCTTCTCAAAGAATTCCTTGGTCTTCCTGTTTGTCTTTTCCACTGGGGATTTCAAAAAAGGGCCTGTTGTGTAATACTCTCAGTTGGCTTCCGTAGTGTGTCCTATCCAGCACCATCGTCTTCGCTGTATCTCTTTATCTACTGGTATTTGACTGGTACATTTCCATAATTGTATGTTAGTGATTTTGTCCTGCCATTTCCATCCTTTTATTTTGCGTAAGCATCCATTAATGAAAGTCTGTATCTTCACTATTCTTTACTTCCCTCATAATGAGGCCCCGGTAACACACGGTAAAATTACTAGTACCAATTTTAGAGACTTGGTGAGGTCCAAAGATATCTAAGTCAGAAAAGAAGGCTTGCCTAAGTTGAAAGTTGAATCTATACCACATGGTCTGTAGATGTATGTGCTAACTACTTTTCTATATACTAGATCAAAATGGGAGCTTATACTAGATCAGAATGGAAGCTTTGAAAACCTAGAGAAACATGAAGAAAAGATCTGAAATGAATTAACAAAACAGTTGAAAAAAACATAAGCTATTCAAAGTATTGAAACACTTTAAAGTTATGGATGTCTCAACAAAATTAACCACATCACACGATTATTGAGGATCTTTCTGCCTGCCTGTTGTCAGTAGGTTTACCAGGCAATTTTGTGTTAAATGAATTGTGCTTTTATCCTTCATCTTTATATTTAGTATTTACTTTGATGGTGCACTCTTTGATATTTTGTTTCTTATTTGTCCATGATAAACATTTATTTTATAAACTACATCTGCTTTAAGTGACTGTTTCTAATGACCGTTTGTACTAAGATCTTCCTGTTGTAAGCTAAAAATGTTTTGGAATGCTAGTGGACACTGTCTGAATACAATGATGATGGTCTAAAATACAAGATCTTTCCTGTTTATAATGGACACTGTCCAAATATAATAATGGTGGTCTAAAATACAAGATCTTTCTGTTTGTTCATTGTCCACAATCCAAACTCATCAAACAACATTGGTTCTCAGTAGTACTGAAAGTCTGTTTCTCACGTCCAGTATCGCAGACCTTTATATTAGTTTGGTTTGCATCTTTTAAAGCATGTTTTAGAGTGAATAATTCTCTTCTTTATGTTTTATTTACATCTTATATTACGCAAGTCAAGGTAATCATACTTTATTTTTTGAGTTGTTTCGTTATACTTCCCTCATCCTTAATTTCACCTTAACTTTTTTTCTTTAAATTGTTTGTTTTGTTGCAACCATTAATTATTATTCCCACCTTGTATGAATTATGTAACAGTTTATATAAAAAAAAAGGTAAAAGTTATAATTTATTCCTAAGATGAAATATTGAGTTATTTGCGGGTCATCATCATTGCACTCCGAACATGTCCATAGGTGCTCAGATCCCCTCCTCAGCAATTCCCTCAGTGTCCAGCGACTGACGACTCCAGTTCTATGTTGGTTGATAAGTCTTCTTACACGGCCACCAAGTTTCTCATTTCTGGCTGTGCTCATCTTAACTCCCATTTCCATCATCCGAAGAAGCGACGTTGATCTGTGTTTATCGAAGTCCCGTGCTCTTCCCACATCTCGGAGTGCATTGATGATGTCCGCCCGATCCATCTGTTGCCCGTCCTCAATGACAGCGCAGCTATCCAACCTGTCCGCTCTCTCATTTCCCCGCACTCCCGCATGTCCAGGGACATAGACAAAGGTGACCTTACGTATTTTGGATTTCTGCAACGACTCGACCCATTGCATGCGTACAAAGCCTGCCTCCACTTTTTTTATCATGCTCATCGAATCACTCAGTATACATGCGTGGATGTAGTCTTGTGACTCTAACCATTTGAATGCCTTGGCCACTGTCATCACCTCCATTGTCATGCTACTCGTGGTCATGGCGTATGCACCACTGTCTTCCTTGGCTATTCTGCCTGCCGAACGTGCTGTAAATGCCCATGCACTTCTTTCGTGTCGTCTTACAGATCCGTCTGTATAGATGACTGCATCTTTCTTATCGGTGTTATCGCAGATGAGACCGTTGACCTCAGCATTAACCACGACCGGGTTCTGTTCCCTACTTTTCCTGTCAAGTGTGACAATACATGAGAAAGTCCCCTTGAATGACGTAGGCACCGGTATCCACTCCTCACCAACGCTGAGATTGGTAAGCCCACAGACCTGTTTGATGACATCTTCTGCTCGGCCCACCCATGATTTGCCTCTTTTTAGCCTGGTGCCTTTCTCTGTGTTGAGCACGTGGTGCAATAGATGCTCTGTATCTGTACTAATCTTCAGGTATGCTCGTGCTCTCCAGATCTTGATTCTGTCATCCATGGTTGGAAAGTCAAGAAGATACCTCATTGCCACACAGGGAGTGTCCCTCGTACATCCCAGGATAATGCGCATGGCTTCATTTTGTATTTTCTCCAGCCTATCAATTTGAGTCGTACTAACAGTAAGAATGGCCAGGGCATTCTCGATTGGTGCGAGGACTAATCCCTGGAACAGAAGAGTAAGTAGCCTCTGCTCGATGTTGGCAGCTGCCATGACCTTCAAGGCGGCTAATCCTTTGCGGGATTTTGTTATCACATGGTCGACGTGGTCCCGAAAACACAGGCTGCGATCAAACTTAACTCCGAGGTATCTCATCAGCTCCCATTCGTACTACCGGTGTGGTCGTATTAACGATATGATTGTTAAGGGAGAACCATGAAACTGATGCTTTATTAGGATTAACCAAGGCACCTGAAACCCCACACCAGGAAGAAATGCGATCGAGTTCGTCTTGCATTGTGGAGGCGATTCCCGTCTGTCTCTTCCCTGTCGATATACCAGAATATCATCAGCAAAAGTCATAGTTCTTCCCCTCCCATCCAGCTGTTGGGCCGTGATCGTTATTGTGTACACATTAAATAGAACTGGTGACAATGGTGAGCCTTGTGGCAGCCCAGGACAAATGGATGTTGGCTCGGAAGACCAACTTCCACATCTGAGTATCACCTTCCTCTGAAACAGTGCCGCGGCGATCCATCTTATGAGGAAGGGGTTCACCGCCAGTTTGAGAAGCATATGCATGAGATATTCAAATGGTACCCTGTTGTATGCATCCTCCAGATCTATAGCAGCAGCACATGTCTCCTCTCGTCTGTGGAAGCCTTCGAAGACGTCATAGGCAAATACTGCTGCATTGAGCCATGTCTCTTTGTTATATCTATAACCTCCGAGTGTAGATGAAATATATTTGTTTGTAATAGTGCTTGAAATTGACACTCATATTGGTAAAGCTGCTACCACCTTTGCCCGTCTTTCTAGTCGTGTCTGGCAAAACAGCAAACTGACAATTAAAACAAAAGCCGCAGTGTACAATGCATGCATAATTAGTATCCTCCTGTATGGCAGCGAATCTTGGACAACCTATATAAAGCAGGTTGCGATGTCTACGCCGTATTCTTGGTATCACCTGGAAGGATAAAGTGTCAAACGTGGAGGTCATGTCTTGCATAGGCCTCCCGAATATTTACATGTTGCTCAAACAACGTAGGTTACGCTGGCTTAACCATGTACACCGTATGAAAGAAGGCCGCATACCAAAAGATATACTCTATGGACAACTAGCAGGTGGTAAAAGAACTAGGAGGCGCCCAAAACTTCGATTTGTAGATGTGTGTAAACATGACATGAAGACTCTGAACATAAACCCTGCAGCATGGGAAGACAAAGTTGCAGACCGCAATCTCTGGAAACACACTCTAAAGGTTCACCTAAAACAAGAAGCAGACAGATTCATAGAGAAAGAGAATACACGATGAAAGAAAAAAAAAGAAAACATAATATTTCTAGGGGCACTGAAAAATCCTTAGTCAACTATGACTGATGGAGGCTACTACTACTACTACTACTACTAATAGTGCTTGTTTCATTGTTACAAATATAGGTCTGTTATGGAATGTTGTATGGGATAGGACCAAAAGCTCTTAGTGAACAACTTGGAATTGATGAAAATGATGCTGATGTTTTCATGGAAACTTTCAAATCCAAATATCCAGGTAAACAATTCTGGGTTATGTTTTGACATTTAAATGCAAGATTTTAGTCTAATAATTACTTCTCTCTTTCACTTTACCATTGTTACTTTTTTCAAGGTAGATGGTATGTTAATGTTAGGTTAGCTGACATCAGAATTAATATTGTTAAATGGACTCAAATGTTCCAAAGATGAGCCAATAATAATCTGTGGTTTGAAATCAGAGCTTTCATTCTTGGTGAGTTGACCTCCAAAGCTCAAGGCTTTATCACTGGTTATTTCAAGCCCTGGAACGTACATACACAATCAGCGCTTTTTAAAATAAAAATTCATTTGAATTATGTCCCTTTGTCTTGTCTTTCATTATATTTTGGAATTTTACCTCCAGATTTACTTACATGTTTATAGTTGTTACATCACTATGTGTTTCTTTGCTTTTGAATAACTCTTTTTTTTTTATCAAATGTTCTATGATGTCAATTTGATTAAAAAAGACCATCTTTATGGTGATAATTTCAATTCATAATTTCAATTAGCAATTTACCAGACCAAGTACCTGTGCTGAAGTTTTGAAATGTGTGGATGAAGCTGAACGTTCAACGGGCAGAAAGACATTTGCAGTTGTGACATGTGAAACATAAAGAACCTTGTGAAACACTTAGCAAACTCTGATCATCCACTACATTATTTCATAGTCCCAGTCATCTTGATATTATCAAACCATGGGACTAAGGGTGTTAATGAGAGACTGATGTTGCTCAACTTCCCCTCATAGAATAAATTGAGTCACAGAATAAACTCATGAAGAATGCCAGAATGTTATGCTCCACTACATATAATCCCAGATGGTGAAGTGGTTGGTGCAGTCATCTGCTGAATATGTAGCTCTAATTTGATTCCAAACAATTGGTGAATTAGACTTTTCAGGCTGACATGGTTTATTACATCTCTAAAAATGGATCCCAGAGATTTTTATTAGAAAAGTAGGGTGATCTGACCTGATACTGATCACATCATTCATTAATGTACAAATGGTCATGAGATAATATGGCCACCAACACTACATGTTACAAGTTATGACTATTACATTTGACTTTAGTTTACCATTGTTGTGTTTATTTGTGTTGATTCATTTTTGTCAGCTTTATTGTTCAGGCTATTTTTGTATCATGAATTATCACCTTTCTTTTTGATAGGTGTTATATAAGTTATAATCTTTCTTCTCTGATAGGTGTCAGAAAGTATCTACAAAGTATTGTGGAGTTTTGCCACAAAAATGGTTATGTGAAGACACTGTTCAACAGAAGACGTTATTTACCTTCGATCAAGTACAGCAATCCAAATGCTAGAGCACAGGTACCGTACATGTTGTGTTTTATAATGCTGGTTGGTTATGGAAGGCCCCGGTATCACTGCAAACGAATTAAAATCCATAATTGCTCAACCACCCGTACCAGCGGAATCATCCAAATTAATATTTCATCTCCCAAACAAAGAAAGGTAACTGGACTCCCCATCGTAGCAGTCTCAGCACACGCCAAAAGACATAAGGCGAAACCGCGCAGAAAGTGAACACAGCCAATTGTTCCCTGTCATACGATATCATAATTCATCGTAAACAATTGGAATATCGAAATATGAAGTTAAACTTCGTTTGTGATAATTATTTCCAACTTTTCATGCAAGTGAACGTCCATCTGTGAGTGAAAGTAAAGTTGTTAACTTGTTCATCTTCTGCCACAGAGCTGAAAACTGAGGCAGTATTTTTCTCTAAATGTATGGTTCATAAAGGCAGTCACATACTCTTCAGTGCTTGAAGGAAATAAACATTAGAAACAGAAAAGTGTATGCAGAATGCTAAGAAATATTGCCGTGTAGATATCTCCATGCTATATAGTAAAGTATTATAAACTGACTACATCTAATCTGAATGTTTATGATTGTAGAAACAAAATGAAATATATATTTTTAATTGACAAAGAATCCATAACATATTCCATGTAGTGAATATTTTACAAATTTAATGATATGCTCTAACCACTTTCTTAATGGGAGCCGCGAGAGCTCAGTGGTTATTGAACTGGACTACAAAGGACAAGAGGTAGGGTTCGATCCCAACCGACGGCTTCCGGGTTCACCCAGCCTTAAATGTGTACCGGATTTTTTTCTGGGAAAGTAAAGCAGCACGGGCGTAATACCAACCACATTACCCCAAAAATCATGTGCTGAAGGTCTGTAAAATATAGGGTCACTAACACCATATTACGATGGTCATACGTTGGACATGTGATGAGAAGAGATAATAACCGAATAGCAAAGCAAGCCCTCATATGGGAAACAACAGGTAAAAGAAAAAGAAGAAGACCCAGGGAGACACTGAGAAGAACATTGATGAGAGAGGCAAGAGCAGCAGGAATCGGCTCCCTCAATGAGATAGAACTGCTTGCACAGAACAGAGACAGATGGCGAGATTTGATAAAATATCTTTAAAAGAAAACTGCTAGAACAAAAAAATTCATATAGGAGAAGGTGTATCTTGGTCTACGCCCTATGGGCCAGTTACGGCTCGAAAGGTCAATAGATCTAGATAGAACACCATATTTCCCTATACGCCACTTGGCGTGACGGGGGTACTTTACTTTTTTTTTTACTACTTTCTTATTGTTACACTTAACTAAATAATAATAAAGAGAGGTTTTTTTTTTCTCATATTTGTAGGCAGAGAGACAGGCAGTGAACACTACCATCCAGGGGTCAGCTGCTGATTTAGTGAAAGTTGCAATGATCAACATTGACAGAAAACTGATTGAACTATTCCCAGATACTCAGAAATGTCACTCCCAATCTTTTTTAAACAGAGGTCAGCTAGTCAGATTTGTGTTTATGTTTTTAAAAATACAATTTTAAAACTACTTACAAGGAGTGATGAATTTTAGTTGTTATATTATGCACTGGCAGTGGAACCATGACAAGAAAAGACCACCTTAATAACTTTTTTATTTTATATATATTATATATAATAATATATAATAATATATATATTATTTTATATGAGATATAATAAAAATGGCATGGAAAGCAGTAAAAACCAGAATTGATATAATGACGATTATAATGGACGAGTAACATCAAAGGATGGACAACTCAGCCTATGACAATCTGCACCATCAAAGCAAGAGACAGAGTGGAATGGCGCTCCATGGTAGCCAACCTTCGATGTGGAGACGGCACTCAATGATGATGATATAATGAACATAATGAACTGTAAATAGAGAACTGTATAAGGATATGATCGCCTACACCAACTAGTATGGTACATGATGATGATGAGAAAAAACTTCCTCAGATTTGCCAGCTCTCTGTTTCTCTCCCCATTTGTTTCATGTACTATCATTTTGAACATTTGTTTCTTTATTTATGTGCATATTTAGTGTGCATCAAATAAAATGAATTCTTAATCCTTTCACCGTTTAAACTCACCGTTAAACCTCACACTTAACCACATCCCATTCCTAAGAGAGGGTTAAAAAAATTCTACTTAGTGAAAAACTTGCAGTTGTGTTTGTTAATTGTTTATTTCATGACTCCTATGGTTGTTAACTGTTTATTTCATTACTCCAATGGTTGTTAACTGTTTATTTCATGACTCCTATGGTTGTTAACTGTTTATTTCATGACTCCTATGGTTGTTAATTGTTTATTTCATGACTCCTATATTGTTAACTGTTTATTTCATTACTCCTGTGGTTGTTAACTGTTTATTTCATGACTCTTATGCTTTGCAGTGGACACAGTGATAACATCAGATGGAAGATGCAACACAGAAATAAAAAACAGAATAGCTCAGGCCAAAATAGCATTTCAGAAAATGAAAAATATCTTGTGCAACAAATCTATGTCAATAGAAATGAGAAAGAGAGTTCATTGATGCTATATAGAACCAATTCTGACCTATGGAAGCGAATCATGGACAGTAGACAAACAAATGAAAAGACGATTAGAGGCCACAGAGATGGGATTTCTCAAAAGTATGTTGAAAGTTCCCTGGACAGCTTAAAAGACCAATGAGGAAGTTCTCAAGAGGCCAACACAAAATGGGAGCTCTTAAAAAACATCAGAAAGAAGCAATCAACATTTTTTGGGCACATCATGAGAAGAGTAAAGTTGAAATACTTGGTTACAACTGGCAAAATAAAATGAAAGAGAGATCGCGGACGATAAAGAGAGAAAATACTGGATAGCTTGGTGTCATGGCATGGAAAACAGTCAACAACAGAACTCATACATTGCACTGTGGATAGAAGATTGTGGAAGGACATGATCACCAACGCCAACCGGTATGGTACATGATGATGATGATGCTTTGCAGTTCAAAATGAATATGAATAATTTCAAATAAAATTCCATGCAGTGTAATGAAGAACTTCAAGTGTTAAATTTTCACTGTCAAATTTTAAATAACTGAGAAGTGCTAGAGAAATTGAAATTGGACAAACAAGATCATGGTTGTATAAAAAGTCATTTTATTAGTGCTAAATCATTAATTTCCTCTAGTTGTGTCATCCTCTATCAAAAGTGCTAAATCATTCATTTCCTCTAGTTGTGTCATCCTCTATCAAAAGTGCTAAATCATTAATTTCCTCTAGTTGTGTCATCCTCTATCAAAAGTGCTAAATCATTAATTTCCTCTAGTTGTGTCATCCTCTATCAAAAGTGCTAAATCATTAATTTCCTCATGTTATGTCATCCTCTATCAAAAGTGCTAAATCATTAATTTCCTTTAGTTGTGTCATCCTCTATCAAAAGTGCTAAATCATTAATTTCCTCATGTTATGTCATCCTCTATCAAAAGTGCTAAATCATTAATTTCCTCATGTTATGTCATCCTCCCTTATAAAGAGTGCTAAATCATTAATTTCCTCATGTTATGTCATCCTCTATCAAAAGTGCTAAATCATTAATTTCCTCATGTTATGTCATCCTCTATCAAAAGTGCTAAATCATTAATTTCCTCATGTTGTGTCATCCTCTATCAAAAGTGCTAAATCATTAATTTCCTCATGTTGTGTCATCCTCTATCAAAAGTGCTAAATCATTAATTTCCTCATGTTGTGTCATCCTCTATCAAAAGCTTCCATAGAAACTATCTTGATCCTTTCACACTTGTATCATGCATATCACTTATACTGTTATTTTTATAATATCTTGGAAGTCAAGAGAGAAACAAGAAATCCAGTTAGCAATAAAAGGAGTATCCAAGCAATCATATCAATCCTAATTATAAGCACCAACTGATTAAGACAATTGGCGGTGACTCCAAGTGGCAAAGGGTTAACTTGAAAGGCCACAAACACAGTAGATAAAGCTACCATGCTAGTCAAACTAGATTATTGCACAAAAACATTTATTGCTACAGATAAAAAAACATACAAAACCTTGGCAGAAACAGAGAATAATAATTGAAACACAGAATTGTTAATTTTTAAATATATCATACCATTTTAGCAAATTATCATCTTGATAAAAAACTATCTTTACTGCAATTATTACCATTGCTGGGATATGTCTGAGGGCTCACGACAGGACCAGAGGTTGCTTGGTCAAAGCAGTCGCCTCGGCGTGTGAGACTTAGGATTTTTATTTCATCTCCTGATAGAAAAATATCCTTTCTGCCTACTGCAAGTTTTACTACACCTGCTTTTCAGCCAGTGAAACAGTGGATTTTGCCACATAATTTTGATACATAGAGATATGTTGCTTCTTTGAATAAATGTCATTATTATCTACCGTTGAGAAATCCTTTTGATTGTCTGAAATGCTTATTATCTTATTATTTTACAAAGTTAAAAGAAATATAACTTTTCATTCCTGGGGTTATATACCTTGTCAAGATATACCTAGTTTTACACTATTATGTAACTGAAAATTAAATGACATTTTTCTCCCTTTAGATTTGACAGACAGAAGAAACTTCAAGAAAGTCCCGTTGAATGGAGCTTATTTTGTTCTTCAACTTCATGATGAGTTAATCTATGAGGTCTCTGCTAATTGTGTGTTGGAGGTGGCGAGAATAATCAAGTATCATATGGAGACAGCAGTCAAGCTTAACATTTGTATGCCAGTAAAGATAAAAGTTGGCCCAAGTTGGGGTGAACTTGCAGACTATGATTTTTAGGCTTATGTAGCTTATGACCTTCATTGGGGACCTGTTGCTGCTTTGTGAGGCGAAAATATATATTCGGTTCAAACCTTAACTCTGTGTGTTAACCTCACTGAATAAGCAAAGGTTCCCTCCATGTTATAAGGAAATACGGTGTTGTCCATAATTGTCAGCGACAGGCATATTTTATAGGTGATATAGTCAGTATGACATAAAAAAGGCTGTCCTTTTTTTTTTTTAATCTCTTACCCATTTTCAGAGGCTTACTATAAAAGTAAAAGAAAAGAGTTCCTTCTCGCCAAGTGGTTTATAGGGAATGTGTTGTAACCTGCTCGCCAAGTGGTGTATAGGGTATATGTTGTAACCTTCTCGCCAAGTGGTGTATTGGGAATATGTTGTAACCTTCTCGCCAAGTGGTGTATAGGGTATATGTTGTAACCTTCTCGCCAAGTGGTGTATAGGGTTATTGGTTATTGTTTATGGTAGGCCTCGGTATCACTGCAAGCGAATTAAAATCCATAATTGCTCAACCGCCCGTGCCAGTGGAATCATCCGAATTATAACTCATCTTCCAAACAAAGGAAGGTAACTGTAGTCCCCATCATAGCAGTCTCAGCACACGCCAAAAGACATAAGGCGAAACCGCACAGAAAGTGAACACAGCCAACTGTTCCCTGTCATACGATATCATCATTCATCGTACACAATTGGAGTATTGAAACATGATCAAAATGGATGAGACACACAGCTCACGGTGTGCACAGAACACTTAACTCAGTAGCTCCTGCAACAAGCCGGACTTGGAACATGAGGAAACTGCAACAAGGAACACTTTGCAGACATAGCCTTCAATGGTTCCTGCCGCCTATCCATCACATTGCCCGGAAGATCACGTCCTCCTGAAAATGATGATCGTCATAGTAAATGTATGGCACTTGATGATGTTAGGACATCGTGTTTAACTCCAACTCCGAACATACAAAACACAGTTCGTCTTCAGATTATCCCCGATGCACACCAAACGCAAGATCGTAAGATTAGCGCATGGTCGGTCTTGGGACACACGATGATCCATTATGATGACGTAGCACGCACAAAATGTCTGCGCCCATGTATTCATTATTACTCTACTGAATGCAGTCTACAACGAACGAAACATGGTACAAACTTCCCAAAGACGCTGACTTGACCGACTTGACGGAGCACACCACATTAATGCGTTGTTAACTTGTAAATAACTTGCGTCAACCATCTCCATCAAATGGTCACTGAACAGCACTTAGTGTGACGTAAAACGCAGATCAACATTAGACGTTGGAAGGCGCATTCACAACACTTGAATTGTCAAAACGGAGCATTGCTGTGCATGCAACGCCAATTCAATGGCGCAGATATAACAAGTAGAACATCATTTCGACTGGAATGCAGAAAATTGGAACGGAAACCCGAAGTTGATAAGAATCCAACGGAATTTCTGCAGCGATAGAGAGAACATGACTTAGTTCCGCCATCTTGGAAACGGAAGTCAGTGTATAGGGTATATGTTGTAACCTTCTCGCCAAGTGGTGTATAGGGAATATGTTGTAACCTGCTCGCCAAGTGGTGTATAGGGAATATGTTGTAACCTGCTCACCAAGTGGTGTATAGGGAATATGTTGTAACCTGCTCGCCAAGTGGTGTATAGGGAATATGTAGTAACCTACACAAGAAACCCTGAAGCTGCATTTTGTAACTTGTAATTTATTTACACTTTTGCTATTATTTCTGCTAAAACCTTGTAATTCTCTTATTTAACCTCTTATTTAATCTCTTTTCCACTTTCCTGAGCAAATTGTCTGAACAAATGTTGGGTTTTAGATCAATTTTTCTCTCTCTATTTTTTTTTTTTTCTATTTCACTATTTTAGAAAAATTTGAAAAAAAAACTGCCACAGTGCTTAAACCCCTAAGAGGCGAATGTGTTAAATCACAGCGATCAGCTAGATAAGATATGACTAGATGTCGCAGAAATGAGGCACTAGCTATGAACTTCCATACCTGACCTTGAAATAGCATATCTTAATACATAACTGCCATGTAGAAGAATAGAAAAATAATATTCACAAAGTTGTCAGTAGAGTTTACAGGGCACAGATGTACTATTGAATATTATCATAATAGTGAAAGCTGAAAAGAATAATTTTTTGAGTGGTTCACATTTTCCATATTTTTTATTGGATGTTTATGATTTATAGGATAATGACATATGTCATATTTTGTGGTTTAATGTAAATGTTGCAACAGCAATCTATTATGATTATATCTACAGTCTTCAAATTGTATTTATCTTAAATTTTATTATACTCATATTTTATCCATAAGAAATGCCCTAACAGAATTGAAAGAATAATGATGGAGGGCTTAGTTCATGGAAAGTGGAGAAGGCAGCAACCTGGAAGATATTGAGACCAAGACATCAAGGACTTCTTTTTGACAGGCTACTTTATCATGAATTAATTAAAAATAATTGTTTTAATAAATCTTATATGTCACATATACAACTATCAATAATCATCATGTGCCATACAGGTTGGCATAAGCGATTTTGTTCTTCCACAATTCTCTGTCCTCACTCCATTGTATCAATTCTGTTGTGGAGAGTTCACCATGCCATAGCATCAAGCTATCTAAGTATCTTCTCTCTTTGATGATCTCTCTTTCCCAGTATTTTTCCAGTTGTACCCAATTATTCCCACTTTCCTCCTCTCGTAATTACACCTCGTTAATAATCATACTATTATAATACTAAATATGATACATTGATTTTCTTTTGAAATCTTATTTGTCATAATATTAATATACCATCCTTCCTTTTTTTTTTTTTAACATTAATAGGAGCATGAAACAGCAAGTACATATTTTTTGTTGTTCATCATACTATTAATGTGCTCTGTGCTTGTTTTAATTGTATAAGGTTGAACCTCAAGCACAACTTTCTTTTCCAACCCAACAAAACATGAATCGGTGCTCATGTACTTTCATCCCCTATAAAGGGCTTTTGATAATGAAACATTCTAATAATTTATATCTAACGTTGGAAGAGAGAAAAGTTCATCTCTCTGAGATGCATATATATATGTTTTACAATGTATGTAATACAATATTGTTTTGTGTGGAAATGAATTACCAACAAAAAAGATAAACAATATTAAAGGTAACTTTCAGAAACAGTAATCATAATTTTGGGAAGAATGATTTGTTTACCAAGAACAATTAAGTAGATAAGTGAGAAGAACATTTGAAGAAATAGTATCTAAAGAACAGTAATAAATTTAATTAAAGATATGCCAAATTTATTGAAATTATACTTAGATAGGATGATAGGCCAAATAGATAAAAACTATTGTTGTTCTTCAAATTAGGTGGACATGAGTTCAAATCACACTTGGGTCTAAAACTTTTTCTACCAGGGATGCATTAAATTCTCTGACACCCCATGGTAACTGCACCAGTATACTTCCCTTATTCTCTAGCCCTATAGTTCTCTGAGCAAACTCAAGAAATGGGATACATTTTTTCACTAAAAAAATTTTTTTTTAAATACTTAAGAAGGAAGGGCTGATAAACACAGTGACAACAAGAATGATTGTAGGCAAAAGAACCATGGTTCACTTGGAAGGGTCAATGATAAAATTGTTTTTAAAAATGTATGCACATTTATTTCAGTGCTCAAATGATTGATGGTTACTGGAAGAATCAATCATAATCTCAAAAGACATAATGTTTGGGATGTTAGAAATTATTTCCACAATGAGGTCTTTCATAATGTAGTAATAACAAATCCTGATAGTTGCTCATTAGTTATTGTATATTGATATATTTGTCTACACTTTTAATTCAGCCAATAAAATGTTTTATTTCTTTAGTTACACAACATCACATCTAAATTATTTTTCATATATGTTTATCAAATGTGTATAAATAATGAAATTGTATAATATATTTCAGATCAATGATACATTTATCAGTTAGATATTTCTTTGGAAGATTCCCAGTTTGAATCTCAAATTTGTGATTTCTTCATGGTTTTGAGTTATTTGTGGGTTATCATCATTGCGCTCTGAACATGTCCATAGGTACTCAGATTCCCTCTACAGCATGTTCCGCAGCATCCTTTGACTAATGACTCTAACTTTGTGTTAGTTGGTAAGTCCTCTTATGCCCCCACTAATCCTCTCTTTTTGGATGTACCCATATTTACTCCCATCTCTTTCATCTGAAGGAGAGTCCTGGAAGCATGGTTGTTGAAGTCCAGTGCCCTTCTTGCTTCTCAGAGGGCATTAATGATGCCAATCTGATCCATTGGTTGACTGTCTTTAATGACAACACAGCTAGTCAGCTTGTCCATTCTTTCATTTTTCTATACTCTGGCATGTCCAGGGACATAGACAAAGGTGACTGCTTATCGCTGACTTCTGTAACAACTCGACCCTCTGTCTGCATACAGAGCCCATCCTCCACGTTCCTTATCATGCTCTTCGTGGCTTTACCCTCCCAAATCTCTGGGTTTGGAGATCCAATGTCTAGCATTTTCTGGTAACTGCCCAAAAAAAGAGGTATCATGTGCTCTTTTTATCACATTAAAGAACCCTTTTCAGTTTAAGCTGAAAAGAGTATGCCACATTGGCCTCTATCAGGGCAAAATTGTTAAGAAAAGCTACCTATGATGAAGATGGATCTGTCAAGCCAAAAGGCACAGGTAATGTGGCTTCTACCTATGATGAAGATGGATCTGTCAAGCCAAAAGGCACAGGTAATGTGGCTTCTACCTATGATGAAGTTGGATCTGTCAAGCCAAAAGGCACAGGTAATGTGGCTTGCCATAAAATAGCAATCCATTACAATGGGTGAATGCTGAAAAGGAAGATATACCTTTCATATATTTATTTTATCACAGTGTACCTCCAGAAGCATATATCAATTATAAGATTATATTTATGAGGTAAAATAAACATTTTAACATTAACACCAAGCGGTGGTGACACAAAATGACATAACATTAAACAATAACAAAACATTATCTTGCAGCTTCACACCCAATGAAACTCCTTTCAGACCCCTAGAAATAGGATAAACATTGTAATTGTAGTTTTATTTTGGATGAAATTTGTTTCTTTTCTTTTCATGCAATGAACAGCTATATCATCTTCCATTGTAAAGTTTTACAGTTGAATTTATTTTGTTGAAAACTGTTACATATTGTTTATGTGTCCACATACATACAAGAATTATATTTTTCTGACATACACATAAATAAAGTCATGCTTAGTGCATCTCTCATCAAGAAGGTAAATTACATATTTGCTCTGAAAGAAAAATAAAATAAGTTATTAAAACATGTTTATGTTTCATGAAAGTATTAATTCAAATGTTCTGTTTTACTTCTTATTGATAATACTAGTGACTTATCACAGGTGTACATATCTGTAAATGTCAAAGTAAGAGCTTGATTCTATTTTTTCATGAGCAGAACTTAAGAACAGTTTTTCTCTGATCTTCAGATCACAGTCTTCAAATTCAAAAGGGAAGGCTTTGAGAATAAATTGTGAGATAAAAATGGGAGATGAAGTTATCAAGGTAATCTGACATTATCTTAATGCCAGCCTGTCAATTGCTATAATGACATAGATGTCAAATTATATCACTCGAATCATTCTGGTGGAAGTCACAACTGCATGGATTCTACTGTGTGGGCAACAATGAACCTCAATATCACTACAGTAAACAAAAGCTTTAGAGAGACAAATTCTATGAGGACAAGATTTATTGTTTCTTGTTTTTTACAAGATACCATCATCAAAAGCTTATTTGTTTTTCCCTTGTATATAGAACCATCATCACTTTACTCAGTGTTCATTAGTACATCGATCTCTTGCCCAATTATACAGATATTTTTTGACACAGTGCACCAATTTTGTAACATTGACAACAGTCAGACAGAACACACACATTTGTTCTTCCCTTGTATTTTTTTTTTCTTAGAAAGTCCTTCCTGGTGCTCATTTATTTACTTTATATACGCTGGTTATACAAACTATAACAAATGAAATAATTGTACATACTCTGAAGCAAGGACATTCGTTAGAAACTCATATTTACTAGTAAATTTAGTGGTCATAACAAGAAAAGCATTGCCTTATGTTTGTAATTTTGTCAAATAATTTTCTATATTATAACTTTAAACACTACAATGCAACTTTACCATATTGTATTCATGTTCATAGATTGTGTCAACAGGAGCAGAACTAAAGTATTTAGCACTTTATCTCATCCCTGTAATACAATTTTCAAAGGAAGTTCTCAAAGAGGCCAACACAAATAGGGAGCTCCTAAAAAACATCAGAAAGAAACAATCAACATTTTTCGGGCACGTCATGAGAAGAGGAAAGTTGGAATACTTGGTTACAACTGGCAAAATAAAAGGAAAAAGAGATCGCGGACGACAAAGAGAGAGAATACTGGATAGCTTGGTGTCATGGCATGGAAAGCAGTCAACAACAGAACTGATACGATGCACTGTAGATAGAAGATTGTGGAAAGACATGATCGCCTACGCCAACCGGTATGGTACAGGATGATGATGTAATACAATTTATGTCTCTGAAGCTATGGTATTGAAGTAGTTCAGTGATTACCCAGATTTTTGTAATGGACACCAGAGATTTTCTGTGTAAAGCAACCTGACATGGTGGTGACTACTCACCAAAAAATATGTTAACGGTCAATAGACAAATTATGGGCACCATCGCCATATTTACTAATGATGTGACTGATTCTCTGAGTTTTACTTGACTCTACATCTGTAAAAAGTATGTTTGTGTAAAAGTAAAGGTTCCCTCCATGCCTTGACTACACATATATGGAATGTGGTACTAGTCCCCTTTTGTTTTTGTGATCACCATCACATTTTTGGATGATATAATTGGTATCACACCAAACCACCTGTTGACAAAGGTGATCATGTCCTTCCACAATCTTCTATCCACAGTACATCCTATCAATTCTGTTACTGTTTTCCATGCCATGACACCAAGTTTTAACAATTGTTAACTAATGTTAATGGTGTAATCACCAGAAAAAAATTTCTGGTACCTACTAAGGAGGTTGATCGATGGCTTGACAAGCTGTCATTGTAAAAAGTATTGTTATGGAAACAGAGCCATAGATTTTAGAAGCAGTGATTTCTGCAATATGTGCCATTTTGGCACGCAAGGTTTCTGTTTTTGAGATTGTGGTTCAGCCCTATGTGCCGTCTTCGGCTCCAAAGGACAGTAGATAGATAGATTTAAGGCTGGATAAACCTAGAAGCCATCAGGTCGAGGGAACCTACATCTGGTCCACAGTGCTACTAGCCAGTTTTTATCTGAGGTTATGACCTTCATGTGATATTTTAAAAATTATGTTAATCATATCTGTAAATTTGAGATATCCTTTTGTTGTCTGAATTTGAATAATTTATGCATTATGATCTCAATAAATAGTATCCGTCTTACTCTTTTAAATTTGTTAATCTTTACTGTGCTTGTGCTTATAAACGTGCCTCCCTTATCCTGATATTTTCAGGATATTTGGGCCAGTTTTGATGTTAATAATCATCCACATTAACCCACCATTCACTTCTAAACTACACTTTGAATGCCATATTTATAAGTGTTATTCTGAAATTAGATATTTTCATAGAATTTCCTGTTATGGTTAAGAAAATTATTTATGAGCTGGTGGAATTCCAGATGAGTGATACAGCTCTTAAATTATATTTAGATTCTTCTACCTTTTAGCTCCCTGTGGAGCATAGGCCTTCAACAAACACTTTCCAAGCCATTCTGTTTCTTACCATTCTTCTAAGATCATTCCATGTCTTCCCCATCATCTTCATCTCTGCTTCTGTCTTCTCAAAGAATATTTTGGTCTTCCTCTTTGTCTTTTTCCTTGGAGATTCCAAAAAATGACCTGCTGTGTAATACTCTCAGTTGGCTTCTGCAGTGTGTGTCCTATCCAGCGCCATCATCTTCACTGTATCTCTTTATCCATGAGTATTTGACTGGTACATTTCCATAATTCTGTGTTAGTGATTTTGTCCTATTATTTCCATCCTTTTATTCTGCATAAGCATCCATTAATGAAGGTCTGTATCTTCATGATTGTCATTTTTGTTCTCCATGTTTCACAGCCATATAATACTGACTTAACATTGTAGTTGAAAATTTTAATGTTTGTTAATTATTATGTTAAATATTTAGATTCACTATCATCATGTGCCGTACTGGTTGGCGTAGGCGATCATGTCCTTCACAATCTTCTATCCACAGTGCAATGTATGAGTTCTGTTGTTGACTGTTTTCCATGCCATGACACCGAGCTATCCAGTATTTTTTCTCTTTGTCGTCCGCGATCTCTCTTTCCTTTTATTTTGCCAGTTGTAATCAAGTATTCCAACTTTCCTCTTCTCATGATGTGCCCAAAAAATGTTGATTGCTTCTTTCTGATGTTTTTTAAGAGCTCCCATTTTGTGTTGGCCTCTTTGAGAACTTTCTCATTGGTCTTTTTAGCTGTCCAAGGAAGTTTCAACATTCTTCTAAGAAATCCCATCACTGTGGCCTCTAATAGTCTTTTCATTTGTTTGTCTACTGTACATGAATCGCTTCCATATTTAGATTAACTGGGTAAAATACAGCGTTTCACAAAGTGAAAAATGTTTTCCGATGAAGGTGATGAGACTCAACGAAAAGCGTAAAAGAAAATAAAAGTAAATCATTTCCTATAGTCTATGGAGAGTATAAAGGTTCCCTCCACTGCCTTGCTAGGCGTATGGGGAATATGGTGTTAGTGACCAGATTTTTTGGCGATGTTGTTGGTATCATGCCAGACCACCTAAAATTCCAGGGAAAATCTCTGGTACTTATTTTAGAGGCTGCGCAAACCCTTGGAGAATCAATTCAGAGGAAGAGGTATGTTTTCAGCTATCAGAAAAAATGACAAAAAATCAACAACAGAAAAAAAAACAAAGAACAATATATGGACCGAAGCAGGATCAAACCCGTACTCAGTGGCACAGCGCCTTACCATGAGAAGCCGAACACTAGGGAACACTGCCATCAGTGCCACTCAGCTAACTGGAGCCTCTATTAGAGCAGAATTGTTAAGTAAATCTACCTATGATGAAGATGGATCTTTCAAGCCAAAAGGCATCTAGTTAGCTGAGTGGCAGTGTTCCCTAGCGTTTGGCTTTTCGTGGCAAGGCGCTGTGGCACTGAGTACGGGTTCGATCCTGCTTCGGTCCATATATTGTTCTTTGTTTTTTTTTCTTTTGTTGATTATTTGTCATTTTTTCCGATTGCTGTAAACATACCTCTTTCTCTGAATTGATTCACTGATTATCACCTCAGAAGTTTCCCTCTATAATAATATTCATTTGTTATGTCGCCAGTCCAAACCCTTGGAGCTTTGTTGGTCCGGAAAAAAACCCGCCACTTCTGGGGATTGAACCTGGACCCATCTGATCAGGAAGTCACCAAGGCTACAAGGAGATAAAGTAAAAGTCTAAAATATAATGTATCGTGCGGGGCCGCAAGTAAAACTCCTAATTGAATCTACTGTCTATACGCAGTCGCACACGGCTGTCTTAGCTTTAACCCAGCACATTGATGTCCTTTTCGTGGTAGCAGCAGTCTAAAACAGCTAGTATTTTGCGCGATGTCCTTTATATGAACTCACATAAGATCAGTAATGAAGAACAGTGAAAAAAAAGCTAGGAGTAAATTCCGCCATTGAATACATACAGAAGCAATGGATAAAATGGTTTAGCTACTGATAAACAGAAAGATCAAAACACAACACGACGAGCCTTCAATAAATGTTGCGAGAACACCAGACCCAAGGGCCGACCACAAAAAAGATGGATTGACGGAATATTAGAAACACTAAAAAAAAAACAGCTGGAGAAGTTAACTGTCTGTCTCTCTCTCTCTCAATCTCTTTCTCACTCTCGTCTACCTGGTACATGCTCACCACACCAAAATGAATTTCTCTATATTATTCACGAAATCAGGTTCATTACAGTTGGAGCATCCTTATGTCCTTACCACCGCCCGTCCCAACATTTCTCGTAGCGTTGATTACAAATACATCTGTCTCCCCGCCCCCCTCCCCCACTGAGCACTCCGGATCGACCAAACCTCTTTTCCAGCTCTAGACTCATCAGTCTCTCTGTATATACATCCATGACCCACCAATGCGCCTCCTGTAGACCATCGTGTCGTCTTAATTTAATTGATCAAAATATTAAACAATACCTTTCTTTAACAACTAAGTTCTCTGTAATTTTGCAAAGCTATTGCAAAATGGACATGTTTGTTCTCTCCCCTGATCATTGTATTCTGAGTATTCTTATTGGGGGTTAAAATCCCGGCTGCACCGGTTGGGATTTTTATTTATGATTCCTCTCTGCGGCAACCATCACTGGTCCCAGCAGAGAGGCCCGGCTTGAAGCGTCAATTACTCATCGACGGAAAAGATAGGAGTACCTCCGAAGTCGGAGTTATCTGCCTGTGCGGCGAGGGACCCCTGTGCACACAGCTGCCAGGGAAAAATGGATTAACACGCAAAATTCAGTTTCTTGTCTCTAGGGACTTCGTCAGATGTAAAAAGCTGGCAAACGAAAAAAAAAAAGCACTGATATAAAAAAAAATAGTGCAATGAATTTATTATTTGAAATATGCAATGTGTTTGTATACGACAGTTATAGTTTGATTTTATATACTCGCAAGTTGTTTTTTTTTTCTCTTTAATAATTCAGCGAAGTTATTGAGTTATTTGCGGGTCATCATCATTGCACTCCGAACATGTCCATAGATGCTCAGATCCCCTCCTCAGCAATTCCCTCAGTGTCCAGCGACTGACGACTCCAGTTCTATGTTGATTGATAAGTCTTCTTACACAGCCACCAAGTTTCTCATTTCTGGCTGTACCCAACTTAACTCCCATTTCCATCATCCGAAGAAGTGACGTTGATCTGTGTTTGTCGAAGTCCTGTGCTCTTCCCACATCTCGGAGGGCATTGATGATGTCCGCCCGATCCATCGGTTACCCGTCCTCAACGACAGCGCAGCTATCCAACATGTCCGCTCTCTCATTTCCCCGTACTCCCGCATGCCCAGGGACATAGACAAAGGTGACCTTACGTATTTTGGATTTCTGCAACGACTCTACCCATTGCATGCGTACAAAGCCCGCCTCCACTTTTTTTATCATGCTCATCGAATCACTCAGTATACATGTGTGGGTGTAGTCTTGTGACTCTAACCATTTGAATGCCTTGGTCACTGCCATCACCTCCATTGTCATGCTACTCGTGGTCATGGCGTATGCACCACTGTCTTCCTTGGCTATTCTGCCTGCCGAGCGGGCTGTAAATGCTCATGCACTTCTTTCGTGTCGTCTTACAGATCCGTCTGTATAGATGACTGCATCTTTCTCATTGGTGTTATCGCAGATGAGACCGTTGACCTCAGCATTAACCACGACCGGGTTCTGTTCCCTACTTTTCCTGTCGAGTATGACAATACATGAGAAAGTCCCCTTGAATGACGTAGGCACCGGTATCCACTCCTCACCAACGCTGATATTGGTAAGCCCACAGACCTGTTTGATGACATCTTCTACTCGGCCCACCCATGATTTGCCTCTTTTTAGCCTGGTACCTTTCTCTGTGTTGAGCACGTGGTGCAATGGATGCTCTGTATCTGTACTAATCTTCAGGTATGCTCGTGCTCTCCAGATCTTGATTCTGTCATCTATGGTTGGAAAGTCAAGAAGATACCTCATTGCTACACAGGGAGTGTAAGACGATACAAACAATAACGCAATTACAAGCAAAGGAAGAGATTTATTTATTTTTTTTTTATATTTTGCGGTTCTCCAGCTTCCACCTATGACGAAGTCCTAGAAACTAGAGATAACTCTGTCTTCAGAGGAATTCATTTATTTCTGTCGATGAGTAATTGCCGTTTCAAGCCGGGCTTCTCTACTGAGACCAGGGGTGGTTGCCGTCGAGAGAAATCATAAATAAAAATCCCAACTGGTTCAGCTGGAATTTCAATTCATAACCTCTCTGTCTCGAGGCCGGCGTCTTGCCTCGAAACCAACCAGTCCCCCATGGACAAGAGATGTGAAGAGAATGTCAAAGAAAGGACTAGTCTAAGGTCAACTCTCATGAAGCTACGGAAAACGTATAAATGGATATTGCTGATTGAGCTCAATAGTTAAGGGAGAGGACATACCATGCCTATGTCGTTTTAACATTCATCATCATCGAGTGCCATCTCCGCAACGAAGGTTGGCTACCATGGGGCGCCATTCTGCTCTGTCTCTTGCTTTGATGGTGCATGTTGTCCATCTTCTGATGTTACCCATCCATGTTAGTCTTGGTCTGCCTCTTTTATTCTGTGTTTTCCCTCCAAGATTACTTTTAGTAGGCTGTGGTGACTTTTAACATGCCCCCAAAATTTCATATTGATATTGACGCGTCCTTTACAGGACGTTGCTCTCATCTCGTCTGAAAGAATTTGTCTCTAGCCAGACCTTCTACTTTTTCTAGTGTCATGTTCAAGGTCTCTTTGGTATCGCCTTCTTCTTCGTTGGCTGTGGTATGTCGCTGTCTCGTCTTCCAGGAACTATGCCTTTCATTATTGTTATTTCCCGCCCACTGTCTTATGAATGAAAGGTAGTTTTATTATTTTAAAAGGGTGGGTGTGTATATTAAACATATTATCTCACCACCACCCTCACCAGATTAGAGTCCTTGTCATTAGTTAATAAAAGACATAAATGCCACTTTTCCCATATAGATTTGTATTGTATCTACCACCCACGCCCAAACATTCTAAATCTTGTACTTTTTTAAAGTTTGGACTAGATATTTGATTGTACAAACTTCCGCTCTACCAGTTTAGTGGGAGGACCGGACTACGCACCTATTGGTTCGCCATGAATGCTGTGGGGTAAATTCTTTAAATCAGTAAACTCTTCAAATTAATTAATTTATGTTTTATTTTTTTAAAATTGAAATCTCGGAAAGTTTACTATTACTTTTGAGATGTGCAACTTGTACGAAGGAAATATGTTTTATCACGTGACTAACATTTCAAGTGGTCGTCGCTAGGCACTTTGTTTATGCATGGCGGTCATAATATTTATCCAAGTGTACTGTGATTCGGTTCGTTGCTAAAGCATAATATATTATTATGTACATAGACGTTATTACTTTTATGCTTTGTTTTGGTAAACACGTTGAATTATATAGTAAAATATATTCTTTAGATGCTTAAAAAAATAATTTTGCCAAATTATAATGACTAGTAGTGGTAGTATGATCGTCAGTGATTCAGTTGAGTATGATTTATTATATAGTATAGTAGTATAAGTATGATAAGACGATACCGGGAGGATGTATATTGTAATTAAATATTATAATTATAATGTAATAATATTAGTATGATTGTCAGCATATGTAATAATCATAATATTATTTTATAATGGTTATACCAACTTATATCTGTCATTATTGTCTTATCATCTTATGACAATTAATACAATTTTAAAATGAATAATAATATAGAGACTGTATTAGTTTCTGCATTTGTTAAATTGTTCCATGATTATGCTACTATTTGCTCTGTTTTGAGTTTTCTTTACTTTAACAATACTTATTAATAAAATACAGAAAAGTTATTCATATTTATTTATTATTATTATAAATTTATAACAATATTGACGAATAACATTCATAGGAAGTAAATGAAATATGATTGCCTAATTAAAATTACATCTTTATCCTGTTACTATTTACTATCGGTAATGACATAATGACATAGGGATGAAGGTCATCTCTCTGTAATCTTGTTTTATTATTATTATATGTTTATCATTGATAGTGTATGTAGTACTATGCCGAGTCACATCTTAAACCACCTATTATACTCTTGGTATAATTCACATTCTAGAAAATTCACAGTCATCTCTACGTTTTTTTTATACAAAATCTATTATTGATATAAAAACAAAATTGGAAACAAATTGTAAGCACCGGTCGAGATCTGGTGCAACCTGTATCTGGCAGTCTGTTAGTTTTTAGTGTGCATACAGAGTCAGAAAGACTACAACAACCACATACAATGCTACTTCTTCATTTCATTCACAGTTAGATTAGTTATGCCTACACTAGAAGTTCAGTTCTATGAAAATATTTTGCTGTCTTTGAGTGCTCTTTAGGGTGTGTATCTATTGACCAATGTTCCTGCTGAAGGCCTGCTGAGCCACAAAGTTATTTTGATTTTGATCTTGTATTGTTGCTCACCTACATAAAACTACCCATGCTCCTTTTTTCACCTTTCATCTGTATATGGACTCTAGCATCTTGACAGACAGTTGGTAGCAAGCGATCACGATAAGTTAGCAGTTTGGTAAAGCATTAGTGTCTCATACTGGGTGCTGCTTTACTGAACAGCTTCTCTCATGGCTGAATTTGTCAATCTTGGACAGACAGATCCATCCACAGAACGAACAAGGTGTACCCATGGTACCCGGCCTTGTCTCTTTTCTCTTACGCCTTTTGTCTTCTGAATTTGATATCAGCACTGTCTCGAAAGTTGCTGTGCCATTTTTTATTTTTGTTCTCCATGTGCTTTAATCAGCAGCCACATTTTCCCAGTTACTTTCACTAATAAAAAAATTCCCTCAAGGAAGCCCTGCAAACATCCTTATATCTCAGCACTGGTCTGCCCTTTGGTCTCTTTCTGCCCATAAGTTCGCCATACAATATTTGTATGGGAATACAATTGTTTGCCATTCTTCTTACATGGCCCAGCCACCGTTGCCTATGAATCCTAAGTGTTGCCATGATCGATGGGAGTTTGGCTCGTAGTAAGATATTAGAGTTAGTTACTTTGTCCTGCCATTTGATGTTCATAATCTTATGAAGGCAACATACATGAGAGCTGTTTAACCTTTTCTCTTGCCCTGCATAGGTAGTCCTAGTTTCTGATCCGTATAGAAGTGTACTAAGCACACAACTTTGGTAAATTTGAATCTTAGTCTTGAGTGTTAAATTGGTGTTGGCCTATGCTCTATCTTTAAGTTTACCAAATGTGGAAGCTGCCTTTCCAATTCGAGAATTTATTTCTTCTTCAAGGAAGACATTGGTTGTGACATAGAACTGAGATAGGTGAACTTTCTCACAGATTTCAAGGGGTATTGTATTTAATGATATAGCTGCAGGGCTGGCTACACCTTATTATTTGTTATTTGTTTATGGAAGGCCCCGGTATCACTGCAAACGAATTAAAATCCATAATTGCACAACCGCCCGTGCCAGCGTAATCACCCAAATCTCATCTCCCAAACAAAGAAAGGTAACTGTAGTTCCCATCGTAGCAGTCTCAACACATGCCAAAAGGGTAGTCTAGATGTAGTTAGCTCTTATACCTAAGATTGGGGCTGGGTAGTCTAGAGGTAGTTAGCTCTTATACCTAAGATTGGGGCTAGGTAGTCTAGAGGTAGTTAGCTCTTATACCTAAGATTGGGGCTGGGTAGTCTAGAGGTAGTTAGCTCTTATACCTAAGATTGGGGCTGGGTAGTCTAGAGGTAGTTAGCTCTTATACCTAAGATTGCTAGTAGTTAGCTCTTATACCTAAGATTGGGACTGGGTAGTCTAGAGCTAGTTAGCTCTTATACCTAAGATTGGGACTGGGTAGTCTAGAGGTATGGCATCAGTCTCTGGACAGGAAGGACATGGGTTCAAAGCCCACCAGTGGTATTTTGTTTTAAAATAACCAAAAATTAATTTGTGGTTTCTTCATGTCATTACCTCACAGGCCCCTCCCCCCTCCTACCTCCTTTTTCTCTGGGTATAAAGATCTGATGTGTAGCTCTTTTGAATAATGGCAATAAACAGGAGGTCCTGTGTGCACTCACATATGTTAAAGAACCTTTGCAGTTAAAGGCAAAAAGAGTAGGCCATAAATGAGGCTACTGGCTGAACAAAATTGTAAACAAAAAACTACCCACACCTTGGACCCTAGGCAGTGCTACAGAGTTTGTACACATGGGCCAGGGGATTTTGGAGCATCTATGGATTCTTCCATGTGCAGTGATGATGATCATAACAAAAACATCCCAAGATTGTGAAATGGTGGATTGCATTGGGTTTCTTGGGTTCTATTGGGGAAGTTAGAGCTTGTTTTACTTAAAAGTACTGCAATACTATGTCTTCTAATTTGAAAGATCCCACCTCAGTGATGAATATGGTGGTCCTTACCTCTTACCTAGTCAGTCAACTTTTTTAGCCCAAGCTGAACTGGTAAAAATGCAATTAGTTCAAGGTGAAGTCTTTTTGCAACTGATGAGCTGGTGACCTGCCTACATGATTGAAAGCATTGTGTGTGAGCTATCTGAGTCTAATGAGATAGAAATGATGCCATAATATTATTAAACTGATGTAAGATTAGTTAAATTAATGTTTCACGTCATGTTATCTTTTCTATTTAAATATGCTTCCAAAACATATATAGAAATACTTGACAATTTGCATAAAGTATTAATAGAACTGTTTTTGATTGTTGCCTATAATGTAAATTGCATTCAACATTCTATACTAAGTACTTTCACTCACATCAAATATTGCAATGTTGTCTCCTTTTGATGTTTACAGTGAGTAAACAAGAAGTTGCCTGGAGATCATGGCTGGCTTCCAGTCACAAATACCCAGGACAGAGGCTAAATGGAGTCGTCCACAATCAGCACAGGCTGTCCGTCCAGTGTCCCAGCAATCACTTGAACTTGACCTTACAATCACGGGCACTCCGACTCCTGGACTATCAAAGGAGAATTCTAGAATTCTTAGATGGCCACCAGGTGTGGTTTTTGTCTATCTCAATCTTATTGTTATGACTTTTCTCAGCTTTTTTTCAGTACATACTGTCCTCGTTTCTCTATGGCTTTTATTATTTTACCTTTTATATTTTTGCACTACAACAGGAATTAGCAACAATGCATAATTCATTCATTCATTTCTCCACATTGAATGTTGGCTACCACCTAGTACCATCTTATTCTGTCTCTTGTCTTGATGGTGCACTTTGTTATAGCCAATCTACCTTTTGATGTTATCAGTTCACTTTAGTCTTGGTCTGCCTCGTCTACACTGCACTTTCCCTTCCAAGATGATTTTTATAAATGTATTATGTCTCTTCACATGTTTAAAAAAAATGTCAGTTGTTTTTTTTTCGAATTGTGTTAATAGTTCTTCTTTTCATTTTAGCTGATTCAGAACTTATTCAGAACTTCCTTGTTTGTTTTCTTTTCTGTTCAGCCAATTCTTCCATTTTCCCATAGATCCACATTTAAAAGGCTTCAGTTTTCTGTTCTGCTTTCTTATTTAATGTCCATGTTTCTGCACCATGCATGAATGTTGAGTACATATAGTATTTTGCTATTTATAGTTTTATTTCTGATATTATTTGTTTTGATGCCAGTGTATTTTTCATGTTTTTAAAATTGCTTTTTGCCATTCTTATTCTTTTTTTTTTTTTCTGTCTTACATTTTCCATCATTTGTTATAATATGTCCAAGGTAGCTATATTCTTTAATTATTTGTAGGTTCTTTCTATTTATTTCAATATCTCCTTATATATTTTGTGTCTTTTCTCTGCTAACAATCATAGTTTTAGTCTTTTTAATATTTATTCTCAATCCCTATTCTTTGCTCATCTTGTTTATTTTGTCCACTAGTTGTTGTTGGTCTTCTGGATTTTCTGCCATTAATACAGTATCATCAACATACCTTAGATTATTGATTTTAGATGCTTTGATATTTAGTCCTGGCATCCCTTTGATGTCTTGGAAGATTGGCTCAGTGTATACGTTAAATAGACATTCTGATAGAATGCAGCCCTGTCTTACTCTTCTTTTTATATTAGGTGTGAATTCTCAATGTTGTATTTTATAATAGCAGTTTGTTCCCAGTATAAATTATATATCAGTCTTATATCAGCATCATCCAGATGTATATCTTTCAGGCATTTTTTTTACTTGTTTATGGTGTATTCTGTCAAAAGCTTTGGTGTAGTTTATGAAGCGTGTATACATTGGTTTGTTTACTTCTATGTATTTTTCTATTAACATTCTCATGCAGATGATGGCTTCTTTTGTCCCACTGTTCTTTCTAAATCAAAATTGTTCTGTTAGTTCCATATTGATTTTATTTTGAATTCTTCCCTGTATAACTTTAGGCAAGATTTTTGTTATATGACTCATCAAACCATAAAATTGTTCTAAAGTCACTACACTCAACTGCACCGGTCTTCTTTGGCATGGCAATAAATAGTGATATTTTAAGGTCAAATGGTATGTATCCTGTGTTTACCTTTATATATATAGCACACGTCTGTGACGGGAGCCGCAATAGCTCAGTGGTTAGTGAAGTGGACTACAAAGGACAAGAGGTTGGGTTTGATCCCAACCGACGGCTCCGGTTCACCCAGCCTTTAATGGGTACCGGATTTTTTTTCTGGGAAAGTAAAGCGACACAGGCGTAATACCAACCACATTACCCCAAAAATCATGTGTCGAAGGTCTGTAAAATTTATGGTCACTAACACTATATTCTCTAAACACCACTTGGTGGGACGGGGCTCTTTACTCACTACATGTCTGTGATAATTATTATGTAAAAAATGTGCTTTCCAATGCAAAATGGCACAGCTAAAGAAAATAGTACATAAAGAAATGTTTATTTGTTTAAATTATAAATCTTATATTATTTATTTTTCCTGATTTTCTGTTTTAACTTTATAATTATATTTCTCATTTCTTTTTTTTTAACTCCTCTCTAATTTCCCGTCATTATCTATGTTAAGCTTATACTGATGTATTTTTGCTCACATATTTTTCTTGGAAAATGTAATTAATTTTATTTCTTAAAAAATACTTCAAATTATATATTTTTATACCAAACAATATTATCTGTTGCAGTAATAGTTTACATATTTAATATAAATAAATACTAGTACCCCTGGTAGTTAGTATCATCAATAATCCAGAAAAGATGTTGGACAAGTGATGAGAAGAGATAATAATCAAATACCAAAACAAGCCCTCATGTGGGAAACAACAGGTGGGAGGAAAAGAGGCCTTCCCAGAGAGACACTGAGAAGAACATTGATCAGAGATGCAAAAGCAGCTGGAATCGGCTCCCTAAATGAGATCAAGTTATTTGCACAGAACAGAGACAAATGACGACGAGATTTGATAAAAGATCTTTGCAAGGACTGAGACTGCTAGAAAAAAAATTTAGAAAAAGAGAAAGAGTATCTGTTCTATGTCCTAATGGCCGGACACGGCATGAAAGGTCAATAGATAGATAGATAGATAGACTTCTGGTAAATTTCCATCTGCCTTGTATTAAACATAAATATTACTAAATACCACAGAACATCTTCAGCATCCTGACAAGGTAAAACCAAGAGTGCCAAAGACTACAGCATGGAGAAATGATAATGAGGTATGTAGGAGAAATCATTTTATACATTTTGTAGTTGTTTTTTTTATATCAGATTTTGTTGTAAAGACAACTAGGTCAAAGTAAGATTTCCAAATAACAATCTTTTTTTAGTCTGGAGAAGAACTTGGGAGCTTGTTTTGAATGATCTGACAGTTGTGTAGTTCATTCAGAATTTATAGATGATCCACAACTAAAGGGAAAAAGAGAATGCTAAGAAATATATGACAATGACTATAACTTTAATCAAGTTAAAAAAAATGAGTATGTAAAGTTATATCAAGTAAATGTGTGAAAAATGGAGGATGAAATTGACTGTGGAGTAATAAATTAATTAGGATATTTTGTGGATAATATTATAATTATTTACTAACAGTTTTGTCTTCTTGATAGCTGTTTGAACAAGTCAAGGATAAACTGACTGCAGGTTATGAAGGCGTTCGTCAAATGTTTCGAGAGAAAGATCCTTATGGAGGTTTTATAGTGACAAGGTAAGATAAAATAATAGAGAGAGAAAGTAAAGAAATAAAAAATTTACCAGAATGAAACAAATATAGAGTTTTGTGAATTTGAAGATTTTTTAAAGTTTTGGAACTTTTCTTGAAAAATAATAGTTTATTTGTTGAAAGATGTGACAAAATTATTAAAATCAGTTATCAACAATAAACCTGTGACAACCCAAAAAGAGCAGTATACAACACATTCTTTCTGTCAACATTTTGGTGTCAATGTCTAACATGGTCCTTACTAGAAAAAAGACAAACGATAGAAAATAACTACTGAGGTGAAGTGCTTGAGAAGAATGTAACAAGTGAGGAATAATGAGGAATGCAAATATTGGAAGAAGAGTAGGTCTTACTTCATTTTTGAGTTACCTCTAAAAATAAAAAAATAAAGGGTTTGAACATCAACAGACTACATTTCATAGCTTGACAATCAACAAACAGCATTTCACAGCAAGCATTAATAACTAGCTGTAGCATCATAAGAGAAAAGGGAAGATCTCTCATACAATGACTTAACAACATATCAGACATCATGCGAGTTACTATTTATAATTTAAACCACATTATATCAAGATCCTTTTATTTTTCCTTCAAAATGTAAGAAATGTGTGGAGAAAATATTTGATTCCTAATCATGTATTAAAAGGTGAGCACATATTGATATATACTTTATGTTTTGTAGCTAGCAGAATATGTTCATTAGCCTTAAGTAATTTCAAATGTTACCTAAATTGCCAGTTTCATTTCTTTTCCTCTTTTCAGGGAAGGCCTATTTTTGATTTTGAAATCACTTGTTGGTTACATCAGCAGGGACCAATTTAATTCTTTCCTTCAATCGTAAGTGTGTTGGTAGTATAAAAGAAAATTGTTGAATTCTGGCATGCAAAATTGTTGCAAAAATTATAAATATTGCCAATTTCTTAATAATTTTGCTGTTATATGGTAAGACATGGTAATTCCAACAATGACAAGTTTTGACTCTAGTACACCTGTTAGCTACTTTTTTCCCATTGTAATAGATTCAAAAACCTATTAAAGATATTTTAAATTTTAATAAACAGTTTATAAAAATATAATCCACAATTTACTGAAATCTCTTGGGTGTAAGAGACTAGTTCTTTAATATTGTTGTTGTTGCGTTCGTCAGCTTTCAACTCTGACGAAGTCCCTAGAGATTAGGAACTGAATTTTGCCTGTTAATCCATTTTTCCCTGGCAGCTGTGTGCACAGGGATCCCTCGCCACACAGGCGGATAACTCCGACTTCGGAGGTACTCATGTTTTTTTCCGTCGATGAGTAACTGAGGTTTCAAGCCGGGTCTCACTGCTGAGACCAGGGGTGGTTGCCGCAGAGAGAAATCATAAATAAAAATCCCAACCGTTCTTTAATATAAGATGTTTCAAATTTTTTGTACACTTGCTCTACATACTAAACTTAATAAGAATTTGTTTACAAATTTTACTATTCCTTTGTAAAGTTATTTTTCTGTTTACCATTGTCAAGTAAAGTCTCTGTAACAACGTTATATCTCTAACAGAATTTGCTTGCAATGGAGATCCAGCATTAGTTTTGAAGAGTTTATAACTCGTTTTCAAGATAACCCTGTGAGTATCTTCGTGAACATAATAACAAAACTTCAGTGCATAAATTAAATATTACAAACCAACAAAAAATGTAAAAAAAAAAAGTAAGCAAAAGTTCTGAAAATTACTTTAAAATGCTTTGCTTTTTCTATGTATAGATTATCACAATTTAAAATGCCATGCAAACTGTTATGTACAAATGAAGCTGCATAAAAAAACTGGCCGCCCCCCCCCCCCCCCCAGTCTATACTATAAGGTACAAGAAAACAGAGAACAGAGTAAACTTTCTTTTTTTTTCTTCTTTTAATGTACATATTTTTATACTGTCCAATACCTCTTAACACATTCACTACTTAGGTGTTTAACATTCCCTGTAAGACACACAATAATTATGGCAAGATGCAATGCGGGTCCTGTGCAAGGTCTGATGCTTGACAACCACGATCATCGGGCACATCTTATAAAATTTTTGCCCTGTGTCCGTCTTCAGCACAAAAGGACAATAGATAGAAGGCCCACAAGTTGCAGCCAGGACTAATGCTAAGCGCACATTAAGACACATAGATCACTAACTATAGTAAGTTCTAGCATTCTCATAAAATGCTTAGAGAATTGAAAGAATTCAATTCCTGTTGTATAAATGTTATTTATAGACTAATTCTGTAAATAGGGTCTATATATATAAGCCTATTAATTAAAGACTTCTTCTCTAACTGTTTATAAGTCTATTATTTTTACAGATTTACTAGTGTAACTCTTTTTCCATCTTCATCTGATGACTTCTCCTTCTCATTGTCTGCTGTTAATAGGGTGTTAAATAGGTGTAGATGCATTATGTAGTAGTTTACAGCAAACTGCAGTGCCTACACCTTGTGACCCAACACTTTCCATATCAGCATGGCATTTTTAGGGACTGTGTTGCCTTTCTACATTGATCCCTAATCTTTTGACCAGACTATTTAGTTCAGGCCTTTTGTGGGGAAGCAAAGTAGAATCTTGATCAGTTATAGTTCACTAAGCCTGACACAAGCTATGAGTCATTGACAGTTTTTAGTCAAGATGCTGTTGAGCATCTTGTACCTATTTAAAAAATATTTCTAAGTCTTTTAACCCTTAATTATGATACCAATCTATGACATGCTTTGTTACATTCCATTGTACAAATTCATCATCATCATCAAGTACCGGGCCAACTGGCGTAGGTGATCATGTCTCTCCACAACTTTCGATCTCGGCAGCTATTTTACTACCACTTAATTTTAACATTAGGAGTACTAGTAAAAAGTAAAGTGCCCCCGTCACGCCAAGTGGCGTATAGGGAAATATGGTGTTAGTGACCCTATATTTTACAAACCTTCAGCACATGATTTTTGGGGTAATGTGGTCGGTATTACGCCCGTGCTGCTTTACTTTCCCAGAAAAAAATCCAGTACCCAATTAAGGCTGGATGAACCCAGAAGCAGTCGGTTGGGATCGAACCCTACCCCTTGTCCTTTGTAGTCCAGTTCACTAACCACTGAGCTATCGCGGCTCCATTAGGAGCACTAAAAATAGTATTTTCTTTGAACTTTTTATATACAACTGTGTGTTTACCAATTAGACACACAAGGAACTCGAATTTCATCTATCAAGTTGATTTATAACCTAAAACGGACAGCTTGGACCGGACATGTTATTTGCCTCTTCAAACAGTCGCCATAAGTTTGTCAGTATGTTCAGCTACCTCAAAGCGTTATTCGCTGTGGTTTCTGAGTCACAAAAGGTTGTTTGGTGTCACCGATGACCGAGGCAGTGGAAAAAAAAAAGAAAGAAAAATGACCAATTTGTTTAAATTTGACGAATTTTTCCGCATTATATGATCCTATCTCATGAAATGGAAAAAAAAAACCTACATCAATAGAAACAAATTAAACCCTCAGGGGTCACTGAAAGTAGTAATTAGGAATGTACACTGAAGGGAATAATGTTTGAACACTGCAAATAGAGACTATCAAATTATCAAATTTGGAAGAATTGGTGTTTTGATGTAGTTATTTTTACCATGGGATCATAATCTAGGGTTAATTATAGACTTTATATCTTTATCTATAGCTATTTTAAAGTATTTAAATTATAGACTTTATATCTTTATCTATAGCTATTTTAAAGTATTTAAATTATAGACTTTATATCTTTATCTATAGCTATTTTAAAGTATTTAAATTATAGATTTTTTTTCTCTAACTATTTGTCAGTTTATTAATTATCCAATGTTTTTTTTTCAGGTTGTAGCCATGCAGCTATTATATGACTTGTCACACAAGCCTCAGAAGCAGAATCTTCAACTGGAACACAATTTACGTAGTCACAACAGGCTAGAGTGGTGTCCCTTTACAAGTGCTCCTCATGCTTTTGTCGTGTTTCGAGGAAAACTTCAAAAAGGGTCTGAATACATAATGCATTGAAATCATTTTATTTTTTAAAAAGTAGTAGTTTTTTCTGTTGTAAATCTGTACAACTCTCATATGTAATTTTGTCTATACATTTTCATGTAATATTTTCATACTTTATAAATATTTACACAAGTTATCTTCTTCAATAAATCTCTTGTAGCCATGTAATGGCTTCAGTTATTGTATACAAATACAAGGTAAACACAATAAAAAGTTCAAAGACACACTAAAGATGCTACAGAAACACAGTTAAATAACCCTGATTCTTGAGTGAGTATTGCCACTAATCACTTGGCCTGTCATGGCACATATATAACAAGTTTTTGAAAAAAAAATAATAAATGATGACATCATGAAGTAATCATCTCACTAGTCAAACTTCAGTATAGCATCAGCTTTTTCAATAGGGTCAATAATGAGCACATCCAAGGACTCATTACACTGAGGTTTCAGGTGTTGTACCAGCCTCAGAGCTACAATTGATTCAGCTATAATAGAGAATGGTATATGTGGCCATCATCAGCACAGATGTATAGATGAATGGCAAAAACAAAAACACAAAGGAACTCGAACATAATCTTTGTATGCATATGTGTGCATCCATGTGTGTTTGTGAGAGAGAGAGAGAGAGGGACAATTGTGTGACTTAACGTTTATAAAAATTGTAAACATGTAATTCAGTCATGACTGATAACATTTGTATACATGTGTGTGTGTGTGTGTGTGAGAGAGAGAGGACAATTTTGTGACTTAAGATTTTTTAAAATTATAAACATCAAGTTAGTTAATCTAGAAATCATCTTCGCTGCAAATCAAACAATTTCATAATTGTTCAGTCCCCTCCTCAAAATATCCATCAGTGTGTAGCTACTGATAAGTTCCCCATAAACATCAAATGAAATATAATAGTATATTGAAACAATGTTGTCCACATAATAAGATGAGCAAGAAATGATGAAATTGATTCATATGTTATCCGTGAAGAAACAACTAACCTCATTGCCTTCCAGATATATTTAAATATGACAATCTCATTCAGCCTATAATACAGGGAATGCATGAAGCCATATAAAACAACAATTTCTCATTTAGCCTTAAATCTTTTTGGCCATGTGTAATAGACTATTAATTCCTTCATTACAAATCAATGAGTGGTAGAAAGTATACATAGTATGCTAGAATAGAACAATAAAGTTTAACTTGTGAAAGCTGTATCTTTGTTCTTGTATACAGGACTTTTATTACTGCAAAAGAACAATATGCATTAACAGTTTCATCTTTTACCTGATCACTCATGTTGATCTTAGTACAGCACACAACTTTATAGCTAGTGTGAGGGTCCAATGAGCAATTTCAGAAAATCTTGTTGAAGTAATTGCTTAATTAAAGGTAGGAACTTTACTGTTTTGAAAATTTTCCCATAGAGTGGCATGCAGTTTTTTTCTTGATTTTCAGTTGCTTTAGTTGTACAAGATGCTCCTGTCTTTTCTTTCTTGTGTTTTCCTAACAACTGTTTCTCATTATGGTCTTCCTTAAAGGAATCTCAAGAGTGTGCAGGTATGTTGTGGTTTGCAGCAAGCTGTGATATTTGCACCTTTTGGCCAAACACATAAAACTTTAGCATTAAATTTACTTGTGTTACACTTTAATGTATTTTTTTTCTTCTTTTGACAGGGAAATTAATATTCATGATCTACTGCCTGCGATTTGTTTTAATAATGATGGCAGAGTGATCATGCCTCAACTACGAGAGGCTCTAGCCCTGGCAGATTTACGGCTGACAGACACAGAGTTCTATCATATATGGTCAAAGTAAGCATTTGTCAGTCCATTGCATATATGGTAAATTGCTATAGTCAGTTTAAACATAGTCTAACAAGCTGTGAATTTCAGTGGCAATTGATTCATTGTTTAACATTTTTTTTTAGTTGTATGTAAACTGAAGCCAAACTAAAACTCCTTGCCCTCTTCCTAGTAATTCTTAAATTATGACCTGTGTATATTTTGAAGGAAAGATAGCTGAATGGAGTAAACTACTCATAAGGTTCATTAGTGCAAAGGCACACTATATAAAGTATTAATCTGATCTTCAGATGGACTGCCCCACCAAATTGGACAGACAATAAAGTATCTCTTAGTATGCTAGTTTGGCAGTAGAATGATCAAGGTTTAATCTCAGCCTGACACACTACAGTTTACTCCTTTTAAAGAGAGAGCCAAAAGGTACTGTTCCATTGAGGTGAAATAAAACTTTTACACCTTGTGGTGACAGCAAATATGCTTCAAATACTTGGGTACAATAATAACAACAGATGAAAGATGCACCACAGAAATAAAGAGCAGAATAGCTCAGGCCAAAATAGCATTGCAGAAAATGAAAAACATCTTATGCAACAAATCTATGTCAATAGAAGTGAGAAAAAGAGTTCATTGGTGCTATTTAGACCCAATTCTGATCTATGGAAGCGAATTATGGACTGTAAACAAACAAATGAAAAGATGATTAGAGGCCACAGAGTTTGGAATTCTCAGAATAATGTTGAAAGTTCCCTGGATAGCTAAAAAGACAACAAGGAAATTCTCAAAGAGGCCAGCACAAAAAGGGAGCTCCCAAAAAACATCAGAAAGAAACAATTAACATTTTTCGGGCACATCATGAGAAGAGGAAAGTTGGAATACTTGGTTATAACTGGGAAAATACAGGGAAAGAGAGATCGCAGACAACAAAGAGAAAAAATCCTGGATAGCTTGGTGTTATGGCATGGAAAACAGTCAACAACAGAATTGATATGATGCACGATAGATAGAGGTTTGTGGAAGGACATGATCACCTATGTTAACTGGTATGGCACATGATGATGATGGTGACTGCACTGACATACAACGTTTATTCTCCAGTCCTATAGTTCTCTTGGCAAACCCAAGAAATTATATAAATATTGTAAAGATAGTATTTATTTTTAAAAAGAAAGGCTTTAAAAGTTTTCTTCTTGTCAAAAAAATGGATTTAGGTCCACAGCACCACGGTTGTCAGATCAAGATCTTTGCTGTCACTTAATAGTTAATGATGCAACATACATATTCTATTACTTTATATCCTATTACCAATTCATACTGTCATAAGGTCTTTTTGAGCTATATAGCTCCAACAGTCGGGTGTAATCTATATTTTTCAATTTTGAACAATTTGCCAGTTTCTCTGTTTCTACTTTGCAGCAGTATGATATTTTCTACAACATTCATCATCATCAAGTACCGGGCCTGCTAGCGTAGGTGATTGTGTCTCTCCACAACTTTCGATCGCGGCATTTATTTATCATTTCTGTTGTTGACCTTCTGCCAAGCCATTCTCTTAAGCTGTCTGGTATTTTTTCTCTTTGCTTCTCTCTATCTCTTCGTCCCTCAATTTTTCCAGTTGTTACAATATATTCCAGTTGTTCTCTTCTCATTACATGGCCAAAAAATGATGATTGTTTCTTCCTAATATTGGAAATTAGCTCTCTTTTTGCTTTGACCTCTTTCAGTACATTTTAATTACTCTTCTTAGCTGTCAATGGTATTCTCAACATTCTTCTGTAAAACCACATTTCTACAGACTCCAATGATTTTCTTGTCTGTTGTCCTATTGTCCATGATTCACATCCATATGTTAAGACTGGCCCTACGTAACATTTAAGAACTCTTTTTCTAGTTTCTATTGTCAAAAATGGATTGCATAGTATCTTCCTCATGTTTTGGAAAGCTGCTTTTGCCTGAGCCATTCTGCATCTCACCTCTTTTGTACATCTTCTGTCTGAGGTTAACAAAGTTTCCAAATATTTAAATTTATTTACCTGTTTTAATATTGTTCCACTTGTCTTTATTTTGCACTTCTACAACATTACTTCAGAGAATTAAAACTTGGGAATATATTTTGTTAATGCTTTCAAGTTTGTTAGTAGTGGAACCTGTAATAAACAAAGTATACTTTACTATTTTTATGATTTATGCATATTTACACTGGAATTGTCAATTTTTTAAAATTAAAACCCAGATTTGATCCTGATAACAATGGTTCAATCTCTATAAAAAAATTATACAAGACTTTGAACCTGTCACAAAATGGTCTTCCAAGACCAGATTCCAGGAACATAAAAAGTGCTTGTTCACAGCAAAGACCTTTAGCCTTTGAGAGAGATTCTGCACAGAAGAGGTGCAAGACTGAGGTGAGTTTATTTATAAGTTCTTATTTATTCATATTAATACTAGTGCATAAATAAGAGAAACTGTGATGCAATAAAAAAATCTATCTACAATCAGAAAAAGAAGGTGGTCATGTGTCGGCTTTTGATTGTAAGATATAACCAGATAATCACAAAGTAAGTGCTCAAATAGAAGCAGCATGAAAAAGAAAATGTGGTTGAGCTTGAAAGCCATTAAGAAGAACAATGACAAAAGAGGCAAATATACTAGGTATCAACTCAATTAAAAATATTGAGAAGCTTTCCATAATTAGGCAATTATTTGGAGGTGCATTGCAAGCACTGTGTAACATTTGACAAAAAATATATATATATTTTGTTTGCACTTTCTTGATTTTCACATTTACTGTAGCTAAGAATAATTGTATTTCTTTTTATTTAATTATAAATAGTCACAGCTAAAGTGTAAAGATTGTGTCAGTTATTAACTTTTTATATTCTTAAGATGCAAATGACAAACACAAGACATAGCACATCTGTATCCAGGGTTGATTCTGTGGAAATATGTGGAAATAAAGTAGAAATCATAGGTTTAGAAGAGGATAAACCTAAAAACAAGCGGCCACAGAGTCAACATAAAGTGACAACAGAAATCACAACAAAAGAAGATACAACAACAGTTACTACAACTACTACAACTACCACAAAGACCATCACTGAGAAAAGAGAAGAACAAATCATTGATGATGCCAGACTTTCATCTCACGTTAGAGCTTTGATTCAGGCCCATAAAGCTCCACCTCAGTTTGAAAATGTGATTGATCATCTCCATTACAAGGTTAGTCAACAGTTCATGCTGCTGTTTCGTGCTGTTCTCTGTCCTCTTGAGTCTTAGTTATTGCTTTGGGGTAAAATGTGTCCTTAACAGATTTATGTGAGTTGCTTTATACATAGTAGTTTGTGTGGCATTTGATATTTTACTAATCAACCTGTTGGGAGGTTACCTTTCCCATTTTTGTTGTCTGGTTGTTAATATTTGTTATGGGTTGCCATTTACTAGCAGTTGTATTGTCATTATCATTTTGTGCTGTATTCATCGAAGGTTCGATACCTTGAAACACCATTTCCCCCTATGTCTTGCCCTTTGGTACACACTATTATAAGTTCTCTTGTCCATCTCTTGATATTGTCAGTCCACTTTAGTCTGAATCATTTCAGGGAAGAGGTATGTTTACAGCACTCAGAAAAAACAAATCACAAACAATCAACAACAGAAAAAAAAACAAAGAACAATAGATGGTCCAAATCAGGATTGAACCCATAATCCTTGGCACATCCCCTTTCCATGAGATACCAAATGCTAGAGCACACAGCCAACTAGGCTATATAACCATCTATTATTATTTGTCTCCACTTTAGTCATTGCCTGCCTGTACTTCATTTACTGTGTATTTTCCCCATTCTAGATGACTTTCAATAAACTATTGGGTCTCTTTAAGCATCTTAAAATGTTTATTTGTCTTGTTCAAGTTGTGTTAAACAGTTCCATCTACATTTTCAGCGGTTTTAAAACTTCATTATTTGTTTTCTTCTCTGTTAACCAATCCTTCCATTTTTGTTCTATAAATCCACACTTCATGTTCCTAAATTTTCTTATCTGTTTTCTTATTAAGTGTCCATGTTTCAAACAAACAATAAAGTCTTAAAGGCTACAGAAATGTGATTTTACAGAAGAATGTTGAGAATGTTATGGACAGATAACAAAGAAAAAACGAAGTAGTCCTGAGAGAGGCCAGAACACAAAGAGATCTCTTAAATTCTATAAGAAAAAGATAGTTCACTTTCTTTTAGGTATGTGATGTGAAGAGGAAAACTAGAACATACTGCGACAAGACACATTTATAGAAGATAATGATACTCGATAATTTAGCAACATAGCACAGAAAGAAATTAACAGTGGAATCTATATAAAGTTTTGATATAAAGTAAATAAACATAAAATGGTAGTGAACAGCTAAACTAACAGAAAGACAAAACAAGCTACAACATTTCAGCAAAAACCTTAAATGGGTATAATAAAAAACTATACACATTAAACACACAATTCTGAATTTAAAGAGGGTATAAGTTGGAGATGGAGAGATATGATCACCATTGTCACCAGACATAACATTTGATAATGATGATGATATCCATGTTTCTACACAATACAGGACTGTTCAGTTGATATAGCATTTTTAGTTCTGGTGTTCTGGTGGCACATATCAGCACCAGGGCTGAATGTGGTCAGCAATTCATAGCTGACTATTTGCACCAGGATCAGTGAACCATCCAGATCCTACTCCATTTCTTAGCGGTAACCCCAGAAACAGACTAACCAATCTAATCTGGTGAAGTGAGAAGGGATCAAGAGGGAAGGCTACTTGGTGCTCAAGAATATCAATCTTAAAACAGATGTTTTGGACTGAAAGTTGCAAATATCATAGTTCTACTGCAAACCACAAAATAACACATCTATGCTCTATACTCATTTGACGTCCTTTTGCTTGTTTGCTTGCGTTTGCCCAAAGACTAAAGGAGTATAATTCTTCGTCATCCACCCTTAAAAGGACTTTAAGTGGGTGTGTCTATGTTGTGTTGTGGTTTGCAGTATAACTGTGATATTTGCGCCTTTCGGCCCAACACATCCAACTTCAGCATGATATTTTTTAGTACCGGGTTGTCTTCCCTCTTCGATCCCTACTCGCTTGGCCAGACTAGACAGGTTAGTCTGTTACTAGAGGCACCATGGAGAGGTGGAGCAGGGTCTAGGTGGTTCTGGTTCACCGATCCTGGCGCAAGCCATCAGCTGTGGGTCGCTGACAACTTCCAGCTCTGGTGCTGTGAAGCGCACCTTCACCTCCTGATGTCCTTTTAAGGACGAACAACAAATTAAGAGCACTCCTTTAGTAGTCATCACAAGAGAGAAAGAAAGAAAGTTCTGGTGTTATTTGCTTTGATATGAGTATATCTTTCAAATGTGTTAGATGTATATCCAAAACATTTAATTTTCTGGCTTTGGATGTAATTCTGAATTGACACAACATTATTTTTCTTCTATCTTCATTCTTGATTTTCTATTCATATATTTTTCTAAGACATATCCTAGTACTTGATCTTTCATCATGCACTGTTAATGTCCATGTTTAACTTTGATAACATAATATTGTCAGAAAGACTATCTGATACATTTATATTTTTATATCAATCACCACTTTGTCATTAATTGTACAATTATTTTGTTTTCCTTTTTACGTGTTTTCTTACGTTTAGCCTAACTTTTCTTGTTATGTTTGTGTTTACCTAATGGTTACATCCATTCTTTGTTCATCCTAAATAGGACATTAAATAGACATAGTGTTATGTCATGGCTTACAGCAAGCTACTCTACTCATATCTTTTGGTCCCATGCAAGACCAAATGACTTCTGTACTGCACTTTAACAAAAATATTAGGTTTGCCTTCCTACTCACTTCAACATGAATCATTATTTTAACTTCCATTACTTTTCTTTCAGTCACTATTGATGTTTAATTATTTCCTTAAGTTTCTTTTTCATATCATGCTGTTAAGTTACTCTATTTTTTTTGCTGAAGGATGAAGTTTAGTATGTCAGTTCCCTACATGGGAAAACTTTTACCTTCTTATTTTCCTTTAGCACAAAAGTTTAGAAAAATTTATGTATTCTTTATTGTCATATTTTTTTCTTCATGTTTCTGAGCTGTGCAATAGTAATGGTTTGAAATATTAGTTGAAATTGTCATTGTTGAACTGAATTAATTTTTATTCGGAGCATATTTTCTAATGTCATACATGCTCATATTGCTATTTGCATTTTTATTGTGGTATAATTTTTTTTTTTAAATCGTACATTCTCGGTTCATATTGTTGCATACTCATTGTGGAACATACTGAGACAATATGGAATAGCACAGAAAATTATGAACATTATCAGAGGTCTGTACAACAGCTTCTCATGTGTAGTTCACACAGAGGCAATAGTTGAGTGAGTGAATGGTTCCAGACTGAAACCAGAGTGAACTGTATTTTATCTCCCTTGTTTTTTGGAATTGCTATTAACTTCATAATGCAAACATGCTGTAAAGGTTACAAAGGCATTGAATGAATACTTAGGTTTCAGTTGGAATATCTTGATTTTGGTGTCAACATAGTTTTTATCAGTAGCAATGGTTGCATGCTGCAAGAAAAAATTAATGTACAGTCATCTGTGGCTAGTAAAATAGGACTATTTTTGTGCATTTAAAAACAAATGATTCATTCAGGAAAATACTTCATCTACAATAGAATGATTTCAAGACTAATGTGGAAATAAGAGAAATGGTAATGCATCCAACAACATCATATATAATCAAGAGAAGAAGGTGGACATATGTTGACTATGGGATGAAAACAGGTAATAAGAAAAACTCACAGCAAGCCATGAAGTATGAAACTGAGGGCTAAAGATAAAGAGGCCAACCTAGAGAACAATTTAAAAAAGAACACAGACAGAGTAAGTATAAGTAAAGAACCCCGTCACGCCAAGTGGCGTATAGGGAATATGGTGTTAGTGACCATAAATTTGACTGACCTTCAGCACATGATTTTTTAGGTAATATGGTCGGTATTACGCTCGTGCCACTTTACTTTCCCAGAAAAAATCCGGTACCCATTTAAGGCTGGGTGAACTCGGAAGCTGTTGGTTGGGATCAAACCCTACCTCTTGTCCTTTGTAGTCCAGTTCACTAACCACTAAGTTATCATGGCTCCCTACAGACAGAATGAATGTATATAATTTTTGTGCTTTGTGGATGTATTGCAACAGTTATTGATGAAAATTGTTTCTCATCATTTAACAATTTTGTATTACTTCACTAGGATTCTGACTGTTCTAATACAAAGGTGATTGAAAGAACATTTTTTTGTACTTTTATCTTCTTTCAAATTTATGTTTTATAGCAGCACAAATTACACTATAGACTACACACCATGAAAACATTTATTTTTAACTTTTTTTGCGAAAAATATGAAACAGCATTGACTGTAAATCTAAGTGTATTTTTATGGGGTTTTTTTTTTCCCTGTGAAGTTATTATTGTTGTGTAGTAGTAAGAAGGAACAGCATTCCTATGTTCACAGTTGTGAAAGCTATTTTTATACCACTTGATTTTAAAGTATTTTTATTTCATTTGCACTTAATGTGTTTATAATGCTCTGAAGTCACAGTTTACTTTAAGCTGAACTACAGGCTATGTTTAGTGTTTTATTTATATATTTAAACGTTATTTTTTATGAACTACACTTTTTTTCATTCAACTTTACTAATTCTTAGGTATATAGAAATAGCTTTGTACCATAACCACCACAGATGTTGCACAAGTTTGTTGATCACTTCAAGAATCAAAGCAATACACTATAATGCACATATTTATATCTATCTATCTATATATATGGGAAGTAAAGAATAGTGACACTGTGACCTTCCAGGCATGTTGTAAGAGGCGACTAAGGAGGTTGATCGATGGCTTGACAAGCTATCATTGTAAAAAACATTGTTATGGAAACAGAACCATATATTTTAGAAGCAGTGATCTCTGCGATATGTGCCATTTTGGCACGCAAGGTTTCTGTTTTTGAGATTGTAGTTCTGCCCTATGTGCCATCTTCGGCTCGAAAGGACAATAGATCTATATATATCTATCTATTTATATTTCCTATTATATATATCTATCTATATTGACCTTTCGAGCCATAGCCGGGCCCATAGGGCGTAGACCAAGATACTCCTTCTCTTATCTGAATTTTTGTTCTAGCAGTTTTCAATTCTTTTAAAGATATTTTATCAAATCTCGTCATTTGTCTCTGTTCTGTACAAGCAGCTCTATCTCATTGAGGGAGCCGAATCCTGCTGCTCTTGCCTCTCTCATCAATGTTCTTCTCAGTGTGCACATATTTAGGAAATAAAAATAAAAATATATGTTTATTGTAAAATCCTGAGTTATGGGTAAGCTTTATTTTTCTTTCATGTCTCCATTGTGTACTTTCTGGCTTTTTTCCCCCTGTTTGTGTTTCTTTCTTTCTGGTTTATCTTTGTTTCTCTGGATTGATTAAACTGTAAAGTTTCACCAATCGATGACCCAAAACATATTTTATTATCAGCTTCATTGCACTAGTAATAATTACAAACTTTACATAATGAGGCTGACAAAAACCTAATACAATTACAACTAGATGAAGACATTTTACAACAATGATAGAACAATTAATGCACATCAAGTAGCAATTGTACTATACAATTGGACAAATGAACTTACAGAGGACAGTTAATGAGGAAATTAATACATTTTTGGTGAAGCTCAAGAAAAAAAGTCCTACTTGAAATTTGTGCAGGCTGGCAATTGTAACCTTGGATTTCAAGGACAACTTAAAATACAGCTATTCCAGTCAGCATGTAAATTATTTTTTTTGTTCTTTCTATTATAGACTTTAAATTATTTATGAGGGTTGTTAGCTGTCATTAAACATTTACCGAACAATTAAATCATATATTATTTTTAAAAAAAAAACACTCATACATTTTGCATGCACATAAGAATGATTTTAACATGCATTTCTTGAAGTAATCATTCTAATTTTAGTGTTGATATATTTATTGCATCTCATTTTATTTCATTGAAAATTATTCTAAAGTTGTTAATCCAATTTCAGTAATTTACATTTTTTTTTTACTTTTAGAGAAATTTAAAAAAAATATATAAAACAAAAAAAGAGAGATTTGTTTCCTCTTCTGTCTCTTTTTGCATTGCACGTAATGACAACTTTACCCTCATAGTATGCCTTTTGTTTTTGCACTAATATTTTGTTCACTTTTTTTTTAATTTTACAATTTGAATGCATTTGTATATTTGGGTAATTATTTTATTTTCTGCTAATTTAAAATACACTCTTTCCTGAAATCTAGAGTAATAAACAGTAGATTGTCTGAAATATTAATGTAATATTAAAAATTGCAAGATTTTATGTAAAAAAAATAGAAGCAGTTGTATATCATGATTTAAGAAAAATTAAAGCATACATAAAAAAAAAAATCTGAAAATTCAATTTAAAAAGTTAATCTGATATCAAAAGATCAATTATCAATCAGTTAAAACATATATTTTTTTTTTATAAAATTAAACAAGATATCAAAACATCACATTTTCTTCTAAAAATAAATATTTTGTATGCATTATTTTTTGAGTGCATGTATTATACTATTAATGTTTTTATGTTCACAGTTTGAGACAACTTATCGCAACCTTGAGTCTGCATTTCGATTGTTTGACCATATGAATGATGGTTACATTGCAAGAATTGACTTTCGCCGTGTTTTGAAGGAATTTGGGTTTGATATTGCAGCAATTGATCTTGATGCTTTTCTTACAAGGGCAGGGATCAGCATTATTCAAGGTTTGTTATTATGGTCATAATGAGGGAACTATAACATATATTGTGAGGTAAAAACACTTACATGATGACTGTGTTGGGAATTTGACCATTTCACAACCCATCAGTTGTTCACTCCTCCTTTCCATTTCTCATGCAGACTCCAGAACAGGAATAGATGGCTTCCGGTTTCACCCAGCCTTAAATGGGTACCGGATTTTTTTCTGGGAAAGTAAAGCGAATCATGTGCTGAAGGTGTGTAAAATTTATGGTCACTAACACCATGTTCCCTATACGCCACTTGGTGTGACGGGGGTACTTTACTTTTTTTTTTTTTAAATATATATATATATATATTTTTTTATATGAGGCATGTGCAAATGAAATCGAGCTGTGCCAATTGGACATACGTAGGAAGCATGATGATGTCACTTCTGATGTAATAAGCATACACTGATGTACAATTGTGTATGTGTTCATTCTCCACATAGTATTCATTGGTTTAGCTGCAGATTGTTGGAAAAAAGGCTGGTGTGATATGGAGAATTCGTTCAAGGTCGATAAGCAAGTGGATGATTCAGTTCCTAACAGCCAAAGGATGTTGACCTATTCATCACCAAATGCAAATAGTGTATAGTGACAAAAGTATGTCTATGACTACAGTGAAGGACTGGGCACAAATGTTTCGAGAAGGTCACGAGTCAACAAAAGATCTTCTGTGGCCAGGCCATGTGCATGTTGTTGTGACAAAAGAAGCTATCGCCGACGTTGATGCACCAGTACAGATGAGCTGTCATTAGAGCTTATGTTTGCTAGCAGAGGAATTCTCTGTGTCACTTGGCACAGTTCAAATGGTGATTAGGAAGAAACTGAATTACCAGAAGCTGTGTCCCATGGATGCTGACCGACCATCATAATGAAGAATGCAAGAACAACAATTACATAATGAAATAAACATAACAAGCAAAAAATATGGATTAGATATGAATATTAAAAAGACTAAAACTGTGATCTTAAACAAAGATAATACTTAAAACCTACAAGTGGATATCAAAGTTGAAGAATAGACCTAGAAACAGTTAAAAGCTACAACTACCAGGGACATACTATAACCAGTGATGGAAAATGTACAACTGAAATAAACAAAAGAATAGGAATGGCAAAATATAATTTTAATGCCATAAAAAATATACTAACATCAAAACAAATAACACCAGGGCTAAAACTAAGAATAGCAAAATGTTATATCTTCTCCTCATTCTTGTATGGTGCAGAAACATGGACAATAGACAAGAAATCAGAACAGAAAATTTAAGCCTTTGAAATGTGGATTTATAGAAGAGTAGGAAGAATTAGTTGAAAAGAAAAGAAAACAAATGATGATGAAGTCTTAAAACAACTAAAAATGAAAAAAGAACTACTAAACATAATTCAAACATGACAAAATAGTTTTTTGGGGCATGTTAAAATTCATAGCAGCCAATGAAAAGTAATCCTGGAAGGGATAATACAAGGTAACAGAGGCAGACCAAGACTAACGTAGATGAGTAACATCAAAAGATGGACAAGTCTGTCTATAAAAACCTGCACCATCAAAGCAAGAGACAGAGCAGAATAGCACTCCATGGTAGATAACATTAGATATGGAGACGGCACTCAATGAGGATGATAGTGAATAGATATGAGGGACTATCAGAATGTTTCAGGATTATAATTACCATGTGATGCAACCATTGGATAGAATGTGATGTAACCATTGGATATTTACATAAAAAATCTGATTGTCATTGCTGCCAAGTGTCCTGAGTCTGATTGTCACATAATATTATTCTTTCTGCTTGTGCCCATCTTCTACATGCCATTTCTCAACCTTGTATATGAACTGCCCTGCAATCAGTAGGATGGTTGACAAATTTAAGAAATTCTAAAAATGTGTTTGTATCAAATTTGATAAAAGCTTAACAAGTCAGCTACCAAGACCCTCAAAATACTACTTCAAGCCTATAGTTACAGAAACATTATTTTTGTTGAAGACAGGTCTTTAACCTTTAACTGTTAAGTTTTTGAAATCAAATAAAATGTATTATCCACACTTACTTATGCACCTGAGAGCTGGAAAACCACTAAAGAAATCAATGAGAAGCAACTGACAATCGTTGATATGAGAGGCAATGACAACAGGCATTTGCTGACTTGCTGAGATTGAGAGGCTTGTCAAATGTATGACAAGACACACTAAAGGTCCTTTGCGAAATCTTACAATGCTGGATGTATACAGCAATAAATTATCAGACATGTGATTTTTTGGTTAAATTTTCTACCTTATGTGCCATCATCAGTTTGAAAGTACAATTGATTGAGGTAGATTCATTGCTTTCTTATTTAATGACTTGATGTTTTACATTTCATTTCAGGCTTGATAAATTATAATCAGTTTCTACAAAAGTTTCAGTCTAAAGGAGACTCCAGTATCTTGTCGCAGGTCATTGTACAGAAGGTGGATAGGTCTGTTTATTATTTTAATTTAAAACTAAAATTAGAAAGGGAAACTTCATTTTATACATGAATTATTATTTTATGATTATAGTATGAACAATATTAAAAATGCCTTTAGTCATATTTTGTGCCAGCAAAGGTTACCACTAAAAAACACCTACCACACCAAGTGCAAAGACTTTATTAACCTTTAAAATAAATCTATCTTCTTCTTTTTTCTACTTTCCTTCCTCATCTGTCTTTCAGCATCGAGGGGAGATATAATTTGCGGTCTTTTGCTCTTCTGTTCGCCTTTTCTGCTGTTATGTTTCTGTGTGATTCTCTGAGCATAAAAACATTTATCCCTTACCGACCTGCTGAGTCAGTTGTAAGTTAAGGGCTTAACTTAAGAAAAACACATGTTGGGGGTTTGGCACGACTGATGTTTCCCCCCACGTGTTTGATCGCTAAGGTCTCACATGCGATCTTTTACAATCTAAATATACAACTTTAGCTGGTTACATTAAAAAAAATACTTATCAGTTCTTATCCTCCTCCTTGGTAGAAAACTTTACACAACTTTTTGAAAATTATATCCCGTTGGAAACACAATATATTAAATCACTTTAATCACACAATCTACACTCCAAATACAAAACACCCGCCATCTTGTCCTATCAATATATCTAAATAAATCTATAGTATACTGAATTAATGAAAAACATTCTTTCCCATGCACTCTTTATACCAAAGCCTCACTGGCTGACTGCTTAGTGCACTTGTGTCTGACTGAAAGGGTTCAGGTTTGATTCCCAGATATGGCACATTTTTAATTAGACCAACAAGACTTTGGGGTTCACCCAAACATCTAAAAATGATAACCAGAGATTTACTGGGAAGTACAGGCAGTCTGACATGATACTATCCATATCATCCAAAAATATGCTGGTAGAGAGAGTAGTCATGGAAAAATATTCCCCATGAGGCTATACATTCTTGGAGGGAACTTTTACTTATTATACAACAGATATAGTATTACAATTATTTTTGAGTTCACAAAGTTGATTTTATATTAATGCCATTGGGCAAAAAAGAAGAAATAAATACAATTTATTTGACTACAGTCTTTTTTTTAAATAATGAGATAATATTGTCTGTTCTGAAAATAATTGTATTAATTTTATTTTATTTTTTGTGTGTAAAAAAGTAACATTATATTAAATCAATTGATGATGAGTGATCAAAACACAGCACAACGGGCCGCAATAAACATTGTAAGAACACCAGACCCAAGGGAAGACCACGAAAAAGATGGATTGACGGAATATTAGAAGCACTAGGAAACATAACAGCAGCAGAGGTAAACAAAAGAGCAAAAGCCCGCAAATTATATTCCCCTCGACACTAAAAGGCAGATGAGGAAGGAAAGAAGAAGACATCAGTTCCACAAATAAAAACTGCATGCTCTGATAATCCAGATTAAAGAGCTACTTTTTCCTGTGAACAGTTTTAAATTAAATTTCCAGTCAAACAAATATGTTTCTGTTACTACAACATCTTTCATGTAAACATATTTGTTTTCTTATTATGTGCTTGGATCATCCAAGTTCCCCTGTATATTTATGTTCATTTCTAAAGCTTTTGTAATATGTTAGTGCTATTTATTACTGTGCTGACGATTAATATACTTAACAATATTGGTTGGGGATACATCATTATATCATGAAAGTGCTTACTTCACCTATCTAGCTTGATCTGTGACTTAGTGACTTGCTAACTTGCAAATGGACCCTAGTTCTGCTCTTTCATTCTCATTTGGCTGAACTTTATCTGTGCTGTATCATGTGGTTATGATCCGTGAAATTGTAGACCTGGACAGACCACTCAGGACATCTTACAGACTTGATAACACATGGAGACATAAATAGGATTAAATTGTAAGGCATTAAAATGCCAGGAGACTGGCTCAACCACATCCAGCACTCCTTGTGATTTAATTACGTAGGTATCAATGAACAGCAATTTCAAAGATACTGCAGACATTCACCATAATTACTTCATCCATTCTAAATCTCTAACACTGTACAACTGCTACTCAGTCATTCTTAACGAAACCTCTGAGATTATTAGCACTACCCAAAACAGACCAAAAACTATAAATCTTGCTAATCTAATCTAATTGGATCCTTCACAAGATAATGACTGTTATTCTTCAATTGAAACTATCTACTGTACTCTATCTATCATTCTGCATTCCAAGATATCTTCACCTCGCCAGCACCAATCCCCTATCTAAATCTACAATTATGTCTTTCTCCTTCAAAATACAGGCAAGAACTGTCCAATTTCTGAAAAATAAATTGACTAATCGTATTCATTTACGTGACCACAAATCGGACACGCAACTTCATGGGATGACATTCAACTAACCACTGTTCACAGTTGCTAATGTTTTACAATGTACAAGGTTATTACCTTCTGTTTTATGCCTACTGAACTAAAATTTAGTACATCACTTCTCTTTCTTTCTATCTTCTCTTATTCTCTCTTAAATTTTTAATTATAATGTTATTTATTTCAGCAGTCTGTTTTTGAAATTTCTGGTTGACGTGTTTGTTAACATATAATAACATATTACTTCAGCCCGTAATGTAGATTCCAACACAGCATGTCATTCTGTAGTTGACCAAGCTGGTTAATGAATGTGTACCTATCTCATTAACTTGGGAAAAAGTAATCACTTTCTTTTTGATGTTTTCCCAATGACTACTAAAGAACTGAATAGTCCTCTTCATCATCTGCCCTTAAAAGGACATTGAGAGGGCATAGATGTGTTGTGTTGTGGTGTGCAGCTATGCTGTGATATTTGCACATTCTGGCTCAATACGTCCAACTACAGCACTGCATTTATGAGTACTGGGTTTGGCTTCACTCTTCGATCTCTACTTGCTTGGCCAGACTGGAAATATGTTTTCTTGAGCACCTCTGGATGGTGGAGCTGAGTCTTGATAAGCTCTTTTGTTCGCCGATCCTGACACATACAGTCAGCTTTGGGTTGCTGACTACACACAGTTCAATTGCTGGATGGATGTCTTGGCCTTCTGAAAAAGTAATGACTGTAAGGAAGAGCACTGCCCTCTCACCTCCATATGTTGTCACCTAATATAGTGAAATATTATATGTCACTTCCCTAGACCATAAATATATCAGAGAACTTTACTTTTTCATGCTGTAAAATTTCTATTAAATAAAGAATCAATAGAAAATAAATTCTAAAATAGTAGAAGAAAAAAAAATTAAATTTGTCATTTTTTTAAAGGCATGAATACAAAACTTAATTAAGAGTAAAAGTAAAGAAAAAAGTTTTGCATGATTTTATGTTGTCTTTCTTTTCACCATTGTATTTTTCTAGTTAATTTTTCACTGGTTCTTTAATATTGTTATATGTTGTATTTTCTGCTATTTCTGCTGGTCTAAAAGCTGATGGTTCAGTGGTTAGTGCGGTCTCTTCTAACCAAGTAGTCTAGTTTCAGTTCCCAGCTTTGGCAACATTTTTCTGAGACTAACATAACTTCAGGCTTTATCCAACCTCTGGAAATGAACTTTTCTATAACCTTTTTCTAACCACATCTTCCATAAATAACCATGGTCATGGAAGAATATGTGCAGAATCTCCGTATTTCCCTCATCCCATAGGATATGATGTTGGCACATTTTTTTAAAGAATATGCATGTGCACTTTTTATAAATATTTTTTGGTTGCATTTGTTATTTTTAACTGTATCCTGTAAAATAATTCAACAATTTTATTGTTAACATTCACTGTTAACATTCTTTTTTTTTTTTTACTGCATTTCATTTTAGACAATATGTTTTACTACATTTCAATTTAGACACTCTGTTTTACTACATTTCAATTTAGACAATCTGTTTTACTACATTTCATTTTAGACAATCTGTTAAACTGCATTTCATTTTAGACAATCTGTTTTACTACATTTCCACTTATATTCTGTTTATGCATGTTGTATCTTGCTTCAGTTGGAACAATAACAGAAGACGAATTGAGACCGAAGAAGCTGTGAGATCAGAGAATATGGTGGAAGATGTTTCCAACTTCTTCAACTCAGACTATCTGAGACTTCTTGGATTGCTCAAGTTAGTTTTCTGTAATGTTCACTTGGTAGTACACAGAGAGTACAATTCATGAAACTTCATACTATGAGATATGAAATACTGAGACTATAATACTGTGAGGTAGCAACATCACCTAGTGCTAACATCACATCATCTTCTTCTTTTCTCTTTTCACTGATACCTAAAAGGTGTCCGTGGTTTATATCTTTTGTCGTTCTTGAGCTGCTTGAACTGTCTGAATTAGTGACTTTCCTTTGTTGTTACATGTCTCTGTCACTGCATCTATCCATCTTCTTCTGGGTCTTCCTCTTGGTCTTTTTCCATGCATTCTCGAGAAGAACGCCCTTGATGGTGATTGATAAGGATTCATTCTGACCAGGTGGCCAAACCATTTAAGTTGTTGTAGTTCTATATATTCTTGGCAGGGTTTTGTTCCTACTATTTTTCTTATGGTTTCATTTGGTATTCTATCTCTTCTTGTGTTGTTTGTTACTTTTCTCAAGCATCGCATCTCACATGTATTGATCTTTCTTAAATGTGATTTAGAAAGGGTCCATGTTTGACTTTCATAGCACAAAGTTGGTATGAAAATGCTATTTATCATTTTTCATGATATTTATCATTAGCATCACATCTAATTAGATTTAATCTAAAAATTCTGCTGAAGAAGAACCTCAGTTTTGGAAGGAGAAAAAACAACTTTTAGATTGTGTAATTTCTATGTAGTTGATCACATGATTGCTACTGATTTTGATTTTACTAGTTGGAAGTTAAACATTTTAATTTGACAGTCCCTTTATATGGTCCAGATATAGAAACAAAGTTGAACGCATTAGAAAATAAATGTCTAAGGAAAATACTTGGTATAGCGTGGGACGAATTCAAAACAAACGAGGAAATTAGAAAAATCGCCAATCAACCACTAATATCTTCAGTAATAAAGAAAAAGCGATGGTCATATGTTGGACATGTGATGAGAAGAGATAATAACCAAATAGCAAAGCAAGCCCTCATGTGGGAAACAACAGGTAAGAGGAAGACCCAGAGAGACACTGAGAAGAACATTGATGAGAGAGGCAAGAGCAGCAGTAATCAGCTCCCTCAATGAGATAGAGCTGCTTGCACAGAACAGAGACAAATGGCGAGATTTGATAAAATATCTTTAAAAGAATTGCAGACTATCTATCTATCTATTGACCTTTCGAGCCGTAGCCGGCCCATAGGGCGTAGACCAAGATACACCTTCTCCTATCTGAATTTTTTGTTCTAGCAGTTTTCTTTTAAAAATATTTTATCAAATCTCGCCATCTGTCTCTGTTCTGTGCAAGCAGCTTTATCTCATTGAGGGAGCCGAATCCTGCTGCTCTTGCCTCTCTCATCAATATTCTTCTCAGTGTCTCCCTGGGTCTTCCTACAATTAGCAATAGCAATACAAAAATTAAATACCATGAAGGACATAAGGCTTAGTACCAATAATGCAGTAAAAGTAAAACTACTGAATACATGTATCTTCCTGATAGCAACATATGATGAAAATCATGGACAATCTCACATTTAACAATGAAGAGGATTGGTTCATTCTAAACAAAATGCTTGCTACAAAAAAATCATTAGAATACCTTGGATAATGGAAAAAAGAAATGAAGACAAATTAAAAGACTAAAACATTTAGAAGAACTGGCTTATGAAAAAAAACATTCTAAAGAGGAAATTAAAAATATTATGGCCACATGAAACAACACAGTGGGCGGGAAAGAACAGTAATGGAGGGCATGATTCTTGGAAGCTGAGACTGGGTTAGACCAAGAAGATGGTTTTTTTCAAGACATCAAAAAAACCTTGAACTCGACAACAAAAGAAGTTGGAGATTTGCTAGAGACATAAATTCTTTTAGATAAATTGTAATGAGTTTAAGGTTCTGCAAAGGACAAGCAACCAGGTGATGATAGATGCTTTACAGTCTCTAGCACTTAAGAATTTTATTTTTAACCCCTGTATTATGTTCTGTTCTGGTAATGGTTTAATTGTACATATTAAATTGTTCTATTCTGCAAGGTGTCTTCTAATTTGTTGCAAATGCTTTTCTTTACTCCAGGCAGAAGGATAAAAATTGCACAGGTGCTTTGCCTGCTAATGAACTTCGTAATGTTGTAAATTCAGTGTTGAAGATCAACATGTCTGACAAACAGTTTAATGAAATGATTCAACAGCTTCATGAAAAATCAAATAATGGCATCCAACAGATCAACTATGATACATTCCTAGATCTATTTAAAAAGCAGTAAGTTGACACTAATTTTTTAAGTTAGTTCTAATAAGGATTCTCAAAGATTTGTACATCAAACTTTGTTGTATGGTTATGGTTATGGAGGGCCACGGTATCTATCTATCTATCTATCTATCTATTGACCTTTCGAGCCGTAACCGGCCCATAGGGCGTAGACCAAGATACACCTTCTCCTATATGAATTTTTGTTCTAGCAGTTTTCTTTTAAAGATATTTTATCAAATCTCGCCATCTGTCTCTGTTCTGTGCAAGCAGTTCTATCTCATTGAGGGAGCCGATTCCTGCTGCTCTTGCCTCTCTCATCAATGTTCTTCTCAGTGTCTCCCTGGGTCTTCCTCTTTTTCTTTTACCTGTTGTTTCCCATATGAGGGCTTGCTTTGCTATTCGATTATTATCTCTTCTCATCACATGTCCAACGTATGACCATCGTCTTTTCTTTATTACTGAAGATATTAGTGGTTGATTGGCGATTTCTCTAATTTCCTCGTTTGTTTTGAATTCGTTCCATTCTATACCAAGTATTTTCCTTAGACATTTATTTTCGAATGCGTTCAACTTTGTTTCTATATCTCTTGTTGTTTTCCAGCTTTCACACGCATACGTAAGGGTTGATAGTACATTTGATTTGAATAGCCTAAGTTTTGTGTTTGTGCTAATGAGTTTTGATTTCCACAACTTTTCAAGGCTTCTGAAAGACATTGCTGCTTTAGCCAGTCTGATTCTAATTTCTTTGCTCGTATCCCCTTCTCGATCAATGTGACTTCCAAGATAGATGAAGTGATCGATCTCTTCTACTGGTTTGTTTTCCATGTATATTTTGTCACTTGTTGGAATTAAACTTTTCATGACTTTAGTCTTTTCATGATTGACCTCAAGCCCAATTTTGCTGGCTATTGATGATAGTTCATTTGTGTTTTCCTGCATCGTTTTTATCTGATTGCTGATGAGAACTATGTCATCAGCAAAGTCCAGGTCCTCCAAATGGTCTCCTTGTATCCATTCGATGCCTTTATTACCAGTGCAGCATTTCTTCATTATGAAGTCCATAACAATTCCAAATAACAAGGGCGATAAAATACATCCTTGTTTAACCCCAGTTTCTATTGGGAAACATTCGCTCAGTCCTTCCTCTGTTCGAACTGCACATGTGTAACCATCATACATGTCTTTGATAATATTTATGATTTTTGATGGTAAGCCATATTGCTTCAGAATTTTCCACAAAGAATCTCTATGGTATCACTGCAAATAAATTAAAATCCATAATTGCTCAACCGCCCATGCCAGTGGAATCATCCAAATTAATAACACATTTCCCAAACAAAAAAAGGTAGATGTAGTCCCCATCATAGCTGTCTCAGCACACGCCAAAGATATAAAGCGAAACTGCACAGAAAATGAACACAGCCATCTGTCCCCCACTATATGATATCATCTTTCATCATAAGCAATAAGAATATCAAAACACAATAAAAATGGATGAAACACACAGCTCAAGGTGTGCACAGAGCACTAAGCTTAGTAGCTCCGGCAGCAAGCAGAACTTGGAATATGAGGAAACTGCAACAAGGAACACTTTTCAGACACAGCCTTTAACAGTTCCTGCTGCTTATCAGCCATATTGACTGGCGTTGACGTTCACACTGTTCACTTTGTTGTATCTGATTATCTAATAAGAATATACTCATCTGCTTTTCTTGTTTTCCTCTACTTTTAAATATAATTACTTATATGTTGATCACCACATTGTGGGAGAGGGGCCCAGACAAGAGAACAGTTTTTCAGGAGTGTAACACCACCCATGACAAAGTTCAACATCAAACCTGGTCAAATCATTTTCATTTATAAAACAAAATGTGTGCTCTCAATGGCCTTTGGGGAGCCGCGATAGCTCAGTGGTTAGTGAACTGGACTACAAAGGACAAGGAGTAGGGTTCGATCCTAACCGACGGCTTCCGGGTTCACCCAGCCTTAAATGGGTACCGGATTTTTTTCTGGGAAAAAAGTAAAGCAGCACGGGCGTAATACCGACCACATTGCGCCAAAAATCATGTGCTGAAGGTCTGCAAAATATAGGGTCACTAACACCCTATTTCCCTATACGCCACTTGGCGTGACGGGGGTACTTTACTTTTACAATGGCCTTTGGTGACCCTAGTATAAACTTAAACATTTGCTGCAATGTAGGGTACACTTTTGTATTAACTGTGAGCATTAAATTTTGCAGAGTTGTGGTAAAGCTGGTATACCATTAAAAGTAGGCATTATACAGCTTTAAATAGTTATTAACAGTATTAAAAAAATACTCTACAGCAAATAAATTCAATCTTCCTGCCTCAAGGACAACTAATGATATGAATTTAAAACACACAATAATTAAATGAGAAATGTACTTAGCAGTTGGTGGCTGAAAATGAAACCAAGTGTGATCTATTAAAGTTAGTCCATTGAATTTAATTTAATTATGTCTGCTTAAAATTTTATTTTTCTAACTCCATAGACCCGGATTGTGGAACAAACATAAAGATGGCCTTTCCATTGGTCAGAAATACCAATTGGGAGAAATAACTCCAGCAGCTCCAGTAATGCGTCTGCTAGAAAAATCAAAGACATGGATGGCTGCATCAAGTGAAAAAGATACTAAATTAATTAATCGGGTAACAGAGGTGAAGATATTTTTTATTCTTGATCATTTCATGTATTGTTTCCACATCAAATAATGACTGCCATATATCTTTAAAATAATTTGTCCTATAGCTTTCTGCAATAATCTGGCAGGTTGCTTTTAGTCCATTAAAAAAAAAATTATTTTCCATTTGTAGTACCCCTATTGTCTCTCAAATATCTATCATCTATCTCTTTTTTTTTTTTTTTTGTATTTTAATTTTAAAGTCACACTATTTTAGTTACCAAATAAGATTGCTTTGAGATGGAGCACTTCTGATGATCAGATTGACTCCTATTATAAATCATCATCATCATCAAGTACCGGGCCTGCTGGCATTGGATGCCATTATTTGATTATGTCTCTCCACAACTTTTGATCTCGACAGTTATTTATCATTTCTATTGTTGACCTTCTGCCAAGCCATTCCCTAAAACCTGTTATAAAGCTCCATATAAATAGATTTCTTTCATTTATTGAGAAAAACTTAAGCAATTTGCTTGGTCATAAAATTGTATTTGAATATTGTATATTGAATATTATTGAATTTTATTCTTAAATTAATTCTATTTATAATTCTAATCAGGACCAATGATTTGCTTTAAATTTCGAAGGGATGTTTGAATCTGTGAACACTGAAAATGTTTGTTTACTGGCTGGCTGTAGGTAGGATGTCAGCTTCTGTAGAAGAAAGTCTTGTGTCATTTTTCTTCTCAAGTTTGTTGTTTCTTCATGGTTTTACCCTTAGTCTCATGATAGTGTGATTCAATGGCCTTTGGTGTCCATGGTATAGAGTTTCTTGAAAAAGATAAGGTCCCATATACCCTCCATATCTTTTAAACAACCTTTGGCAGTTTAAAGTTGAAAAGAACTGGCCAAAATTACCACCGCCTGGACAAAATTGTTAAACAATAAAAATAAAAAAAATAACTAGAAATTGCTGCCAGTTTACATTCTCGTGTTATGGTCATTATATGAAAATGCAAATGTCTGTACCCCAGAGCTTCAGAAGCTTGATTGATTTTCCAATTGTATGGAATGGTACAATAGAGTTCCGGTAAGCTTCTCTTTCCAAACAAAGCACTGTGTGTATGTATTTATGTATATGTATATACATAAATATATGTGATGTGAAATATATATATATATGTGTATATTGCCCGTGCGCTGCCGGGGCCCGAAAGGGGAGTAAAGAATAGCGGTGCTGTACCCTACCAGGCATGTTCGTAAGAGGCGAGAAAGGAGGGTTAGGCATGGGACTGGCTATCCCATACTGTAAAAAAATAAGCCGAAAAAACTTCACAAACATGAACAAGTCAAAGAAAGATAAAGTTAATCCGTCAACCAGAAAAGAGAAGGGCTCTCTGTCAAAGAGACGTATGATGCAATCCGGAGAAAGCCATAAGGAGTCCGGGTTGCCGACTCACCCTTTGTCTACCAGGAAAGCATCCAGAATTGGCACCTGGAATGTTTGTACCCTTAACGAACAGGGAAAAGCGGCACAAGTGGCAGCAGAAATGACCAACTACAAGATAGATATTCTGGGAATGTGTGAAACAAGATGGCTGGGAGCGGAGAGAATAAAATTGAATACAGGGGAGATGATTTTATCATCAGGAACCAAGAGCACAACATAGCGAAGGGGTAGCTATAATGCAATCAAAGAATGCACAGAAGACACTAATAGAATGGGAGGCAGTGGGACCAAGACTGGTGAGAGCAACATTTAGAACAACCAAAAACAAAATAAAATTACACATTATACAATGCTATGCACCAACCAACGATAAAGATGACTCAGTTAAAGATGATTTTTATAGACAGCTACAATGTCAGATGGATGCAAGACGAGCCAAGGATATTATAATCTTGATGGGAGACCTAAATGCTAAGGTAGGATCAGACAACAGAGGCTTCGAAGAGATTATGGGAAAACATGGACTTGGAGATATAAACGAGAATGGAGAGATATTTGTGAATTTCTGCGCCCTTAATCAAATGAGCCTAGGAGGAACAATATTCCAACATAAAAGAATACACAAAGCTACATGGGTGTCACCAGATCATAGAACGGAAAATCAAATTGACCACATATGTATTAATAATAAGTTTAAGTCATCCTTACAGGATGTAAAAGTATATAGAGGGGCAGATATAGCTTCTGATCATCATCTTCTGTTAGCCAAACTTAAAATTAAATTAAAAAGGTATACTACAACGAATAAGGGTAGAAAGTATTTCAATGTAGGGTTTCTTAAAGAACAAGGAATTAAAGATAAATTTGCAGTCACAATATCAAACAAATACCAAGTCCTCCAACAACTAGAAAATACAATAAATATAGAAGATCATTGGAAACAGGTAAAAAATATATGGAAAGAGACATGCGAAGAAACACTGGGGAAAAGAGAACGCCAGAATAAGGCATGGATGACACCAGAGACCCTGGATAAAATTAAAGAAAGAAAGAACAAGAAAGCAGACATAAATAAAAGCAAAACAAGAAGTAATAAAGCCAAGACACAGGAAGCTTACACAGAGGTGAACAAAGAAGTGAGAAGATGCATTAAAAGGGATAAGAGGAAATATATAGATGAACTAGCTAAAGAGGCAGAAGAAGCAGCAAATAAAGGGAATATGAAAGAACTGTACAACAGCACAAAGAAATTAGGTGGAAAATATAAACAGATCAACGCCTTTATCAAAGATAAGAAAGGAAATCTGCTTAGTAATATAAGGGAACAAATGGAGAGATGGAAAGAGCACTTTGAAGAACTTTTGAACAGACCCGGCTCAAATAATCCTCCAGATATACTACCAGCAGAAGAAGAGTTACACGTTAACTGCGGAAAACCAATCAAAGAAGAAATAATGAAAGCCATCAAACTATTAAAAGATGGTAAAGCCACAGGACCCGATGAAATTCCTTCGGAAGCCATCAAAGCAGATACTAACACCTCTACCAAGATGTTACATGATCTATTGGATAAAATTTGGGAGAGGGAAGAAATACCTAAAGACTGGAGAGAAGGTTATATGATCAAACTACCAAAGAAAGGAAGTTTACAGGAGTGCACAAATTATAGGGGAATTATGCTACTATCAGTGCCAGGAAAAATATTAGGCAGAATCATTCTGGAGAGACTAAAAGAGGCTATAGAGAAACACTTGAGAGATGAACAAGCAGGTTTTAGGAAGAACAGATCATGTGCTGATCAAATAACTACCCTACGTATAATAGTTGAACAAAGTTTAGAACTAAAATCCCCACTTTATATTGGATTCATAGATTACAAAAAGGCATTTGATAGTTTAGACAGAAGAATGCTTTGGAAGTTGCTGAGTCATTACGGAATCCCCATAAAGTTTATTAACCTGATAAAAACAATGTATGAAGGAACAAAATGTAGTGTGGTGCATGAAGGACAGCTTACAGAAGCATTTGAAATAAGAACAGGAGTAAGGCAAGGATGCCTCCTGTCTCCATTTCTCTTTCTACTGGCCATAGATTGGATTATGAAAATAACCCAAAACAACAGAAATGGGATCCAGTGGTCACTGACCAAACAACTTGATGATTTAGACTTTGCTGATGACATAGCTCTCCTATCACACAGCCATCAACAGATGCAGGATAAAATGAGTATATTAGATGAGAGATCACAACAGCTAGGACTAAAGATTAATAGAGATAAGACCAACATTATGAGAATTAATGCAGTTGGCAATAACCAAATAAAACTAGGAGAAATACCTCTACTAGACGTACAATCTTATATATATCTGGGCAGTAATATAGATAAAGAGGGAGGAACAGAAAATGATACCAAAATAAGGTTATCAAAAGCAAGAGGAGCTTTCATTGCACTGGGAAACATATGGAAATCCAAAGAAATTAGGCTAAATACAAAAATAAAAATTTTCAACTCAAATGTTAAGTCGGTCCTATTATATGGCTGTGAAACATGGAGAATAACAAAATTGACAATCACGAAGGTACAGACTTTCATTAATGGATGGTTGCGCAGAATAAAGGGATAGAAATGGCAGGACAAAGTCACTAACGTGGAATTATGGAAATGTACTGGTCAAATACCAGTGGATAAAGAGATACAGCGAAGACGATGGCGATGGATAGGACACACACTACGGAAGCCAACTGAGAGTATTACACAACAGGCCCTTTTTTGGAATCCCCAGGGGAAAAGACAAATAGGAAGACCAAGGAATTCTTGGAGAAGACAGATTGAAGCAGAGATGAAGATGATGGGGAAGGAAGACATGGAATGATCTTAAAAGAAAGGCAAAAAACAGAACGACTTGGAAAGTGTTTGTTGAAGACCTATGCTCCACTGGGAGCTAAAAGGTAGAAGTAGAAGAAGAATATGTGTGTGTATATATATATATAAACACACACACATATGCATGTACACACAGAGAGAATAAGCACACAAGCACAAATAATTTGTCAGTATTTCTCCATTTTCCCAATAGATCAAGAAGCAGCTTACAAGGTTATTCACAGACCGTTTCCATGTTTTTGACAAGGTATGTACATTTGTAATAGGGAGGGGGGGGGGGTGTGTGTGTGTGTGTGATAGGAAAGGGTGAATATGTGAAACAATTGAGTGAATGAATGAGTGAGGAAAATGTGGAAAAATACATGTGGAGAGAATGGGGAAAGTAGCTTGAAATCAGCTCAGATAGGCTAAGGGATTCTTGGGATTTTAAGGGAGTTCGAGAGTGCTGAGTGGCGAAAGACAAAGAATATAGGTGAATGCCAAGCTGAGAGGTGGAGAGCTGCTCATACGTCAGCCTGGTAGCAGGTTGTCCAAAGGCGGAGGCCAGTTGGCCTACCAGCTTTCAAAGATGTGGTCGTGGTTGAGTTCTTATCAGTCGTTCAGTGATTGTGAGCAAGGAGTGTTAGTCATTTGGTGTTAAGCTACATTTTAAACTGACTGTTTACCAGATTATTATGAGGCTGTGTGAATTGGCCACCGACTGACTATCATTGTCAAAGTGAATCTGTTGAAGTCTTTTCTTGATTGTGAGCAAGGAGCTCGTCATTTGGTGTTAAGCTACATTTCCCATTAAGCAGCAACCAGTATCTTTCACTAGTTGCAGCATATGATTTTACTGAAGTTCCTTTTGTTGTTATTTTGGCTGTAAATCTTATCTGTTTATTTTCTTTAAAAAAAAAAAGTAAAGTACCACCGTCACGCCAAGTGGCATATAGGATATGGTGTTAGTGACCATAAATTTTACAGACCTTCGGTACATGATTTTTGGGGTAATGTGGTCATTATTACGCCCCTGCCGCTTAACTTTCCCAGAAAAAAATCCGGTACCCATTAAAAGCTGGGTGAACCGGAAGCCGTCAGTTGGGATCGAACCCTACCTCTTGCCCTTTGTAGTCCAGTTCACTAACCACTGAGCTATCGCGGCTCCCTGTTTATTTTCTTTACCTGCTTGTTATTACTTTTTGGAGCTGACATTGCAACACTCTGGGTAAACTTATAAATGTTTACTTGTATAGAAAAAACTCTGCAAAGTATGAAACTCATCAATAAATACTGATAAATATGCATTAGTATTTATTCTTATTTAAGTTTGTTTGCTATCTCAGAACTTTCAAGACATGGACAGAAAGAGAACTGGGTACATGAGCAAATGGCAGTTTGGAGCTCTTCTTAAACTGTAAGTTCATTAATTCTTTCTTTTTGCCCATCTAAGGTTGCCTTGAAGTGTCATTTGATGATGTGATGTTGTTGTTCATCCATCAGTGTCAGTGATAACAATGAAGATGAATTATGAATCTTGAAGTGTCTGCTGTAATCATCATCATCAAGTACCAATGTTGCTGGCGTAGGTGATCATGTCTCTCCACAACTTTCAATCACAACAGTTATTTATCATTTCTGTTGTTGACCTTCTGGCAAGCCATTCTCTTAAGTTGTCTGGTATTTTTTCTCTTTGTTTCCCTCTATATCTTCGTCCCTCAATTTTCCCATTTGTTTTTGATATCCCCTCCCTCTCATTTTTATTCTTTCTTCCTTTACTTTTACTCCCTTTTTAATCTACTTCTTCCTATCTTTTCTCTTTCTTAGCAACTTTATTTTTTTCTTGTTTTTTTTTTTCTAAGTAAAAAAAGTTATCTTCATAAACAGCTTACTCTTCCTCTTATTCTCCTTAACCTTGTTTCATAGTTTTATTTTTTCTTTCTTTTTTTTATTTAATTTAATTCATATACTGATTATGTCTTATTACAAGCTAATTATGTTTAAAATCAGAAATTTTAAAACACAAACCACAGATGTCATATATTATATTATTATTATGTGTTATTGGCAGGTTTCACAACAAAATAGAAGTAATATTGTATTTGTATAATTATGTGTACTATGATGATTTAATAATTAGTGTTATTAGTTCATTTGTGATCTATGTATAGTTAAGTTTGTGTTTTAGAATCTGAGGGTACAATTTCAATAGAGTCTTATTTTCTAGATTTTGTTTGTAAGTAATCACCTAGTTAGCACACATGACTATTTTATTGATAATTTATACACCAAGAATTTGAATGGAGAAATACATTGATTTATTTTAATTTTATTATTTATGTAAAATTTAAGTAAATGAAAAGACGATTAGAGGCCACAGAGATGGGATTTCTCAGAAGGATGTTGAAAATTCCCTGGAAAGCTAAAAAACCAATGAGGAAGTTCTCAAAGAGGCCAACACAAAAAGGGAGCTCTTAAAAAACATCAGAAAGAAGCAATCAACATTTTTCGGGCACATCATGAGAAGAGGAAAGTTGGAATACTTGGTTACAACAGGCAAAATAAAAGGAAAGAGAGATCGTGGATGACAAAGAGAGAAAATACTGGATAGCTTGGTGTCATGGCATGGAAAACAGTCAACAACAGAACTGATACAATGCACTGTAGATAGAAGATTGTGGAGGGACATGATCGCCTACGCCAACCGGTATGGCACATGATGATGAAAATGTAAGTAAGTAAAGTACCCCCATCACGCCAAGTGGCATATAGGGAAAATGGTGTTAGTGACCATATATTTTACAGACCTTCGGCACATGATTTTTGGGGTAATGTGGTCGGTATTACGCCCGTGCTGCTTTACTTTCCCTGAAAAAAAATCAGATACTTATTAAAGGCTTGGTGAACCTGGAAGCCATCGGTTGGGATCAAACCCTACCTCTTGTCCTTTGTAGTCCAGTTCACTAACCACTGAGCTATCGCGGCTCCCTTATGTAAAATGTAGGGATTATTATTTTAAGAACTTGAGTCTTATTTTCTAATATTTTTTTAATGAACCTTCAGATGTAACATCACCCTAACCATTTGTGACCTGGACCATTTGTGGTCTAGTTTGGACACTGATGCAGATAACACACTGAGCTATGCAACGCTGGTGAAAGCTTTCTGCTCCAGTCAGCAGAGACAATCAACCGGAGGTGATAAAGCTTATTTTTCTGTTTTAATATGTTATAGTACACTTTATGTACAAAAATAAGCTCTGTTCATTGTTTACTTTTTCAATTAGGTTTACCTCCTTCACTTTCTATTCTCAATTCTTTTTTCACTTCTTTTCTCATCCTATTATTGCTCTTTTTATATCCCTTGTTTTATATATTTATATATATATATATATATATATATATATATATATATATATATATATATATATATATATATATGTAAATTGATGACCAAATTTGTAAAGGAATTTAGGTGAGCAATTTTTTAAATTCTGTTACAGAAAAACCTTCATCTGCAAAGGCACCTCAGAAGCCAGATATGGAGGAACAAAAGACAGGTTTATCACAGAAGACTGTTGCACAGCCTCAAGTTGTCACTGGCAGTGCAAAGGAGAGACGGCTGACAGAACTTTTAAAGAAGATTGAATATGATGTATGTAAAAGATTGAATATGATGTATGTAAAAGATTGAATATGATGTATGTAAAAGATTGAATATGATGTATGTAAAAGATTGAATATGATGTATGTAAAAGATTGAATATGATGTATGTAAAAGATTGAATATGATGTATGTAAAAGATTGAATATGATGTATGTAAAAGATTGAATATGATGTATGTAAAAGATTGAATATGATGTATGTAAAAGATTGAATATGATGTATGTAAAAGATTGAATATGATGTATGTAAAAGATTGAATATGATGTATGTAAAAGATTGAATATGATGTATGTAAAAGATTGAATATGATGTATGTAAAAGATTGAATATGATGTATGTAAAAGATTGAATATGATGTATGTAAAAGATTGAATATGATGTATGTAAAAGATTGAATATGATGTATGTAAAAGATTGAATATGATGTATGTAAAAGATTGAATATGATGTATGTAAAAGATTGAATATGATGTATGTATCCGTTGTGAAATGTCTTGATATACATATCTGTATGTTAAGACATTCCAACAAATTCTAAGATTTTCACAACTTATGCTTTTTGAGTGAAATGTAAACAAAAAATCAAGGATATTTGTCATAACTTACTGCCTGTGAGGAGATGCAATGCGATGATTTCCATATTTTTCCCATGATCATTGGCATATCAAGTGTTTTTTTTTAAAGTTTGCCAGAACTCAATCATCCTTTTTCAAGAAATAAGAAAACCACAATATACTAGGCCTCTAGTTGAGGTGTATTTATAATTACATCATTACTATCTATAACAATATCATAAGAATTCTTTGAAGACATTTCATTTAAGTAGTTGTTATATTTTTTTCTTCATTTGCTGCTGATGCTGTAAATGTGTTGAAACTTTGTGACAGGTATAGAGTAAGTCACATTTTCTGTATGTTTTTTCAGGTCATGAAAAGATGGGATGTGCTATATTCCATCTTCCTTAGCCTGGACCGCGATGGTTACTCATCAGTCTCAATACAAGACATGAGGGTAAGTATGAGCCTGGGCAAGACTATGTACAATTATTTGTGTGTATATTCTAATGTGTAATGTCTGAGGTTAATGGTTATGTAAATTGTTTGATTATAAAGTATTTGATGATGTACACAATTGTGTATTGCCTTTTTGAGGGAGTAGGGGTTGTTATTATGAATGTATATTTAGAATGGTATGTAAGGAGTGTCAATGGCCGAGTCTGCCAGAAGTGCAAGAAGCAAAACTGTGTATCTTCCATGACACCTGAAGTGGTAAAAGAGAAGGAGTAGAGAAGAAATATGTGATTACAGTATTTGTAGAAATGTGTTTGCACATGAACTATTTTCTGAGAGTAAATGTAACTATGGGAGCAGCGATAGCTCAGTGGTTAGTGAACTGGACTACAAAGGACAAGGGGTAGGGTTCGATCCCAACCGACGGCTTCCAGGTTCACCCAGCCTTAAATGGGTACCGGATTTTTTTCTGGGAAAGTAAAGCAGCACGGGCGTAATACCGACCACATTACCCCAAAAATCATGTGCTGAAGGTCTGTAAAATATAGGGTCACTAACACCATATTTCCCTATACGCCACTTGGCGTGACGGGGGTACTTTACTTTTTACAAATGTAACTATGTTTGGGCTGTGTGACATTTTTATGTTTGATGGTATTAAGTATTAGCATAGGTTATGTGTCTGTTGCATTATTGATGAATACATGAGCATTTCTAGTAAGTCAAAACAGTAAAGGGCTCATTTCACTCTTTAACAGTAAAGGGCTCAAGTGGTATGTGGTGAGTCATAATGGCATTCTTGACATTCCTGAATTTTACTGGAGAAGTTGGAGTTTGTCTAGTTCCAGACTATGACTGGAAAACTGTTTGACTCATTCTGCCTAGAGGTACTACAATACTAGATCTTCCATATAAAAAATAGCCACCACTACTGGGAATATGGTAATCCTAGTTTCTGTTAGCCAGCCTGTTTTTTATGCAGGCTGTTGACTAGGAAGTCAAGACTAGGTCTTGGTCAGTAGATGGGTCACCAACCCTGCTGTTGTGACCACAGGTGCTTGAACTCCACTACAACTCAAAAGGCAAAACAGGCACTCTGCAACACAATATCAATTCCAATATTGTGCTACCAATGCCAGACCTGGACTCTAGACTTGAGAACAGTCAGAAAAATAACTACCACTGAAGTTAAATGCATTAGATGCATGACAGGAAAAGGTCTTAGAGATAAGTACAAAAGTGAAGAACTAAAAAAAACGTTAGGAATAATTCCCACTATTGAAAATGCATAGTAACAACAGATAAATCATTTGGCTGCATGGAGTAAGACAAAAAAAACATATTTCTTTACAGCATTTTCCCTTTACTGGGGTCTGTCTGGTGGAGTGGGAGGCTTATAGGACAATAGAATAAAGGCTACATGTACAGTGCAGTCACTGTGAAGTGTTTGGGTCTGAGTTTTTATTTTACTCCAATAGAAAAAAAATGTGACTCTATAGGGATATAAACCTATGTTCTCCTGGTTTGAAGTCTGACTGACAAGTTATCAATTCAGCCACCTGCTCTTCCATATATGAGAGAAAAATCAAAATATGACACAATAATACTTTAACAAACACTACAAGAACACCAAATCCAAAGACTGACCATGAAAAAGATTGATGGAACCAATGAAACACTAAGATATATAACAGAAGGAGAGGTCAAGAGAAAAGCTAAAGACTACAATCTATATCTCCCCCTTGACACTGAAAGGCAAATAAAAAAGGAAAGTAAAATAAGGAAGGAAAGTAAAAGAAGAAATATTAAAATTTAAAACTGAGTGAAATTGTTTATGAATATCACTATTCATTGTGGTGACTAAGTGTAAGCAGCGGATTATCTTACAGAAGATCATAGATAGAACTTTAGAGGTTTAGGTAGGTAGAAAGGGTTTCAGGTTTTATCTAATTTAAATTTCAACTCATTGTCTTCATAGAACTGCATTTTATAATATGAACACCATAAACCACCAATAATACAATTTCTTTACTTAATTAAGATTAAATTAGTAGGATATGGTTATCAGATGAGTAAAATTAAATTTGAATGAAAGTAAGACAGAGGAAGACAGTGACAACAATTTTAAAAAACTTAACAAACTGTCATGAAAAAGAATTGACAGCGATGAAGATGATCTTAATGCCACAGGGTTGACATGAATTATTAGTTCTTAGACCCAGAAAGGTATTTGTTGTTAGGATCACCTCTGCACACCAGATGAATCCATACATTCTCCAACATCCCCCTTGAGAAAATCCAGATCAAATCCTGACCCACGTGCATGAACTCCATAGCCAGATCTGAGATTCACAGCGTGGGAAGCTTTTTACTGATAAATTTGCCAGAGCAGTGGCCAAATTTGAGGCCTGCTGTTTTTTATCTTAGCTGCCATGAGTTCTGTAATACGCACAAGTGCCCATGGGACTCCTGTTTATTGCTATTATTTAAGAGGGCTAGACATCAGATCTCACTAACCAATAGATCAGGGGAGGGTAACGTCATGAAGAAACCACAATTATTTTTTCCTCCTTTTGAAAAATATATCACCATCACCTTGTGGTGGGCTGGAACCCAGGTTCTTCCTGTTCAGAGGCCGGTGTCGAACTTCTAGATCACCCAGCCCCCCCCCCCCCCCCCCCCCCCCCCCCCCCGAACTGGAAAGTTTATGTGGCAGACTGCAATGGTTTTCTTTATTTCCTGGGTTTTTTCTGAAGAAGTTGGATCTTGTCCATGCAAGAAGTACTGCAATACTAGGTCTTCTGTATCAACAGACTCTCATCACTGTGGGAACTATTATGATCCTCCTCTTGTTAGCTAGTCTGTTTTGGCACACTGCAACTAGGAAGACAACATGGGAGGTGAAGTTAGGTCTTGACTACAGGTTGCCTAACTCAAGATTCTCAGAGATAACAGTAAAACAGATAAAGAACACCAGTAACAGCATGAAGAAATGTGTTCATCTATGATTGTGGATATGGCACATAATGATGATGAAAAATTAATGAGTATAAGTAATTCAAAATATACAAAGAGAAAAATACAAGGATACAAGAAAATTGGTATTTGATAACCAACATCCGTGATGAAGTATTTATCTCCATTTAAATATAATATTTTGTTATCTTCTTCCAGGACATATTTTATAAGCTGAAGTTGCCCCTGACATCTGGTGAAAAAGAGGAATTAAGCAGTTTCTTTGATCTTCATGGAAATGGTTGGTTCAATTATCTGTCCTTTTTTAATGCAGTGAAAAAGCTGTCTCCAGGTCAAAAGGTCAGCCCTTGTGTTTTCAACATTCACACCAAACGCCTCCATAAAGGAGTAAGTAGTGCATGTGTGTGTGCATGCATGTTGTAACTTTGGTGTAGTATCCTGTTTATCTTTATCTGTATATTTATATTCCTACTCCATTCGAAGGTACATAGGATGAAGGAGCATCTGGAGTAGTGTGGCATCAAGTATTACATGATGAATATGCTAACCTTACACTCAACTCTGTTAAGCCTTGGAAGCCTCTAATAACCAGTGCCATGAACAAACTGGATTTAGGGCAGGTAATAATGCAGAAGACCAAATCTTCAAGTTATTGCAGCAAGTCCAAGATGGATTCAAGAAGAAACACCATACTCTAGCTGTCCTAGTCAACTTGCAACAAGCCTATGATCAAGTTTGGTGGAAAGAGTTTCTGTTGAAGATGAGAGACATGGATAACTTTACAAATGGGTCAAACATTTCCTAATCAACAGGACAATCCAAATCAAATTAAAAGACTCAATATCAGACAAAGGGGTTCTAGAAGAAGGGCTAACACAGGGATCACCACTTAGCTGCTCCCTCTTTTTGTTACACATTAATTAATGACTTGGCCAAAACCCTGACTAATGAAAAAGCTCTCTATGCCGATGACCTACGTAACTGGCATACAAATTAAAACATTAGGATAGCAGAATCACAACCAAATAAAGACCTCAAATGCTTAGAAGAATATTGTAATACCTAGAAAATAAAGATCAATACACAGAAGTCAGTATACACAATATTTACCAGAAGTTACAAAACAGGTAGGGCAAATATCAAGCTTAACTTCCAAAAGGGAGGTCTAAAAAAAGAGGAGCATCCCACATACTTAGGAGTACAACTAGACCATCAATTGAACCTGAAGAAGCCTATAGAAAACCTTACTAAGAAGGCAACATGAAGACTACAACTTATGAAAAGGCTTTGTAGTACTTCATGGGGAGCAGGTAAAGAAACTCAGGAATCTCTATTTGGGTTATGTTCACTCTATTATAGAACATGGTAACTAGTGACATACAGCAATACAATCAACATGTCACTGAACAGCATACAAAACACTGCACTATGGTCCATCAGGTGCAATGAGGTCCATGCTGAATGCAGCATATGAAATACACTGCAATATAGAACCTTTAGAGATTAGAAGAGATAAGGCCACTACTGTGCTATTTGAAAGACAAAAGAATGAAGAAAGACCATCCTAACAGAAAGTTAATGGATACATGGGTTCCTGTCCAAAGAATCAAACAGATCTCAACTTTGCAAGAACATACAAGAAAAATAACACCTACCTGAGAAATTTCAACAAACATCAAGAGTCATTAAAGAACTGTCACCAAATGTAAATTACATTAACCCAGAAATCTGTATAGAAATATATAACAGAATAGATAAAGATACTGACCCTGTATCAATTACAACCACCGCAAGGAAAACTATCAATACCTATCCAGATGACTGAATACATGTTTATACTAATGATGCAGCCACAATGGCAACTATCAAAGCTGGATATGGGATTTTGATACTTTATACAGATAGATGGGGCTGGAGATCAGTTGGGAATGTTTCGACAGGTGAAACGGGATGTTGGGCGCGGTTATGTGCTGTCACCAGATTTGTTTGATGTGTGTGGTGAGATTATTTTAAGATCCATGGGGGGGTATGCCTGAAGTAACAATCGGAGGTCATAATATAGGTGGTCTAAGGTGTGCTGGTGATACAGTCTTAGTCGCTGGGAGTGAAAGTGAGCTGCAAGAAATGTTGGACATTGTGATGAAGGAGGGCAAGGGTAAAGGACTTGACCTTAGTGGCAAAAGGACAGAAGTGGTGGCAGTGGGGAAAAAGATATCTCCTCAGTGAAAAGTAAAGACAGGTGGAACAGTGTTGAAACAGGTAGGTGAATTTAAATGTTTGGGAACTTTGTTGGCCTCGGACAGTGGATGTACAACAGGAGTGAGATGCGGAATGGCTCGGGCAAAAGCAGCTTTCCAAAAACTGAGGAAGATGCTGTGCTGTCCATTTTTGACAGTGGAGATGGGAAAAAGAGTTCTTGAATGTTATGTGTGGAGCCAAACTTGATGTATAGATGTGAATCATAGACAGTGGGACGGCGGACAGGGAAATCACTGGAGTCTGTAGAGATGTGGTTTTGCAGAGAGGTGTTGGGAGTGCATGGACGAGTGGTGGAAACATTCTGAGAGAGGCCAAAGCAAGGGAAGAGCTAGTTTCCAATATTGGGAAGAAACAATCATCATTTTTTGGCCATGTAATGAGAAGAGAACAGCTTGAATATATTGTAACAACTGGGAAAATTGAGGGACGAAGAGATAAAGGGAAGCAAAGAGAAAAGATACCAGACAGCTTAAGAGGATGGCTTGGCAGAAGGTCAACAACAGAAATGATAAATAACTGTCGAGATCAAAAGTTGTGGAGAGACATGATCACCAACGCCAGCAGGCCCGGTACTTGATGATGATGATACATTTAGAACAGCAGAAGAACTATGTGGCCCATGTAATAACTACAACTATTATGAAACAGAAATAACAGCCTTAGAAACAGCAATGTACCATTTGAATACTGTTTTTAATACCATAACATCAAAGAAAAGAAATATAGTGATTTTTACTGATTCTAAATCAGCCCTGCAGGTGCTAGGAAGTGATATAAACAAGCCAGAACTCACAAAGCTCACCAAAGACATAGATAACCTCAATAGCACACGTGACAAAAATATAGTGATGCAATGGATCTCAGCACACTCCAACACACCAGGAAATGATAAGGCAGATACATTAGCTAAGAGAGGATCCAGACGGACTCAATTTAACACCGACATCACATTAAACCCAGCCAAACAAATCATAAACTCCAACAGTAGAGAAGATTGGCTGAATGGATGGACCATGGGAAAAATAGGGAAAGATCTTTTTAAATATATGTCAAGGCTAAACACCCATGATAATATTAACAACTTAAAGAAGAGACCAAACCATCATCTTCAGACTGAGAACCAGTAATGTACCACTGAACAATCACATCAACAGAATACACTGAAACCAAACTCCAGTATGTCCACTCAGTGAACACCCACATGAAGCATTAGAACATCATATTTTTGACTGTCCAAAGCTCAGTGACATCATAGCAACTCTACTTCCTCAAAAACCTGATAAATGGAACACCTTGTGTGGAACTACTCAGAAATACCTGCAGATATCACTTTGTGATATAGAGCTGAAGGGCGTCAGTTCACAGGCTTCTTGATCCATAACAACAACTCCTAAGCCACTGCATTAGCAGAAGTAAATAAGTTTAAAGCCTATGGGCAGTCAAACATAAATAATAAACAAGCACATTTGTTGAATTAGCATAAGAAAACATGTACCAAATAAGAGAAGTAACAGACATTTTAATTAATGCTATGAATCCTCTTAACAACATTTTAAAACACAGAAGTAAGTTATTATTTGCTGTAAAGTGATCCTTTACGGAAAAGTTGCCTTGATGTTGCATTTCAGGTTTTTAATTCATCAAAGTTATTCATATATTTTATAGTTCTTATTTAATTATTGAATGTCATAATTGAATGTATGTCACAATCACTATATATTTTAACATACACTGCAAAGTATGTCAGAAAAAGAAAATGGAAATGAAAGAAAATGGTCAGTTTTTATAACCTGAAGTGTGTGCAATAGAGTAGTAAATTTGTATGATAACCCAAAGTGTTTTATAGAGGGAAAATATTCACTATAATGTAGGTGAATGTATTTAACTCTTAATGACCGTAGTTTTTCTACCCAGTCACTACAGTTTTGCCATAATTTTTTTTTCCTGAAAAATAATTCTTTCACTAAATCTTTCATATTTTCACTATAACAAGTCATAGACATATAAATTAGGCATCAAATTGAAGAGAAAAGGACACAGATTCATAATCAGAAACAATATTTTGAAAAAAAATTGAAGGATAAGAATTTAAGCAATTAATAATTACAATTTTTGGAGAAAAAAAAAATTTTTAAATATAAAAATTGGTACTCACCTACCCAAAATGGGTGTGCATTTTAATCTGACAGTGCTGGAAATGTGTTTCCAAGTAAATATATCCACTTCTGAACAAATTAGAAAAGTTTCACTATTCTACGGAAACTAGTTTGCACTATACACACAATTCTTCATGGTATGTCATTTTTATGTGACATTTTGTTATGTACTTAAGAAGGGAGGGGTGGTAGTAACCTAAATATATTACATGGGTAAATAGATTAAATTTAAAGTTTATGTACAATATATGCCGCAGCATTTTAATTAATTTATTTACAAGTCTGAATCAAATGTGGCCTTTGTGTGCCACAGTTTGAAACAGTGTTTTGGATGTAGATGCAGCCTATCATCACATCCTTCACAAATAAAATTAGTTCGTCTTGGGGCACTAGGTTTGCTACAAACCTTACACCTGCAATCCTTGTCGCTGTATGAAATCATATGTCTTGTCCCCGCTAACCACTGTATGGGGTTAGATCTCTTTGGTCTGCCTGTTGAGACTCTGATGGTCCAGGTTTAAGCATGATATCAGCAGCCAATCGAAGCAGGAAATCAATTAGAGATAACTTGAACTGCTTGAGATTCATTTTCTTGGCGCTCACCAATTTATATAAAATAAAAGCATTGGTGCAAACTATCTGTATCACCCAATGAATTATCTTCTTCCACCACTTCTTGCTCCGCCGAGAAATAGTCGCACAGAGAGGGCCTTGACATCTAGTCCGATGGCAATGGTCATTTAATTTTTAAAATTCATACCGTGAAAACTCCTTCCAATTAGTAAAACAAGATCTCTTTAATACAGGTAAAAAAAAAAAAAAAAGTAAAGTAACCCTGTCACGCCAAGTGGCGTATAGGGAAATATGGTGTTAGTGACCTTATATTTTACAGACCTTCAGCACATGATTTTTGGGGTAATGTGGTCGGTATTACGCCCGTGCAGTTTTACTTTCCCAGAAAAAAATCCAGTACCCATTTAAGGTTGGGTGAACCCGGAAGCCGTCGGTTGGGATCGAACCCTACCCCTTGTCCTTTGTAGTCCAGTTCACTAACCACTGAGCTATCTCGGCTCTTTAATACAGGTGCATTTATACTTATTTTATGTCTAACATATTCATTTATAGAATTTACAATAAAATCAACAGTATTGTCAGTAAGAAATACATTGTAACAGTCAAAGGGTGATGACTGTTCACTGAGGCCAGAATTTTCATTGACTCCAGGACAGCACCCTTCTTTAGGATGAAATATAAAATTGTTGACAGTAACAGTTTCATCATAATGATGATCATTGTTATTGTTGATAATGTTACTGTTTGGTACTAAATTCCACTCACAAGAGCTGCCCCTGATACCATTAGAAAACACTTTAGGCAATATTTTTCTACGCTTGGCACAGGGTCCAGGTTTCTGTTGCTCCCCTTTAGAACTGCTGGAACTGCTAAGCTTATTTCATATTTGCTTCTTCGACTTCGTCAGAGCTACTAAAACTAACATCATCGAGATCACTATCACATTCAAAGTTCTCATAACATAATTCTCTAGCTTTTTCTGCTGTTAATAATAATTTGTGTTTAGGAGCAAACGATACTTCACTGTTGCTAGCCATTTTTCACTTACAAACACGAATCAGCTGATTGAATACGTTAGAAAACAACACAAATTTCAACGATTTTGTGAACAAATTAAGCCTACGTTGACCGACCAAAGCGTGTCTAAAGACAGAAAATTCTATTAGAGTTATATCCCTTGCGGATGTAGTAGTTTAAAATATTTAATTTTCACAATAGTGAAACAAAATGAAAGTAACCATATCAGCGTTCACTTGGAAAATTATAAATAAGTAAGTAACCATGACAGTGTTCCCATGGACATAAAGATTTAATTAACAGTAGTAATAATGTCTAATAATGCACCTGCCATGTCCACTAAGAATGTGCTATTCCTAAATTAAATTGCATTAAATCTTGAAGAACAAGGACTTTTGTGTCTACATCATTAAAAGTTTTGTTTCATCAGGCTGGTCCCACATCCATGGCTGTCACTATCTATGATTTCTTAGCTGAGCTGAAGACATTAGTAAGTAATTTCTCTATTAGGTTTTTATTTTAATTAGCTAGTGATAATCCTTGATTTGAGTTTATTTGATATTTGTAATCTGAAGATGAAAACATTGTTTATGATATTCTTGTTGATGTCATCTACATTTTTCACAGATATCACATAAACAACATCATCAGCCAAATTTGTTATCTACATGGACTTTTAAAAAATCTACACGAATATGCTTGTATAGCCTCATCTATATTATGACTTAGTGAATGATTGATGCACCATACATTCTTCTCTGATTTTCTCCATTTTTTTAATGTTGTCAGTGAGCTGATGAAATCTAAACCGATCCATTTTTAAATCTTGCTATTTTAGTTCTTTCTCTGTCTACCTTTCCTTTACTCCTCCCACAATTCCCTGTTTTATAGTCATTCCAAGCCTCAAGAATGTGAATATGTTTAGTAAAACCATTAGTAAGCCTGGAATAGTTCTGTGTCCAATAAGTTTATTTTAGTGTTGTATCAATATCTTTGAAAGTCAATATCAATATGAAATTTTTGGGGCATGTTAAAAGTCACAACAGCCTAATAAAAGTAATATTGGAAGGGAAAATACAAGGTAAAAGAAGCAGAGGCAGACCAAGACTAACATGGACGAGTAACATCAAAAGATGGACAAGTCAACCTATGACAACCTGCACCATCAAAGTAAGAGACAGAGTGGAATGGCGCTCCATTGTAGCCAACTTTCGATGTGGAGACGGCCCTCAATGATGATGATAATCAATATCTTCAATGGTATCATCTCTTTTCTTGGTGTTCACCCATTAAGTGGGTGTGTACGCGTTGCTTATTTACTGCAAAAACCACTATATCTGCACTTTTGACAACCATCTTTGGCATGAGTAGCTATGCTTAACGATATTTACCCGGACAGCTGCCATTTTTTACCTATTCTTTTAAACTTTAAATTGTCAAGGGTTCTTTATCATGCACAAATGCACACAGGACCTCCTGTTTTTCACTGTTTTCCAAGACAGCTAGATATGGGGCATCACTACACAAGACCAGGGGAGGGTAAAGCCAGGAGCAGAGGTGAATATTTAGAGGAAGCAATGAAGGCCATGACTTCTCTAATATTTTATAAGGCCAAATAACTCAAGCCATAACTACTAAAGAGACTTCAATGTAAATGGAGGTCAAACTTAGTACAACTGCACAATGGCATCTATCAACTTTGCAATGTGTATGTAACTAGGTAGACCATTTCAATAATCACCCCACTGTTTCCATGGCAACAAAAGAACAACAAATCAGATGACGTTCTATTTTTTTACTGACACATATAGAAGTAGTTTCAATGGGGAAATGAAATTATGAAGTGCCTACTGTAATAATCACTGCGCTGTGTCCTTATATAAAAAAAAAACCTGAACAAAACTGTAAGAGAATTTAATTAACTGCAAAACCATGTTTTTTTTCATAACTTATAATGCAAATAAATAAATATTATGATGTCATAATGATTATGTTAATTTAGGGCAATAATTGAATATTACAAAGCACAAATTACAGTAATGTTTATGTCGCAGAGTAAAGGTCAACCTAAAAGTTTGGTCTCATGTCTGACCTCCTCATGTTTCAAACTCACTGTCCACTGCTGGCCTGGAGGAAACTATGGATTACAATTTTTAAAAATTCACACCGCCTATGGTGGGAATCAAACCTAGGAACTTCCTATTCAGAGGTCAACATCTTACATCTAGACCACCAAATCTTCCAAAAGTACCACTGACACATTAAAAGTCACACTTAGGGTATCATCATGTGCCATACCAGTTGGTGTAGGCGATCATGTCCTTCCACGATCTTCTATTCACTGTGCATCGTATCAATTATGTTGTTAACTGTTTTCTGTGACATGACACCAGGCTATCTAGTTTTTTCTCTCATTGTCATCCACAATCTCTCTTTCCCTGCATTTTGCCAGTTGTAACCAAGTATCCTCTTTCCAACTTTCCTCTTCTCATGATGTGCCCGGAAAATGTTGATTGTTTCTTTCTGATGTTTTTTAGGAGCTCCCTTTCTGTGTTGGCCTCTTTGAGAATTTTCTCGTTGGTCTTTTTTAGGGTTACCAGACAATCAGATTTTGCCTGACATGTTCTGCTTTAAATGTTTGTCCTGTGTCCTGCCAGACTTTATATAGAGTCTTGAAAATAAGTGCCCAATGTTCTGCCTTTTGTGTAAGAAATCTTTCTTTTTCAGATAACATTTTCTGCTTTTTAAAATAAAATATTTTGCTTTTTTTCCTTATCCGATAACCATAGTCACACATATTCGGATGTTTATAATGCTGGAGTGTTTAGAGTGTAATAGATATGTGTTTGGGGTTTGGGCATTATCAAATATACTTTTCCATAAATCTTTTGTGATGTTATTAGCTATACTTTGATTTAGAAGTTCTTTTTCTCTTACTTTGACAATTTTTCAATATATGTTTTTTTTATTTATCCACCATTCACATGAGATTCACTGTATCACAGTTATTTTACAATCTTTCTGTTATATTGTTAAATAAACTTGTCTATCACTGTTGCACCTAATGTATGATTCTTTAGAGATTCAAATGTCATTCTAGGTTTTTAAAAATGTTTACATAGTCAGAATAATAATTAATTTTAAAAAATACAGTATTTTCCATGTTCTAACAGATATAATACGTGGCAACATAATTCCAGAACTCAGATATGCTGATAATACAGTCCTCCTCTAAACTGTGCAAATGGATTAAAAGAGACAATTGATTGTGTTAAAAAACACAGTGATGAGCAAAACCTTTATCTAAACATACATAAAACTAAGATAATGCTCAATGACAAAACAAAAAGACAACCCAAAATTATCATCAACAGTGAAGAACTTGAAACTGTAACAAACTACAAGTATCTGGGATCTCTAGTAACTAACAATGTAGACTGCCAGATAGAGATCAAAAGAAGATTAGCAATTCCAGCACAAAAATTAAATGCCATGAAGAACATGTGACATAATATCCGCAAGGCAGTAAAATGTAAATTACTCAGGGCAAATATCTTCCAGGTAGTAACATTATGAATCATGGACAATCTTGTAAACAGCAAGGAAGAGAATCAATTCATTGAAAACAAAATGTTACAGAAATATCCTTAAAATACTTTGGATAATGAAAAAGAGCAATAAGGACATATTAAACAATTGAAACATTAAAAAGAACTGACTTATAAACACCATTCTACAAAAGAAATAAAATACCATGGCAACATAAAGACACAGCTGGTTGGTAAAAACAATAATGGAAGGCACGGTTCCTGGACACCTCATCAGGGTCAGACCAATATGAAAGTGGTTTCAAGACATCAAGGAGACCTTGATCATGACACCAGAAGAAGCAGAAGATCTGGCTAAAGACTGAGATTCTTTCAGGTGGGCTGTGGTGAATGCAATGTTCTGCAAAGGACATATAGAACTACTAAACACAATTCAAACAAGACAATTGAGAATTTTGGGGCATGTTAAAAGATACAGCAGCCTACTAAAAATAATCTTGGAAGGGAAAATACAAGGTAAAAGAGGCAGACCAAGACTAACATGGACAAGTAACATCAAAAGATGGACAAGTCAGCCTATGACAACCTGCACCATCAAACCAAGAGACAGAGCAAATGACGCTCTGTGGTAGCCAACCTTTGATGCGGAGATGGCACTCAATGATGATGATGATGATAAAAGTAAAACATTCATTGATCACCTTTGGTTCAGATATTTGAATAATTTATTTACTTTTTTTTTTTCGCAGCTGCTGAAGAAATTCAAAACTCTTAGGGGATCCTTCAAATTCTTTGACCATAACCACAATGGTTTTATTGAGGAGGGAGAGATGAGAAGGTCACTGGTTGCACTAGGCTATGCATTGTCTAATCAAGATTTTATAGATATCCTGCAATTATTTGACAGAAGCCAAGGTCAGAAGCTATCTTTTGAGGACTTTAAAACGACATTGTTGACTGTGTAATTAATATAATCTTAATTTATTATGTACCATACACATACACTGTGTTTTACATTGGAAAATCAAAGATCTCAACCATGTGCCAATTTTCAAGCACTATGCCATGCTATAATTTACAAAGTTTTACATTTAATTAATGTTACTGAATTAAAGTTGATTCACAATAAAACCTGCCATATGAAGAATAGATACCAAAATGTGTTAAACAGTATATTAACAAATTGTTTTTATTTTAAATTTGATAATGATCATATGACTTGTTGTTTATTAGTATTTGCCAGCTTTTTATCTCTAGTGAAGTCCTGAGGGACTGTATTTTGCATGAATATCATTTTTTTACAATTTTTTTCACGGCAGCTTTGTGCTCATGTGTCTTCTGCCATTTAGGCAGATATTTTCTGAGACTTCAGAGTTACTGTAATATTTTTTTCATCTAGAGTTTTAATGATTTGGCTAGACTTTTTCTCCTATTAATTATTTTATTTAATTTTTAAAACTATTTTTAATTTAAGACAGCAGCCGTTTTTGACCTACTCTTTTAAGTTTCCAACTGCCAGTAGTATCTTTAATTTGTCTAGAATGCACACAGGACCTGCTGTTTTTCACTGTTTTTTTCAAGAGGGCTTGACAACGGATCTCACTACCCAGAGGCCAGGGGAGGGTAAATTGTTGTTGTGGGAATCAAACCCGGGACCTTCTTGTCCAGAGGCCATCTTACCTCTAGACCTCCCAGCCCCCCAGTAATATTAGTATTACAGACAATTAGTATTTGACAATCACATGAAGAATAAGCAGCCTTGTTGAAGTCAATGAATGTCCAAAATTTGTTTATGACTTTTGAAAATGAAAATTTTATATTATTGATAGAGACTACCTAAATAAGTATTTTTTTTTAAACATATACTGTAATTTAGCCATTTATTCTTACAACTATGTGTCATTAAAAAAAAATATTTTAAAACTCACATAACTTTAAAATGTAACCTCTTTTAATAACCTAGTTTAAATTGTAATATAAAAATTGACCTCTTAAAATATTTATCATTTTTTAAATTACTCATCTGCATGATTTGCAACATTTCAAGCTCACAAAGAATATTGAGCATGAGATTGGTATATTTTCTTATTGTGCTGGATTTGTAGCTGCAAAATTGTGGATTAATTTCAAGGACAAACACTACTTTGTAGCAAACTCCAGACATACCAAGAGTTGTCAGCCCCCTACTGCCAATACCAGAACAGACCTCCCTGGACAGAGGAATCCGGATTGTCAATACAAATATGGACAGAAGTGAAAGGTATAGTTGACAAGGAGGAACAGAATAGAATACGATCACTCTCACTTTCGTGGATAGAATACCCACAAGATCTAAGGGAGGGCTTGTGTATACACAAATGGATCAGCACAGAACGCAGTAAAGAATGGGGGAGCAGGGGCATACATAGAGTACCCAAATAACACTAGGAATATTAATAAAATAGCAAAAGGGAAATATTGTCACAACTACGATGCCGAAATCCAAGCAATAAAGTTGGCAATAGGAAAACTGCTAAACAGTAATCTTAGCGCAAAATCTGTAGTTTTTTTGACAGATGCAAGATCAGTACTCCAGGCACTACAGTCCAGAAAATTACCACATCTGCAGACCTTATTGACTAAACTTTGCAGGCACCACAGGGTCACACTGGTCTCACTGTGGAATACCAGGAAACAAGAGAGCAAGATAAGCTGGCAAAGGAAGGCACACAACCTGATGCACCAGTTTACATACCATCAGAAGCAACAGATAATCAAATCAATCAAAAGACCACAAGCTCCAAAACAGGATGTCTTTCATAATATGAATAGAAGGGAACAAGCTGTTATACACCCCAGAACAGGGCATAATCAACTCCACAGTCACATGTATACAAAATTAAAGATCGGCATCTCAGCTACATGTACATGTGGACAGGTGCCCCAGACTGCTGAACACATACTTCAAGACTGTACTGAATTAGCAGACTGAGGAAAATCCAGGGGCCCATAGACACAACACTACAGACAAAACTATATGGGTCTTTGCAAGATTTACAAAAAACAGGAAAACTGATATAGGAAACAACATTGCAGATATAGACAATACTTCAGGTGAAAGCAGTAGATTGTGAAAGGACATGGTGAACTATGCCAACCGGTCTAGCACATGATGATGATGATAAATAATTTGACATTGTTTAAAACCTATGTATTTTAATGTTTCACTTGTTACAAATTTTATTCTGTCCCATTTTAAATAGCTATTTTGAGCTTGAACATTGTTTAATTTAGTTATAAGTGAAATGATATATGTTAGCACATATGTTTTAATAAATTTCAGTCTTAATGTGGCATCCTTGAGATTTTTCGTCAATGATTGTTATTGCTACTTGCTCAACCATAATTAAAGAGCTCCCTAATTACACATAAATTTGAACAACAGAACACATGTTTGCTTATTGTTTTTTACATTTCAGAGGATGTTATTTTTTTCATAATTTCTCACATTTTAATTCATGGTGTGGCTGAAGAGGAAGTAAGTTTTTATGCCCCCTGTCTCCAGGTTTCTTTCATTACCATAGAAATGCACATGTAAATATTTGCTTTTGGAAAAATGGATAACAATTTTTATTTTTTGAATTATCAGCTACAAATGGTGTATTAAAAAAATGTTGAACTGCTCACCTTGAAAATGGAATGCGCACAATTTATAATCCATATCTGATAGGACTCTCGAATACTATAGACACTCAATCACTACATCAAGATCAGGGATCCCTGGAAAAATATTTAATGACATCTTGCAAGAATGATTAGACTTTATGCATGAAGGATTAGTGTGCATACTTGCCACCTTGACACTCATTTTATTAATGTTGAATAAAATGTTAAATGTTCTTAAAACTATATATCTTTATATAAAACAAGTATGTTTGCTTTTTTTAAGATTTGGTCATTCATTGGTATTTTCAATTAGTTTTGTATTTTTCAGATTAATTTATAGCAATAACAATTTTTAAAAATTGTCTTTAATAAATAATAGTGTATAGTTTTACTGCAGTCTACACCAAATAGAAACCTCAGTGGATAGTGGTCTTGATGGCAAATCTTTTTCCACACCAGCAAGGGTTGTCTCCCACTTGTTGTAGAACCGTTGATCAGAGATTTAACAGGCTGCCATCGTAAAAACACTTTTGTTAACTTGCATTAAATGGTGAAAATGCTGAAAATTGTAAAAATTTACATTTTTCAAGCAAAATACCCTACATATTAAAAAAAATTATAAGTTATTTATTTAAACTCTTCTTTAAATCTTATGAAAATTTTTTTTTAATTAATATGGTGAATATAGGGAAGATTTAATTTAATTTTATGCATTGTTTAGTTGTCAAATGTCATGTTAAAACAAGATTGAAAACTAGAATAAGAAATTAAACATAAAATATGTTATTTATTTTTGTAAAGCTGATTAATTATATGTTATTTTAATTATTTTGTTAAATATAATTTTTTTAAAATCACCATTTATAACACAATCTTGCTACAAATGCCTGTTTCAATGTAAAAGAATAATATTTTTGAATAATATAATCTATCCTGTATTTCACATTATACACACTTATACTTATTTAAATGTTTATAGCATTTATTTTAATACTGTATTAGTTTATTATTTTGTAACAATTTACTTTATTGTAAGTGCTTTAAATAACAATTTTTGCATTAAAATGGAGTATTTAACAATTATATTTGAAGTTAATCATTATTAGTTGCTTAGTTTATATATAACTTAATATAATTTAAATTAATTTAAATTATTTAGATAATGTATATATATATATATATATATGCATGTTCGTCTTTGTGGAAAAACTGTTACTTAAATTAGCCTAAAAAATATTTATTTTTTGATTAAAATTAAATTAATTTATGTTTTGATAGGCAAAACTCAGGGATATAAAGAGTGGGAATTTTATTTGTTAGACATAATTTTTAATGTATATAGCAGGTGACATATTTATTAAAATGAGATTTAAATATGCAAGATGAATAGAGAAAATGAAGACCAGAGTTGAGTAACCTATGGCCCACAGGCCGGCCGGCTATGCTATTTTTACTGGCCCTTGTGCTTGATTTGAAAATTATTATATACTCCATTCCCTGAGCTAAAAAATAAAATAAATAAAAAGTAACACATAAATACAAAAAAATTCAGAACCCATTTAAAAAAATAGTAATTTGATTAACGAATTCGTCAAAAAGAAATATTTTTTATCATATCTTTGATCTATTAGTTGTTAACGTGTTACAAGCCAAGACTGCAAGTTCACACCAGTTGGAGTTGTTTTCCAATTCTATTTTCTGCCCATGGACTATCTAAGTAGTTGGCTGTGGCTCAACCATCGTTAATTCCAAGAATTCCTTCATGACTTTGATTCAGAATATGACAATCTGCTTTACACTGATTTAGTTGAGGGGAAAATGCTGAAAAGATTTTATTTTATTTATGTGCTGTCGAACTTTTCATGGACATGAATGGTAGTTAGTCAAAGAATTATTGGACCCTCAGTGGATCCGCCAGCTAGGTTTTTGGTTGACATGACTCAATATTTTAATGACATTAATCTCAAGTTAAAAACACAAGGACAACTGGTACACCAACTTTATGGGCATATCAAACCCTTCCAGGAAAAACTGAAACTAGGAGAGTAGCCTGTGAGAAGGAAATACTAACATTTTTGTAAGGAGAGCAGAAGAAATATTATTTTCATCAGTTAATAAATGGAAGTTATTGACTTGCAATAGCAAAATATTATAAAATCAAAGTGGAGGTATTCAAAGACGCTGGACTTCTATACATAAAAGTAAAGTACCCCTGTCACGCCAAGTGGCGTATAGGGAATATGGTGTTAGTGACCATAAATTTTACAGACCTTTGGCACATGATTTTTGGGGTAATGTGGTCGGTATTACGCCCGTGCCGTTTCATTTTCCCAGAAACAAATTAGGTGCCCAAGGCTGGGTGAACTCGAAAGCCGTCGGTTGGGATCGAACCCTACCCCTTGTCCTTTGTATTCCAGTTCACTAACCACTGAGCTATCGTGGCTCCTACTGGATAGCTTGGTGTCATGGCATGGAAAACAGTGAACAACAGAACTGATACGATGTACTGTAGATAGAAGATTGTGGAGGGACATGATCGCCTACGCGCCAACCGGTATGGCACATGATGATGATGAAACTATCCCTGGTGCCATGATTTATATTTTAACTGCTGTTTATCATGTTATTTGTTTTATGTACTTTATTCATGAACAGGAGATTAGGGTGCTGCAAATTCATAGCTACACCTGGTAAAAAGAATAGGTTGAAGGATTTGTATAGCCAGACATTGTATTTATTTGAGCCCATAGTGATTCAGCAGGAAAATAACATTTTAAAATGAAAGAGAAGATTTACTGAGGAACTGTACACACAAGAATGTGCTGGGATGTAAGTTGCAGAGATCTGTGTCCTATCAGAAATAAATGGAGTAAATGAGGAACTAGGAAAAGTGATCCTTAAAAATAGTACTTTTTTTCACCGACGGCTTTCAGGGTTGTACTGATGGTGGAGTAAATATCAAATACAGGTCAGGTTGAAAACTGTTCAACATGAGGTTTTTTATTAACACCTTTTAGGAGTTTCAGTATTGAAGTCAACTAGTGTGAAACTCTTGCAGAGAGATGCATTTATAGTGCATTATTATCACTATAGACATCAACATGGATGGAGAAAAACAAAAGCTGAATCAGTAAAGTGCAAAGAAAATGTGTTGTCAGAAAAGACAAAACCATCCATGCAACATTACCACCTATGATCATTTATATGTCCCAAAATGTGGCTGACAAACTTTTGTTAGAATTTAACTTTAGTTATCTCCAAATGCATTAGTGAATTAGTTAGTGTGCACTCATCAACTACTAGGAAGTCTGGATTTGATTGCCAAATATGTCTTTTTTTTTTTACTGTCACAATTTCAGGATTTGGCCAGTCTCATAAATGAGCACCATATATTGTCTCTGAAAAAGACAGGTGTCCTGAAATAATAATGACTTTCTCCTAGTAAATTGGGTGTCCTGACATAATAATGTCACATCACTCATAAATGTGGAACATGTAAAAGTATGGACAATACCACAATTGACCACATATTTCGCAAAGTGTGACAGCTACCCTTCACTTTTTTTTGTGTACACATGAGAGAGGGGAGCCGCAATAGCTCAGTGGTTAGTGAACTGGACTACAAAGGACAAGGGGTAGGGTTCGATCCCAACCGACGGCTTCTGGGTTCACCCAGCCTTAAATGGGTACCAGATTTTTTTCTGGCAATATAAAGCAGCACGGGCGTAATACCGACTACATTACCCCAAAAATCATGTGCTGAAGGTCTGTAAAATATAGGGTCACTAACACCATAGAAACAAAGTTGAACGCATTCGAAAATAAATGTCTAAGGAAAATACTTGGTATAGCATGGAACGAATTCAAAACAAACGAGGAAATTAGAGAAATCACCAATCAACCACTAATATCTTCAGTAATAAAGAAAGACGATGGTCATACGTTGGACATGTGATGAGAAGAGATAATAACCGAATAGCAAAGCAAGCCCTCATATGGGAAACAACAGGTAAAAGAAAAAGAGGAAGACCCAGGGAGACACTGAGAAGAACATTGATGAGAGAGGCAAGAGCAGCAGGAATCGGCTCCCTCAATGAGATAGAACTGCTTGCACAGAACAGAGACAGATGGCGAGATTTGATAAAATATCTTTAAAAGAAAACTGCTAGAACAAAAAATTCATATAGGAGAAGGTGTATCTTGGTCTACGCCCTATGGGCCGGTTACGGCTCGAAAGGTCAATAGATAGAACACCATATTTCCCTATACGCCACTTGGCGTGATGGGGGAACTTTACTTACTTTTTACACACGAGAGAGAGACAACTACATAAAACTGTTGTCATCATCACCTGTTATATGGCTGTTATTAGTATGAGCATAACAACATGGCAATATTTGTTCTTGTTACATAACTGTGATATTGTAGTCCCAGTGTCATTGGTTACATTTTCTTATCTGAAAAACTTGAAACAAAATACTTTCAGGAAATATTAATTTGTCAGGTTTTTAAGTAATAATCTGAGATACAGAGTTGTCAGGATATCAGATTTTGTATTATGATGAGAATGTTAGGTTTGATCCCTTTTGAGTTAGAATTGTTATTTTTTGTTGTTGTTGTCAATTTCCTGCATGTTTTTAGTGTATGATCATTCCTGTCACTGAAAAACTTTAATAACTAATTATTTTATATTTTAAAAAATTCATTTTCTCTGGTAAACTATTGTTATTTCATCAACATTGATGAGCCACTATTCTGGTAAATCACTTTCAGAAGTCTTTGTGATTTGAATTTCTGTTACAGGGGAACAGAACAACATTGTTAAACAAATATTTAAATCATATTCAATTTTCCTGTAATTCAATTTCATGAGGACAGTACACAAATCTATCCAATATTTAACAAAATTCAAATATTGTGCTATTGGTCAATTGACAAATCCATGTCCCTTTCTTGCCTCAAATTTAACTATAATTGAATCAAGAACCTTTATCTGTGTTACATGAGTTCATGCACTTTGCTGAACTTTTTCTTTGTAGTCAGTGGATGATAGACTGAATTACTAACTGGATACTGTTTTACTTCTTCTTCTTCTGTGATCATGGATACTGTTTTACTTCTTCTTCTTCTGTGATCATGGATACTGTTTTACTTCTTCTTCTGCGATCATGGATAATGTTTTACTTCTCCTTCTGTGATCATTGATACTGTTTTACTTCTTCTTCTGTGATCATGGATACTGTTTTACTTCTTCTTCTTCTGTGATCATGGATACTGTTTTACTTCTCCTCTTCTGTGATCATGGATACTGTTTTACTTCTTCTTCTTCTGTGATCATGGATACTGTTTTACTTTTTCTTCTGTGATCATGGATACTGTTTTACTTCTTCTTCTTCTGTGATCATGGATACTGTTTTAATTCTTCTTCTTCTGCGATCATGGATAATGTTTTACTTCTTCTTCTTCTGTGATCATGGATACTGTTTTACTTCTTCTTCTGCGATCATGGATACTGTTTTACTTCTTCTTCTTCTGTGATCATGCAGACTGTTTTACTTTTTCTTCTTCTGTGATCATGGATACTGTTTTACTTCTTCATCTTCTGTAATCATGGATACTGTTTTACTTCTTCTTCTGTGATCATGGATACTGTTTTACTTCTTCTTCTTCTGTGATCATGGATACTGTTTTACTTCTTCTTCTGTGATCATGGATACTGTTTTACTTCTTCTTCTTCTGCGATCATGGATACTGTTTTACTTCTTCTTCTTCTGTGATCATGGATACTGTTTTACTTCTTCTTCTTCTGTGATCATTGATACTGTTTTACTTCTTCTTCTTCTGTGATCGTGGATACTGTTTTACTTCTTCTGCGATCATGGATACTGTTTTACTTCTTCTGCGATCATGGATACTGTTTTACTTCTTCTGCGATCATGGATACTGTTTTACTTCTTCTGTGATCATGGATACTGTTTTACTTCTTCTTCTGTGATCATGGATACTGTTTTACTTCTTCTTCTTCTGTGATCATGGATACTGTTTTACTTCTTCTTCTTCTGCGATCATGGATACTGTTTTACTTCTTCTTCTGTGATCATGGATACTGTTTTACTTCTTCTGTGATCATGGATACTGTTTTACTTCTTCTTCTTCTGTGATCATGGATACTGTTTTACTTCTTCTTCTGTGATCATGTATACTGTTTTACTTCTTCTGTGATCATGGATACTGTTTTACTTCTTCTTCTTCTGTGATCATGGATACTGTTTTACTTCTTCTTCTGTGATCATGGATACTGTTTTACTTCTTCTTCTGTGATCATTAATACTGTTTTACTTCTTCTTCTGTGATCTTGGATAATGTTTTACTTTTTCTTCTGTGATCATTGATACTGTTTTACTTCTTCTTCTTCTGTGATCATGGATACTGTTTTACTTCATCTTCTGTGACCGTGGATACTGTTTTACCACTTCTTCTGCGATCATGGATACTGTTTTACTTCTTCTTCTTCTGTGATCATGGATACTGTTTTTCTTCTTCCTCTTCTGCGATCATGGATACTGTTTTACTTCTTCTTCTGTGATCATGAATACTGTTTTACTTCTTCTTCTTCTGTGATCATGGATACTGTTTTACTTCTTCCTCTTCTGTGATCATGAATACTGTTTTACTTCTTCTTCTTCTGCTTTCATGGATACTGTTTTACTTCTTCTGCGATCATGGATACTGTTTTACTTCTTCTGTGATCATGGATACTGTTTTACTTCTTCTTCTGTGATCATGGATACTGTTTTACTTCTTCTGCTTCTGTGATCATGGATACTGTTTTTCTTTCTTCTTCTTCTGTGATCATGGATACTGTTTTGCTTCTTCTTCTTCTGCGATCATGGATACTGTTTTACTTCTTCTTCTTCTGTGATCATGAATACTGTTTTACTTCTTCTTCTTCTGTGATCATGGATACTGTTTTACTTCTTCTTCTTCTGTGATCATGGATACTGTTTTACTTCTTCTTCTTCTGCGATCATGGATACTGTTTTACTTCTTCTTCTGTGATCATAGATATTGTTTTACTTCTTCTTCTTCTGTGATCATTAATACTGTTTTACTTCTACTTCTGTGATCTTGGATAATGTTTTACTTTTTCTTCTGTGATCATTGATACTGTTTTACTTCTTCTTCTTCTGTGATCATGGATACTGTTTTACTTCATCTTCTGTGATTGTGGATACTGTTTTACTACTTCTTCTGCGATCATGGATACTGTTTTACTTCTTCTTCTTCTGCGATCATGGATACTGTTTTACTTCTTCTTCTGTGATCATGAATACTGCTTTACTTCTCCTTCTTCTGTGATCATGGATACTGTTTTACTTCTTCTTCTTCTGTGATCATGAATACTGTTTTACTTCTTCTTCTTCTGCGATCATGGATACTGTTTTACTTCTTCTTGTGTGATCATGGATACTGTTTTACTTCTTCTGTGATCATGGATACTGTTTTACTTCTTCTTGTGTGATCATGGATACTGTTTTACTTCTTCTTCTGCGATTATGGATACTGTTTTACTTCTTCTTCTTCTGCGGTCATGGATACTGTTTTACTTCTTCTGCAGTCATGGATACTGTTTTACTTCTTTTGCGGTCATGGATACTGTTTTACTTCTTCTGCAATCATGGATACTGTTTTTCTTCTTCTTCTGCAATCATGGATACTATTTTACTTCTTCTTCTGTGATCATGGATACTGTTTTACTTCTTCTTCTGCAGTCATGAATACTGTTTTACTTCTTTTTTTGCGGTCATGGATACTGTTTTACTACTTCTTCTGTGATCATGGATACTGTTTTACTTCTTCTGCGGTCATGGATACTGTTTTAATTCTTCTTCTTCTGTGATCATGGATACTGTTTTACTTCTTCTTCTTCTGTGATCATGGATACTGTTTTACTTCTTCTTCCTCTGTGATCATGGATACTGTTTTACTTCTTCTTCTTCTGTGATCATGGATACTGTTTTACTTCCTCTTCTTCTGTGATCATAGATACTGTTTTAGCAATCATCATGGTTTTTCTTCATCTCCATTTACCAAATAGCAACTCCACTTCATTATCCCTTAAAAGAGCATTTGGTGGGTGCAAATTTGTTGTGTTTTACAGAAAGATATGATATGTGTGTCATTTGGCTCAACACATCTATCATCAGCATGTTTATAGGTATCAGGTTGATCCTACCGATCCCTACTTAACTATTTAACAAGACTTGTTCGTATGTTATCAGAACCACCATGAAGAGGTGGATCTTGATCAGTTATTGCCACTGACCCTGACACAAATAGTTAGCTATGAGTCACTAACCACTTTCAATCTTAATTGCTGCACAGCATCATGGGCCTTGTGACTGATGTAGCACAGTTATGTGACTGATGTAGCACAATAATGTGATGTGCTTGATGTAGTACAGTGATGTGATGTTACTGATGCAGCAAAGTGATGTGATGTGTCTAATGTAGCACTGTGATGTGACTGATGTAGCACTGTGATGTGATGTGACTAATGGAGCACTGTGATGTGATGTTACTGATGTAGCACTGTGATGTGATGTGACTGATGTAGCACTGTGATGTGACGTGACTGATGTACGTAGCACTGTGATGTGCTTGATGCAGCACTGTGATGCGATGTGACTAATGGAGCACTGTGATGTGATATTACTGATGTAGCACTGTGATGTGATGTGACTAATGTAGCACAGTGATGTGATGTGCTTGATGCAGCACAGTGATGTGATGTGACTAATGTAGCACTGTGATGTGATGTGACTGATGCAGCACACATTTATGAAATCTATTAAGTCCTGACACTTGACACCAAACATGTGCAGATAACTTTAAATGTTAAAGGATTTGCTTTTCTTGTTGTTTCCGTTTTTAAGATTTTAGATAAGAGAATGCTAACCTATATTTTCAACATTTGTTAATCATTTATATTATTAATGTTTTCCAAATTGCTATATCATTATTTGCATGTATAATTAAAATTAATTTTTGTTGCAAGTTTTTCTGGAATATATAACGAATAAGTAAAAGAAAAAATGGTGTTTTGACTGTGTTAAGTGATTAATTTTTATCAGATGTTTCTGAAATTATTCCAGTGACATAATTGACTATTCAGGAGACTGTGAATTGTTCTATATTACACCATCACAAAAAACAACTAATAGTTTGCAAAGGATTTGCAACTAATGAGCAACACAAAATAAAGACAAAGCATGAACAAAATTACTTGCCTATAATTAAATGAACGGACTACTTTCAACAGTGACAAAACTCTACTCATTTAAGTTTTTTATTTTAACTGCATCTCTACAGTTGCTGAGTTGCACCTCAAAAACCCAAATAAAAATAGCTAATCTGTTGTAAGAATAGCGTGTAACTGCCATCATTAATTTCATATTTTTATAACAACAATGGAGGGCAGGTGGCCAAATCGATAACTTGCGCTCCAAACCAGGATAATGTGGGTTTTAATCCTATTAGGGTGAAAGGTTTTTTTGTCTGTTGGTGGGGGTTAAATAAAAACTCAGAACCAAACACCTCATGTCAACTGTTCAGGATAAATGACACATATTTTATGGTCCTATAGTCTCCCCCCGCCACCCCCAGAGCAGACCCCCGAAAAGGGATATTACAGTAAAGATAGCGTTTTTTTTCTTATAACAACTAACACACACAAAAATATTTTTAAAATTAAAGCCAAGTAAATGTGAACTCTCCTTTCCTCACACACACACAAATATTTTTAAAATTAAAGCCAAGTAAATGTGAACTCTCCTTTCCTCACACACAAAAATATTGTTAAAATTAAAGCCAAGTAAATGTGAACTCTCCTTTCCTCACACACACAAAAAATAATAATAATAACCAAGATTCCTTTGTCTTTATAATAGCCAACTACTGAAGGTTAAAAAAACTGTCATGAAATTTCTAACTTTAAAAAATTGACAACAAAATTACCTCCATCATAAAACAATTGGTGACTCCCTTGAAGATCACCACAGATTGTTCTGATTTCCTTACTATTCTTCAATTATTGCTTTGATTTATTTTTTTTTAAAATTATTCTGTACCATGAGCCACAACTAGTTCCAGCTACTGTTGCATTAAACTTTCTTGGAGTCAGTTTTTGCTGCTTTTAATTTATTGATGTTTCCACAGTAGTTATTTCCACTAAAACCTGATCATTCTCTTATTTAACCTCTTTTCCGACTTTCTGAGCAAATTGTTTGAATAAAACACATATGAGATAAATTTTTATTTATTTTCTCACCTTATTTCCAATTTTTTTTATTTAAAAAAAAATGGCCACTCCAGTGTTGTAAAACCCCTTAGTAAGGAATGTGTTAAATAACACTAATATATGTAAAATCAAAATATTATGTTATTTTCCTCATATTCAAGTATGACATATTTAGGTATTAAATAATTAATTATAATATAATAAAACACATATAACAACTGTTTCCTTATGTGTATTATTTTGCCAAGCATGAGCACCTAACTCAGGAGTGTGCAAATAATATTCAAGTGTTCTATCCCATTAATATAACCACTGCAGAGCATGAATGTTTTTTTTCAGCAGATCAATGGTTAAGTTAGTATGGAAGAGTTCCCTCCCTCCATGCTTTTAGCCATATTTTTCAATAATGAACATTTATGGGTAATGCGATGAGTATCATGGCAAGACGCCATACTTTGCCAAAAAAAATATCTATGATGCCTGTTTTCAGAGTCTGGGTGAATCTCAGAGCTATATCGGGTCTGAAAAATAAATGTGCCTCATCTAGGAATTGAACCCTGATGCTTCAAGTCAGTAGTGAGCACATTAGCAACTCAGCCACCATGGCATCTATATTAAGCTTCTTTTTACATGTATCAGCATAACGATAGATGACAGACAATAATATGGAGGAATTTAAATATCTAAGAAGTCTTGTGACAAATAACAATTCACAAGTTGCAGAAATAGACTCAAGATGAAACAAAGCTTGTCAAATCATCGGACAAATATCACCATTATTCTCCAATAATGCAATAACTCTAGAGGCATAACAGGCACTCTACAATCGAATCTTCACCTACTACCAATGCCAGTCCTAGACCCTAGATGCAAAAAACAACAAGAAAAATAACTTCTTCTGAGATGAAATGTGTTAGATGAATGACAGGAAACAGCCATAGAGATAAGATCTGAAATGAAGAACTGAAAAAAAGCTAGGAATAACCCCTGCCATAGAATATATAAAGAAACAACAGATAAAATGGTTTGGCCACGTGACAAGGCAGAGTGATCAAAACACAACACAACGAGCCCTCAATAAACACTGCGAGAACACCAGACCCAAGGGTATGCCATGAAAAAGATGGATTGACAGAATATTAGAAGCACTAGGAAACATAACAGCAGCAAAGGCAAACAGAAGATCAAAAGACCACAAATTATATCTACCCTTGATGCTGAATGGCAGATGAGGAAAGAAAGAAGAAGCTATAAATAGCTAGATTTTTAATTGAGCATTGAAGGTAAGACTGAAAACATCAGCACTAGAGATTGAAGTGGTCAGTGGGCTGACAGCTTGCAGGATCAGTGACAACAGCTGATCAAGATCCTACTCCACCTCCTTGCAGTGGTTCTGGTAACAATTAACCAGTCTGGCCAGGTGGTAGGGACTGAAATGGAATGCAACCTGGTACCAAAAAATGCCATGCTGAAGACAGATTTGTTGAGCCAAGGTATGAGCTACTGAGTTAGTGCTCTGTGCACACCATGAGCTGTGTTTTTCATCCGGATCATGTTTCAATATTCCGATTGCTTATGATGAATGATGGTATCATATGAAGAAGGACAGTTCAGCTGCATCCACTTTCGGTGCCGCTTGGCCTTGTCTTTTGGCGTGTGCTGTAGCTGCTATGAATGGGACTGCAGCTACTTTTCTTTGTTTTGATCCTTCAATGAGATGAGTTTTATAGCTCGTTTCAAATCATGTGCCCAACTTTTAAAATCGATATCTTTTTAATCTCTTTTTGTAATTTTTTCAAAATTTGCATGGAAAGTTATAATGATTAGAACCCAACAGGGAATTAATTTCATAAAAAAAAAAACATTTGGTTATTATTGTTGCTTATTTGATTTATATAAATTTATAACGACCCATTGATGTAGTCAAAACTTAATGTTTACAGTATTTTAAGTTAAAAATAGCGATTAAAAATCCATACACGGTACAATTGACGTTTTTGCACGCTTTCCACGTGGGCTTTCTGACACAATTAGACACTTGTAGAAAACACGAGGCGTTGTGTGTTCCATTTCCGTTCATTCATAAGTGGAGACGTGGAACAATAACATTTATCATGAGTCTTAAAATGAAATTCTGCAGTTTACAAAACATAGCAAAAAAATTGTATGACTATTTTTGCAAAGAGGCTAAACGAGGAAGATTATTTCATTCTTTAGAAAACCCTGAGAATAGGACAAGACACATTTTGGATTTATCTAAACGGTCATTTAATCGCTGGATTCAAGCATGTGCCCGTCAATGTTCAAATATACAAAATCACAAGGAAGAGCAAAAATGTTGGATAATTTCGACAGTGAACTTATTAGAAGTGAAATTCGCAAAATGTTGGGTATGAATGAAACTGTTACAATAAGAAAATTAAAAGTATCGCTGAAAAAGAACAACAGTATTGAAATATCAAAGTCTACATTATGGAGGAATGTGAGAGCTGCAGGCTTTACATTCAGAAAGTATTCCAATGGACAAAACATCATCTGTGAGAAGCCACATATAGTAGTCATGAGAAGCAAGTACTTACGTGAAGTAAAAGAGGTGCGCAAGCAAGGTTATGATATTGTGTACTTGGATGAAACATGGATCAATGCTCACCACACTAACCAAAGGAATGGCAGTCATCAGATGGAAAGATTAAGAGATTAATACCTAGCAGCAAAGGACAGCGCTTGATAATTGCTCATGCAGGTAGTCGACAACATGGACTAATACAGAATGCAGAGCTCATTTTTCTTTCAAAATCCAGAGACAATCGGGATTATCACTCTGAGATGAATGGTCACATATTTAGACATTGGATTGAAAATTCTGTTCTCCCATCACTAGATCGACCATCTTGCCTAATAATGGACAATGCAGCGTACCACAACATTGTTGCACTTGAAGATAAAGTCCCGACGTCATCCAGTACAAAAGATGCTATTAAGATATGGCTCACAAAGGAGCACATACAATTTAATAACATGTACTTAAAACCTGAATTACTATCTCTAGTAAAGCAAAAACAGAGGACAAAGATTTTTCAAATAGATAAGATTATCCAAGAGCACGGTCATATAAGTTTGAGGCTGCCACCTTACCATGCTCATTTAAATCCGATAGAACTAATCTGGGCAAAATTAAAAGGACAAGTGGCAGATGAAAATACAACATTCAAAATATGCGATGTAAAGACTCTTGCTAATCTCGCTTTATTAAATATAGACAAAGATTATTGGGCTAAATGTGAAGACCACGTCTTAAAACAGGAAGAGGAATATTGGAAAAATGATGGTTTGTGGAATGTTCAACACCAAACAATTATTAATCTTTTAGACTCGTCTGATTCAGAATGAAAGTATATAGCCCCCACAATGTTGGCCCCTATACTACCTTAAATTAGTTCAACAAACGGTCCTTTTCAGGACCACACAACTATGAAAATTGGACATACAGGTATACCTTGATATTATCGTCCGTCCTCGAACTGAGCAGACAATAATTCTCCTGGTGTTTTGTTTTATCCAGTTATTTCCCCATTACGGCCACGCCTTTACCTAGTGAAAATTAATCGTAGACCAGCAACAACGGTAATTTCTATTCTTTAGGGCTTCACAATTTACAATTTTGACAAACATCAAAGAAATGTCGCAGCTTTAAGAAAACTGCAGCTGCAAGATATTTGTTAAATATACATTTAAAAGGTCTTTTGCATTCTAATAACATTTGGAAAATTTCAAAAGTTTTTAACAAACGGTTAGAGAGTAATAGCGTTTTGAAGTTGGGCACATGATTGAAACGAGCTATAATTCAGATGGTTCCACTAGCACAGGCAGTTGAGTAATTATGGATTTTAATTCATTTGCAGTAATACCAGGGCCTTCAACTAACCATAACCATACGCTGTGATCAACTCATTCTCTGCTAGTATTTTTATCTTAACCTTCCAATTCCCATTTCTTACTTGTACTGACTGACTGATTGATTGTGCTTATCCACAGAATCAATTTCATTACAAGTGGGACATCCCCAAATCTACTAACCACATGTTGAGAAGCTGCACAATAGTGATCTTTGTCTCACAAGTACTCAACATTACTCTAACTCTCTCACATATACACAAACTCAACTCATATCTATCTCTCTATTGTCTCTATTTATCTATCTGAGCCGAAGACGGCACATAGGGCTGAACCATAATTTCAAAAACAGAAACCTTGCGTGTCAAAATGGTACATATTGCAGAGATCACTGCTTATCAAATCTAGGGCTCTCAATAACAATACTTTTTTTCAATGACAGCTTGGCAAGCCATCGATCTACCTCCTTAGTTGCCTCTTACAAACATGTCTGGAAGGTCATAGTGTCAGTATTCTTTACTTCTGAACGCATATAGAGATACACATCCTTCTCTTACACACAATAAGAAGTTGCACACCCTTGAACTCTCCCATCAAATGCATTACTTTCTGATATCTGATTCAATATACAAGGGTTGTTCAGAGAGAAAGAGAAAAAGTTTGATTAAAAATCACATGCATGATCAAATTTTATAGTGTGACAGTTATGTGAAGATGATGATCATGGGTTACTAACAGATGGTGTTGGCACACACAGAAACCTGAGAAACAGTTTAATAAGATGGTAGTGCTCTTGCAAAAGCGTATTCAGCAAGATCAGTAAAGTACTGTGAAATTTTTTTTTAGCAAATGTATGAAAGGGAGTCGCGATAGCTCAGTGGTTAGTGAACTGGACTACAAAGGATGAGAGGTCGGGTTTGATGCTGATCGACGGCTTCCGAGTTCACCCTGCCTTAAATGGGTACCAAAAATTTTTGTCAGGAAAAGTAAAGCAGCACTGGCATAATATCAACCACATTACTCCAAAAATCATGTGCCGAAGTTCTGTAAAAATTATGATCGCAAGTACCATAGTCCCTATATTATATGCCACTTGGCGTGATGGGGCACTTTACTTTTTTAAAGGTATGAAATCTATAGAGATTCATTTTAGAATGAGAATTCAGCAGCATGATGGTGACACAAATGTATGAATGGACTGAAAAGTTCAAGAATAATTTCTTTAATGTGGAGGATTCTCCTCACCTGTGTTCAACATCACTGTGGTCATGGAAAACAAACAATGCAGCTGAAGTTCTGAAGAGTGTGTGCAAGCTTTGCTAGCCCAAGCAGCAGGGCATAAGTGGCATAAGCACACCCATTCAAAATAATTATTTTCCTGCCATATTTACATGCTTGTCAATAGCTGGCATAAGTGCACTGATCTAGAGGGGAACTATGTTGAACAGTGATAATATAATTATTTCAATGTTTGCAAGAAACACTCTGTTGAAAAAAAAAAATTGGTTTTCCAATAAGCAAATCTTGTAAGATTATTAGAATGTGATAGCCCAGAGCCTGGGAGTGATTGTGATGAACAAGTTCTGGGAACCTTCAGCATTGCCTACTTTAAACCATTTATGGTTCCAACAGAAATGCTGTAATGTCAAGTCTTTCAGGTAGTAATAAAACACAACACAGTAAGTATATATAGAGCACAATCTGTAATTGTGAAAGCAAATCCCAACATTATGGAAAACAAAGGAATTCAAACAATGTTTACATAACAATCCTGCTTACCTCTGGCTACAAACATAATTATAGAGTAACAGATATCAGGTAATTAAAGTGAATTGGTTTAAAATATGAACAATAAATAAAACATTTATAAACTGTTTAACTAATGTGGTGGAAACCAACCAATATAACTTTAATATGAAAACATTTAGCATTCATAGATAGTATTTAGATCTGGACAAAATAATACTGGATAGAGTAAAAAGAAAACAATTTAAACAGCAGTTCTAAAAGTGAGGTAATGAATTTCTGGAGGTTTTCAAATATATTTTTTAAACAATTAATGTATTAAATACCTCGAATTCTAAAATTAAAATCTGCAAAGTCTATTTAGAAATAAGTTTTTTCTTAAATATTTTCTTATCCCTAGTGATACCATTTATGCTCACCTAAAACAAATGAACTCATTATAAATTCATTTCTCCATTTCATGCCCAGTAATACTTTTTTTTTATTCTAAGGGGAGGAGACAAAGGGTAGGCCAAGGTTTACTTGAAGAAAACAGGTGGAAACAGTTTGAAGAAGGGGAAAGACATGGAACATTATGAGAATGGCACGTGATGGCCCAGAACAGTTCTTCGCAATCAATACAAGATGTAGAAATGAAGAGATGCCGTGTACTATATAGTCAGCACTAGGAAAATATGAAATGTCACAATTTTATTCTGGAAAAACAAACAAACAAAGTCTGGGTCAATAAGCCGTTTACAAAAATTATTTCAAGGAAACTATTGTAAGAGAACAATGAGAACAAGAATAACAACAAAACGCAAAACTGAGTAGCCACAGGTAGGAAAACACAAAAACAGCTGCAAGAGAAAAGAGAAATCTATGGCAGGAAAAGCTGATGTGACATAGAAGAAAGATCCAGAACAGAATTATTGATTGAGAAAATAAAAAAAAAAAAAACATGTTAAGTACTGATTTTGCTCAAAAGACAATTAATGCGGAAGAAATTTACCATAAGGTATGGCACATAAATCTGTCATGATTTATATACAAAAGTATTCAGAATTGAATTAAAGAATGCAATGAAATATAGCAAATAAAATTTGTACATCTGGGGAAGTAGCTTGTATACAAGAGATCAATCATCGTTGTGGTACACACATTTTCTCATATAATAAAATGAAAAAAAACATCTTATATTCCTACAGCCTTTTTATTGTGCACTTAATTTGGTCCATTATTATTTAGTTTATGTTGCAAAAGTTCCATTTCATAAACAATTTACAAAAAATTAAATTTTTTACAGGACATTGTAAGATAAAATAAAAATAGTAAACCTTCCAAATATGATAACAATCTAAATTTAAAACTTAACATAAAAATGTGAAAATCACCCCCCCCCCCCCCCAATTCAAACTATATCTATAAAGGTAACATTAGATTGATTTATGAATATACACAACAACATAATAATGTTTCAGTTCATACACAAAACTCTTTACTGGACAATGGAACTGTTTTACAAATCAGAAATTATACAACTAAATCCCAGAAAAAAATGTTGCATTTCGTACTCATCTATGTCAATTAATCAGCAAATGCTTTCATATTTAATGTTATCTTTATTTACTTATACATTTTGCATAGCACAATTTTGAAATTTATTTAATTGAACATTGGACACAAAATTATAACAAAATATTTTGCACGAGTTTTGCTTACTTTAAAAAATAAATTATTAGCAGCTGTAAATGTGCAGATGACAGCATATAAATATTAATATTTTAAAATCTCATATGATTATCTTACAAACTAAATGAACACACAACTACCTCTATATTTAACTGTCTCAAACCATCTTTTGGGGGAGGAAGAGGAGATATACCACAAAATCACCAGCAAAACATTTAAACTGAAGTTATAATTATTATAACAACATATTTTACTACTTTTCAATCACAAAACATATACTCTTACTTCTCAGTCACACAAGCTAGGTGAGATTGTGTACACAGTCCTAATCATATATTGATGATTAAAAAAAAAATAGAAAGCCCAGTATTCAAGTTGAACATGTACAAGAACTGGGAGCCACGATAGCTCAGTGGTTAGTGAACTGGACTACAAAGGACAAGAGGTAGGGTTCGATCCCAAACGATGGCTTCTAGGTTCACCCAGCCTTAAATGGGTACTATTTTTTTCTGAGAAAGTAAAGTAGCACGGGCGCAATACCGATCACATTACCCCAAAAATCATGTGCTGAGGGTCTTTAAAATTTATGGTCACTAACACAATATTCCCAATACGCCACTTGGCGTGATGGGGCTCTTTACTTACTTATGTAAAAGAACTTTTTGACAATTGGAAATAAAAAAGAGTATATTGTATACAAATGTCCAGACCAAATTGTAATTTTAAAAATATTAAAAATAAGAAAATCTTACCATCCCTGCAATAATTAATCAGCTTTTCTGAAACTAGCCAAAAATAATTATAATTATATAATACAGAGTTCATGAACTGCTCTGAGATCTTCTTGTTAGCAGGCAAGAGAGTGGAATGTTAGTGGACACTATCCTGGTATAGTGATAATGGTCCAAAGACAAAGGCAGAGAAATATAACCTATGTTCTTATACAAGTGTCATTTCAATAATTTTCAAACAAATTAATATTAGAACATGGAAACGTACAGTGAGCATATTTCCAACTTTAGTGTACTCTCTTAAAAGTATCATCAACATTAACAAGAACTGCACTACAAACATTGACTTTATAGAAGTGTTTGATAGAGTTTGGCATGAAGTGCACTGGATAACCATGAACAAAACTACATAATCAGTGTCTTCGAACAGCTATTTCAACATTAACAAGAATTACACTACAAACATTGACTTTATAAAAGTGTTTGATAGAGTTTGGCATGAAGTGCACTGGATAACCATGAACAAAACTACATAATCAGTGTCTTCAAACAGCTATTTCAACATTAACAAGAACTGCACTACAAACATTGACTTTATAAAAATCTAGTGACTATCAGCATCAGAGGCAGAATTATTGTAATCTTCATTATGTAAATGATTTAGGTGGCCTAGCATGTGTCAGAGTTTGAGGACCTTAAATAGTGTAAATGATATATAAAGAGCACAGGAATGGAAATCAATGCTAATAAAACCAAACTAATAACAAACAAGTCTGTGGAACATTTAAAGAATAATTGCAATAAATGGAGAGGCATTGGAAACAGCCTATCATTTCAAATATCTGGGCAACATTGTCACAGAGGCTCAAATCTAAAAGTTGAAATTGCAGTCATGAAACGACTAAATCATTTATGAAAATTCAAAATTTAAAAAATCTATTTTAAAAATATCACATTATTACTAATGGTAGTGGCATCTGTATATCTAATAAACATGGACATACACTGTTGATATTGAAAGAAGAAAATGATTTCTGAAAATGAGATGGTATAGAAAGATCTTACACATCTTTCATAGACCATGTCACCAATAAGGAAATAAATGCACAATAAAATCAACAAACTACAGGACCATTAAAAACTTACTGCCGATGGTAAAAGAATGAAAATTAAAATGGTATGGAAATGTTGCAAGGTCTTGTTTTACAGGACACAGTGTCAGGCAAAAGAAGACATGGTAAAGTGAGGAAGAAGTGGGTGGACAACATCAGAGAATGGACAAAGTTCACCACATTTCAATAAGCAGTTCTTAAACATGAAAGTTGAAACAAAATTGGGTTGTAGAAATAAAGAGTGCTCCAGCGATTGCCAAGATCTAATGAATTTTAAAAAACTACATATCTATGATGAATTTTCTGCAACAGTCAATTTTTAAACCACAAACAATTTGTGCATTTATCTGAGCATGTAATTATAGCCAGATTTAGTTAATGCCTTTCAAATGGAAAGCTAAATAAAATTGATCTAAACTAAATTAGACAAATCTGAGTACAAAAAAAAGCAATAAGTAACAATTTCTATAATACCCCATTGTTTGTATGTTTTCAAGCTGTCAGGGAATACTACTGTCACAAAACCGACATTTAAAATGCTATGTAACTAAAAGCTTACATAAAATATATTTAAAAAAACAGAGAGAAAAATTAAAATTAGAATTGAACCTACAAGTGCTTGATAATTAATGCATTCATAAATATAATATTTATATACAATAACATATTTGGATATATATAATTAATATAGTGCCCATTTTCCTGCAATACTAATTTGAATTTACATAAAGCAAGGATTCTGGGCACATGAAATAAAAAAGAGAAGGCTGATGCTAACAATAGTTATATATATATATATATATATATACATGCCAAAAGAGCAGCATTCTGATTTACTATTTTATGTACATACAAGTGGAACCTCCTGATGCATTGAGGCTTACATCATGTATTCCAAAAGCAATGAGAAAATGATCATTGTAAATGAATTGTAGTACTGATATAACAAAAACTATGAAACCAAATAGAATAAGACATTTCTGAGACACTGATAATATTATCTTATAAGAAGCTATCATATTATTCATTTTACTATTTAAAAATATTATTATAATTGTTTTATATACATATCTTCATTATCATGATCATCACGAGCATAAGCGCCTGCAACCTGCGGTCGCAATAGCAGGGTCGGTGCACCATCAGTTGACCAAGACCTAGCAGTTCTACCTCCTCGTGGTCTCCTCTGGTAACAGTCTGCATCAAAACAGGCTGGCTAACAGAAGCTAGGATCTCCGTGTTCCCTGTAGTAGTGGCTGTTACTGATATAGAAGACCCAGTATTGCAGTACCTCTGGGCTGGACTAGTAGTTTCTCAGCATAGCCTGGAATAGATGAGTTCTAACTTCTCCAGTAAGAGCCGGGAATGTCAAGAAAGCCACTACAACCCACCACATCATTGAGTCAAAGGGCACCCTGCCCGCATTAACTAATGGCATCACATCATCACTTGCCATGCCTGTTGGCATAGGGGATCATATCCCAACAGCTGTTTATAAATTCTGTTGTTGACTTCCTACCAAACCACTCATTTAAACCATCTTACATCTTTTCTCTCTGTTTCCCTCTATTTCTTTCTCCCCATTTTGTTCCAGTTGTCACAATATATTGCAGCTGTTAACCTTTGATTACATAAAATCACATTTCTGTGGTCTTCAATAATTTTTCTGTCTGTTGTTCTGCTGTCCAGGATTCAGATCCACATGTCAAGACTGGCTCCATTAACACTGAAGAACTCTTTTTCCTTATTTCCATTTACAAAAATGGGTAGCGTAATATTGCCCTCATTCTTTGGAATTCCACATTAGTCTGAGCTATTCTGTACCTCACTTCTGTTGTATTAGTACATCTATCATCCAAAGTTAACATCATTTCCTGAATTTTCAATCCACTGACCTGTTTTAATATTGTCCTATTTACTTTAATTGTGCATTTAGGAGACGTCTTTTTTTTGTTACAACCATTACTTCTGTCTTTTTTTATGTTGAGGCAAAGGGCTTTATTTTTACTTTCCATCACTATAATGTAAACCATTTTCTGTAACTTCTTAGAACCAATAGCGATGAAGACTGTGTCATCAGTATACCTCTGGTTTATATTATGATCAGGTGATATTCCGGGTGTCCTTTATGTGAATATTAGTAGAATCTCACAATATACATATGAAATAAATATGTTGATAGTACACACACCCAACACTTTGATTTATTTGATGAAACACTCCCAATTGATTTATAATTCTTATAGCTGTTTTTTATGTGTTTCCCAGTATATATTTTTATTATTCTTAGATATTTGCTGTCTAAAATTGTTATTATTTCTTGATGTTTTATTTCGTCCAACGTATAGGTGTATTTATAAAAAATAAGTATGTTATCTGTTTTTAATTTCTATGGATCTATCTACTAATGATCATATTATGTAGTTAGCTTTGTTCATACCTTTACCTCCAACATATCCACACTAATTTCTGGCTTGAGTTTCTTTCTCTTCACATGATAATTCTGAATAATATCTTAGGGATGTGATTTATAAGATTTATATTGTATGGTGACTCTCATACTACAAAAAACCAGGTTTCTTTGGTAGAGTTATGGATACAATCTTTCAATAGAACATCCGGTAGATATCCACTGTTGTCGATATCAATTAACAGCTTTGTTATTATTATTTCTGTTTCAAATTCTCCCAGAATGTTAATTTTTTCTTTAACTATCTGGCCTAGATGATTTTTGTATTTTCATGTTGCGCAAAGTATCCTCCACTTCTGTGAGTATTTGCAGTCCTTCCCCATCATAGAGTTCCTTAATGTATATTGTCCTTCTTTACCGTTTGCTTCCTTGTTCCATCAAAATACCCCCCTTTCTTCAATTTTAAATAGTCAGTCTTTGGTAATGTCTTTCGTTCTGTTAATTCAATAGTTCATTTCTAAACAGTAATGGCATCTCTTTGAACTGCATTTAAATCTCTTTGCTTTATTTTGCATTTGTTTGCTTTAAACTTCTATTTGTTTTGTTTATTTCTTCTTCTAATGTCCGTAAAACATTACATGCCATCCATTTTTTTATAGAAGTTTTCCTCGTTGACCGTAAAACCTCTTTTGATGTTTGTTGTATTGATTCTTTCAGTATTTTCCATTGCTATCCATGCTTTGTATTTTCTCTATTGCATTGTAGCTGTTCTGATTGTGATGTTATATTTCTCCTGTGCCTTCCAGTCTGATTTAAGTAGGTCTAAATTTAACTTGATGTTAATTGTGGCTCTTTTTTTTTTTTTTTTTTTTTTTTTTTTGTTATTTTAAATTTCATTCTGATGAGTTTTCTTACAAATGGTACATGGTCACTAATGCAATCTGCTCCTGGTGTATATAAGTGTACATATTTATAAGCAACTTCATCATCAACAAGTACCATGCCTGCTGACTTACGTGATCATGTCTCTTCACAACTTTCAATCTCGACAGTTATTTATCATTTCTGTTGTTGACTTTCTGCCAAGCAATTCTCTTAAGCTGTCTGGTATCTTTTTTCTTTGCCAGTCTTTAGAGATAATGGACAGAGTTTCTGTGTAAAGATCTCATTAGAAGCTGCTTCTTCTTCCTTTATGAACATCTACAAATACAATCTCAATTTCAGCTTGCCAGCTTTCAGGCTTCTTGTAATATATAGTATTGGATAGCAATATATATTTCTGAAACATTCTTTACTTATTCTCATGTTTTTATTTTCTTATAATATGTCAAACATTTCAAACTCAAATAATTGTACTCAGTTTTCTAGAAAATTGATTTTAGTGTGATCATATCAAAAGTATGATAGGCAATAGGTTTATAATAAGAAAAATGCTGCATAAACAAATGAAATCTTTCATTTTCACAACAAAGTTATTTTCATACAATAAAAGAATGTTGCTGTATATATCCTTTCACTTTCAATCCACATTTGTTAACATTTGAGGTGATTTTGTGTGCTCACAAATAATTGCATAAAAAGTTGGAATAAAACAATAAGAGGCACAGCGGAATCATATTTGGTCCAATGAGTAGGTCCTACTGACTCACTACAAACAAGTGGTACCTAAATTTATTAAATGGAATCCTGGGAAGAGAATTTTAAAACTACAAACTTCATACAAAATAAGAATATATTACCAACATATAACAGGAATCACATTTTAGCAGTACTCAATTGTCAAGTAATCAATACATTTTTTTCAATAAGGCAAAGTAAATATATTAAATTTTGTTTTATGTGTCACACATATTATCACCAAAGTTGCTGCAAAATATAGTAACAATGCAGTAATTAAAATACCACAACTAAGATATATGGAAGCATAAATTCGTTCATAAAATGTACAGCAGATGGTTGGTCTACAGAAGCATGCTTGCACAACAAACTACAGGGAACCAGAGAAAGCCTCATGTAAACTATTCTGCTTGTGATCCTAGCCAGTCAAGATGTATAACAAATATTGATCACATATTGATCACTGAAGACAAACAACTCTTTGTATATTTTTTGGGGGAGTCAAGACTTGTTATGACACAACAAATAGAAACTTGATAAGATTGTTGAAGTAGTTTCCCTTGTCCTATAGATAAATGAAGTGAGGTGTTGTGAGAAGCTGCATTTTTCTATGCTGAGCAAAGTGCAGTCTATGTCAATTCAGGATTTCTGTGATATTGTTTATCCACCTGACTTTTGGACGCTCTTGTTCCTAGAAGCCAATTCATCAGCTGCAGCAGACAGCTTAGCCAGCTAGTCTCCATTCTTATAAGTTAGAAAAGTAACTTCAATTTTGTTCTGTCATTCAATGTTTCATGCAAGGTCTAGCTCCAATAGGTACATAATTCCTCATTTGCTCTCACCTCACATACTGAAATCTTCTTTTGTATTTTAGATACTGTCAATGTGTGGCATTTATAACAGTTGGATGAGAAAAAGTTAATTTATTGTTTTGTTACCATTTTGATGCTTGGTTCTTTGAATAATGGAACAGCTTGTATGTCACTATGTTTGGCAAAATGTCACCATTTTGTTAGTCATAGTTTCAATCCAATAAAAAAAAAAAAATAGAACATAGTTTTTCAAAACTGACTGATTCATCAGGTCAGAAAAAATTATTTCTTTACTTCCTCCACTCTGTAATGCATTTACAAATAAATTATTTTCTGGTTAATTAAAATAGAATTTTTACAAGTGATATGACTTTTGAAAACGATTATACTATTACAGCAAAATTAAAGAATGGCAGATATTATTTCTTATGTAAACTTTGACTCTGCAAAAACGTAATTAAATCCTGAGAGAAGCTAATATTTACCTCATGTATAAACAGACAGCTAACATCAACTTATACTCCATGTGTACACAGGCAGCTAACTACTACTCCATGTGTTTACAGACAGTTATTAACTACTCCACGTGTACACAGACAGTTATTAACTACTCCACGTGTAATCAGGCAGTTATTAACTACTCCATGTAAACACAGACAGTTATTAACTACTCCATGTGTAATCAGACAGTTATTAACTACTCCATGTGTACACAGATAGTTATTAACTATTCCAAGTTTACACAGTCAGTTATTACCTACTCCATGTGTAATCAGACAGTTATTACCTACTCCATGTAAACACAGACAGTTATTACCTACTCCATGTGTAATCAGACAGTTATTAACTACTCCATGTGTACACAGATAGTTATTAACTATTCCATGTAAACACAGACAGTTATTAACTACTCCAAGTTTACACAATCAGTTATTACCTACTCCATGTGTAAACAGACAGTTATTAACTACTCCATGTGTACACAGACAGCTAACTACTAATCCATGTGTAAACAGACAGCTAACTACTACTCCATGTGTATACAGACAGCTAACAACTACTCCATGTTTACACAGACAGCTAACAGCTACTCCATGTTTATACAGACAGCTAACAGCTACTCCATGTTTACACAGACAGCTAACAGCTACTCCATGTTTACACAGACAGCTAACAGCTACTCCATGTTTACACAGACAGCTAACAACTACTCCATGTTTATACAGACAGCTAACAACTACTCCATGTTTATACAGACAGCTAACAACTACTCCATGTTTACACAGACAGCTAACAACTACTCCATATTTACACAGACAGCTAACAGCTACTCCATGTTTACACAGACAGCTAACAACTACTCCATGTTTACACAGACAGCTAACTACTACTCCATGTGTATACAGACAGCTAACAACTACTCCATGTTTACACAGACAGCTAACAGCTACTCCATGTTTACACAGACAGCTAACAACTACTCCATGTTTACACAGACAGCTAACAACTACTCCATGTTAACACAGACAGCTAACAACTACTCCATGTTTACACAGATAGCTAACAGCTACTCCATGTTTACACAGACAGCTAACAACTACTCCATGTTTACACAGACAGCTAACAGCTACTATAATTTGTTTTTAAATCTTTAGGAAAATTTTCCTTATTTAGATTATCTTGAAGGAATCACTTATCAATCATTTAAATGTCATATTATCATATTTATCTGTTTATAAAGTTACATACTTGAACAAAGTGAATCATTATTAAAACACTGTTGACAATGTAGATAACCTATGCCATATTTATAATTAATTATTTTATAACTATTGAAGAAGATGGGCACAAAAGTGTGAAGCTGGTGGTAACGATGGCTCTCAAAATATAGAGACAAATGTAAAGTTGCAGAACACAGATAACATAATACACAAAACAAGATTGTTTTTGCCTCTGTCTATGAGTTCTGCAGAAGATTTGTATTGAGCCACAATATTGAGTTGTTATGTGTCATCTATTATCTATTTTACCCTGCAGCCATATCATTCTCTCTATATATTTGTCATCATCTTTACTTACAACTGTTAAGGTTGTTATTGTAAACATCATCTGATGGGCTCAAAATGGCACCGTCCAATTTATACTTATACAAACACAGCAGGGTCATTTGATTTCACTTATTCAAAAGGACCTAGGTGTATTATGTGGATAGAAACCAGCCATGTCCAAATGATAACAAAAACTTACAAATGTAATGTGCATGAAACCTACTTTAGTACATAATCACCATAAATAAACTTACAAGTTTAAAGACAAAACTGTAGGGATGCAGCATATATTATACTTTTTTTTAAAAATTGCACAAAAATTAAACATGGAACGCAATTAGTGTTTGAATTAACTTATGAACAATGATTCATGAATGGAATGTAATAGGACATGCTGATTGTGTTTCTTTTCTCTTTATTTTATAAAACAGTTTCAATCTACTTTTATTTAATCTGAAAGAGTCTATCAATTTCCATATCTCTCTTTAGACATCCTCATTTGTACAACCAGTTGAGCACACAAAATAAGTGTATTACATCGATAACTCTTGAATCTTCAGTACAAACTATAATGTCTAATAAAGAAATATATGTAAAAAAAAAAAAATAATAAGCAATCTATTAACTTGTATAATTCATTTAATACAATACGGCTTTATATTTAGCTCAAAATACAGCATCAGAACCGACATTGTGTGCGTTATTTTGATATTGTCAAAATCATAATGTTTTGCGCAATAAACTTTCATCTAATGTAAAAATGTATAAATAAATATAACTATTTCTGACTATGCTTTATGAAAACAAAAAGATAAAAAAAAAAAAGCGATTACTTGCTTGCATCACTTGACAAATTTTAAGATGCATATAGTACTAGAACCTGGCTCCTCTCTGATTTAAAAAAAAATTTTTTAATGGCACTGTCTATGGACCACTGAGCTATTGCGAGGACATGGGGTAGGGTTCGATCCCAACCGACGGCTTCCAGGTTCACCCAGCCTTAAATGGGCATCGGATTTTTTCTGGGAAAGTAAAGCAACACTGGCGTAATACCGACCACATTACCCCAAAAATCATGTGCTGAAGGTCTGTAAAATATAGTGTCACTAACACCATATTTCCTTATACGCCACTTGGCGTGATGGGGGTACTTTACTTTTTTTTTTTAACTGTCTATGGACAGCCCTTCAAAAGCCATGGACTACATTTTAATCAGGCCAGAAGAAAGATAGATTACAGTGCAGTATGAAGTTATTTTCACTTTTATCTCGTTACCCTACAACTTGAACTAATAACTATAGATACCCATACTACTTATGTTAGAAAGAATATGGCATGGAACACAAAAATAAATAACATATACTAACCCATTATAGCAAGGTCAGATAACAGTAGTAATTGATATGGCACTGAGATAAATTCCCCTAAGTGCTGCAATTATGTGAAAATGTTGCCAGATAACACCTCAATATATACAGACACATTAACAGATCTTACAGTGTGCACTTCTATGAATAAAAAAATAGCACTTTGAATTTAATGGCACAATATACAAGTCATAGGTTTCCATTAATATTGGGAAGTAATTGCCTGAAGAGACAGAAATATCATCTCTATGAAAGGAGAACTAAGTGGACTCTCACAGTAAGATTGTTTTCTCTTTTATACTAGAAAAGGGCACCCTGGTGACAGGCAATGTCTCTCACGGTATCCAAAATAGGCAATTTTTACACACTATATATATGCAGGTAGTGTAATTTATATATATATATGTTTTAAGGTATTACTGCAGTATTATTGCTTCATAAATGTGTATTAGTCGTTGGATATTATCTATATCCCACATCAAACAACTGTCCATAAGTGCTCAGATCTCCTCCTCAGCAAATTTCACAGCGTGAAACTGAGAAATGAAACTATGCTGGTTCACTAGTCTCCCTTGTTCCCCCTGTAGTTTTCTAGAATTCAGACAATTTCTTCCTTGACTAGAAGATCTGGGAGTTACACCAGGGCTGCAGATTCATGAATAATGCAGACAAATATAAATCTTTATCTCACCCTACTTCTTTAAGAGCATTTGGAATATACAATCTGTTCTTCAAAAGGCCACATCATCCAACGGTATTATGTAATATGCACAATGTTTGACAACAATGGATGTACCCAGAATGCGATTCACTAAAAAGACCGCAGCCAGGTGCATGAACACCATTGCAGAATCCTTAAAGTGGAATTTTCAGTTGACTTGGTGCAGCTATCCACATTAAAGTACTGGAAATAAACGGCCACTAAGAAATCTATGACAGTTATTGAACAGCTTTCAAAGCCCTGATGTAGCACTCACAACAACTTGACAACAGAGTAAGTAGTATTCACACTGCCTGATTCACTGAAAAGATCACAGCAAGCACACAAATTCTGTAACAATTCTGTGTCCTTGATCGCACCACCAACTTTCTGCTCAAATTTTAAAAGCTTTTCTATTTTAAATATTCTTAGTCTTGAGAGTAAGGGGAAAAAGTGGTTAAGAGTACTCATCATGTCTGTAGAATATGTTCCATGAACATCAAGACATTAATGTGTAATTAATATGTTTATTATTTTATAATCTTGCAATGTTATAAATCAGACAAATAATGAAATGTTTTATTCACTTTTACACACAAAAACTTTAACTCCCATATGCTGCACTCACAGGCTCAGCTGCTAAATGTCAAAGTAAACAATCCACTAAAAGTAGTTTTAAAAATCTTCACTATTATTTATATTACAGCAAGACAATAAAATGTCTGATGGAGAGAGCGGCCAGGATCATTTAGCAGTTTCTCTGGAATGGTGATAAGCTTGCTAGTTCTATGCACAAACTCTCCCTAATCAAAGATAACATTGGTCATAGACTGGTTCACTGCATTATCCTCATATAGCAGACTATTTGTCAAAATCAGACATGCCTGACAAAATGTGTATATATCACAGTTATGATGTAAACTGCACAACAATGTACTACAAACTACTGCAACACAGCATACCAAACACTCTCTTTTCTAGTGATAAATAAGAAAGAATAATATATAAAGGTATGGACAAAGTAAAGGTCTGAGATCTGAATCAGCAGTAAAATGATCATAAAGTCCTCAGCAGCCCACCTACCAGTTGACCAGAAACTCCCAGACTTATGTCACATTTAGCGATGAACTCCATAGCGATGGTGACACTCTTCAAACTTCCAGATAAACTCTGGTTTCCATTTTCCTAGTGCTTGAATGGAACACAAGAACTATTTGTAAATTAAGTTACCCCACTGCTATGAGCAGAAATCAAACCCAGATTGCCTGCAAGGAGGGTTTCTGCTTTTCGCAATTACAATACAGTTGCGATTGGTGGAAAAAGATATAGTCCTATATGTACTGGATATTTTTTAATAATTATAATACTTTCTAAATGTAATCTTTATTCTCCATATATAATACTTTCAGATAAGGAAAAAGATATCATAATTTTGTGCTCTTATCTTCACAGCCACATATCAAATTGTTTCTGCACCTGGAACGGTTTAAAAAAAAAAAAAACTGTCTTTACAGCATTTTTCAATGGGGCCTGCTGGTGGAGACTTATAGGACCGAAGAATAGAGACAGCTTGTTTTAGTGTAGTTACCGTGTGATGTTTGAGTATGAGTTTTTATTTCACCCCAATAGAAACAACATTTGACCCTACTGGGATTTGAACCCACAATCTCCTGGTTTGTAGCTTGACAAGTTATAAATTCAACCGCCTGTTCTCCTTGAACAGTGTTCAACAAAAATTATATAACTTAAACTTGTACTATATCTACTTTATGCTAGGTTTCTAAGCGTTATTTATTTTTGTCCAAAAATAAAATATATTTTCATGTGTTCAAACAAAATGTCAGCATTGTTTTTGGTAACGTCTTTAGCATGAAAGACCAGATTATTAAATAACTTCAATGGTTCTTAACCCTTTTCAATTCACATCTCAAAAAGCAAAATACTAAAATTGCTACAATACACTATAGTTGTTTATATATTTTATTTGTCTTGAAAAGTTAATTAAGTTAAAATTCTAAATAGTGGAGTAATAAAAGCTACGATAAAACTGGTATTGTTTTTATTTTCTTATCAACACTTTAAGAAATATACAGTATTTAAAAAAAATTCACATTAATGTGCTCTCACCGATAGGAAAAAAATCAATGGTCTACATTATTGCCTCAGATGACAATCTCTGCAAACAGTATGTTGTTTTAACAAATATTATACATCTCTAACATAATTATTGTGAACATGACAGTTATCACAAAAATTACACATATAAATAGAAACAAGATGATGTACTAGCATTACTAGTCAATTATAATGTGACTGTTATTCAGTTATTTAAAATATCCAATAGTGAAAAAAAAAAATGCTGCATTTTTTAACAAGCACACAAACACATGTATCAATGGTCACATTTTACTGAGGAGTTATTAGAAACGAATTCTGCTGCCCTTGTGATGGGTTGAGCATTTAATTTCACTGTTTTCCTCTTGCCTTTGTTAGTTAATGGTTCTGGGTTTATATCCACAACCAGGTTAGGCGGTGATCTGTCATCATCTGCATTTTCCGTACCCTCATATGCATTCTGATCCCACTTTTCAGGTTTTGTTGGCAAGATCATCACTGTCACATTCTGCTCTGGGATATGCAAGTCGATCGGCTCTGTTTTGACAGAATTGCTTGCAGGTGAAGACAATGCATAAGTTTCAACTGTGGTGTTCTTATTGTTCAACAATTTTGGTGAATTTCTGGTGTGATATATATGGCTGGATGTATCACTATTGCTAACTTCATGCTTAGGTAAAGCTGGCTGAAGGAGCATGGCTGCCAGTGATGGGCTGGATATTGTGTAGTTGGAAGAAGTGGTAACTGCTGTTGAGAGTAAAGATGAGGAATGGTGAGAAGACTCTGGAAAGTGGATAGATTTGTGTTGCATTTTATGAAGGCTGTTTGTGTTTGAATGAGCATGAGCATTCGTGGGAGCAGGAATGTTAGAAGTGTGTTGGACTTCAGCTTTAAATGATTCAAATTTTGAAGATTTTGTGGGGCAAATCCCTGAGGAGACTGGTGAAACAGGTGTAAAGTTATAAACAGGAGATAATGGTGAAGTCACTAATCTGGGAATTGACTTTTGAGGTAAGCCAGGTGATCCTTTACTTAAAACTTGTACGTCAGTAGACTTGCTCATGGTGAGGTTTAGAGCATGGAAGGCGGAAGACATATCCTGTGGTTTAGTTGGTGTAGGTTGCACAAACTTTGAGGATTGGACATACTGCGGACTTAAAAGCTGAGGCTGAGAATTGTTAGACAGGTTGACAGTAAGTGGCTGAGTAACTACGGATGATGTCCAAGGTTTAGACAGGATATTTGCCATTACATGTGAAGGTACCAGTTCTCGAACCACCTGTGTACGCTCCTTTACCAAACCGCCAGATCCAGTCCACTTGTAGCCACACTGAATCTCATCACTGTGAACATCCACACTACATCCTGTCTTCTTAACTTTACCTTTTCCACTGGAAGTTGCAATTACTGATTGCACTCGTGCAGCAACTTTTGTCCCTTTATCAACCTTGTTTTGTGTACTAGCAAATACATGATGCTGTAGATTAGAATCTGTCTGCTTGTTGTTGGCAATAGAATTTGCAGGCTCTGATTCTTTATAGCCTTGGTTGTTGGAATCAGCAGTCTTGTTCATCATCATTAAATATTGTAAAACAGCCGCTCCATTACTTGTATCAAATTGTGCAATGTTATGCGGCAGTCCATGAGATTTTTTCTCTATAAATGATGTGGTATTTATAGCAGCCTGTGAAAGTTTAGGCTTGGACAAATCAATAGCTTCGCATTCATTACTGCATGATGGGCTCTCATCCATCTTTGCAGCCATTAATGATGCAGATGGGGCTGATTGTGGTTTACCTTGCTGTTTCTGAGTGTGAAATGGGTAAGCTGAACTTGCTCCTGCAAATAATGGAGGTAAAAGTTGAAAGTCTGAACAACTGGTCATATTCATTAATGGTTCCTTTATTTGAGATTCAGCAATATGAAAAGCATTTTGTGAAGTGTTGAGCAATTTTTTATGATTACTTATAGAATCAGAGGTAGATATATTTGCTGCACTTGTCTTAATATTTGAAGATAACGAGGTAGGAGCTGGGTAGGAAACAGTTATAGAATGCTGGGCACTTAACTGTGTTTCCCTAACTGCTGTTGAGATACCAATTGTTGAAGGAAGATTAGAGTTTTTCTGTAAAATGTAGATTTCAGGCGCAGCCTCTTTCATAACTGCAGTTTTGTTATGGATATCTTCTACCTTTTTAATGTTACTCTTATCTCTTTTGGAAGACAATCTTACGCTTTTTCTGGCCTTTTTCTCTGGAATGCTGGCCTCTAATAATTCTGGTTGGCTCGGTGAGGACCGGGTAGTTGAAGACACCACGGCTACTTCATGATGTCTTCCTAAAACCAAGGATGAAGATGATGAAATAGTTGGACTTGTCACATCATTATCAGCCTCTGCAATAGCAGCTGCGTTTAATAAGGTTTGCATTGGGGACAAACCACTTGAAGTTCTCTTGAGATCATATCGTTTCTCTTGTGCTTCATTTTCTGTTCGTTGTTCTGTATTCAAATATTGTGGCCTTTCATGTTTTAACTCCATCTTCTTCTCAGCTTCATTGCTCACATTTGAAGACTTATCTTTAGAAAATTCTTGCTGCTTCAAAGATTTACTCACATTATGTGAAAGAATTATGTCATCCAAGTACTTCAAAAACAATCGTATTGATGTTTCTGATAAGTGAACTGGTTTCTTTCCCTGCAGGAATGATGACAATTTTGAACCTCGGAACACAGTTTTATGGAAAGGTGAAAAAAGTGTGTGACTTTTCAGTATCCTTCGTTCTTTATACCGCTTGCACCAAGCACCAGATAATGCTTCATGCCTCTGAAAGTGGTTCATAAGATTTGCAGGAGTAGAAAATTCTTTCCGACAATGGCGACAGCTATTTTTATGCTTCTTTTTTAATGTTTCCAATCTATTATTATTAAACTGCTTACTTGCATCTTCATTGGAAATCTTAAAATCTGAAAAAATAATAACAATAATGTAATTTAGTAACTTAACTCAGTGAAGGACATAACCTATAATTTGTTACTGCTAGTCACTCACATTCTACATTGAATGTATGTATGTAAGTAAGTATAAACTCTCTCTCTCTTTCTCTCTCTCTCTCTCTCTCTCTCTCTCTCTCTATATATATATATCTATATATATATATATATATATATGTCTGCATGTACTCCACCATTCTGAATACCGTCAATTTCTCAGTGATGCACCCATATATCAAGTAATAATGATGTATTAGAAAGAATGTACATAGTTCTTAATGCATCTGCAATCTGATAAATATTGTCATAAACCTGCAATAATGTTTGGTGTGGAAAATTTAACATGGTCGAGGAATCTGATGACTGGTCAATATTTTTCTTACAGTCACTAAATCTGTGAATGAGAAGACTGTTTATCAGCCAGAATGAATAAGGTATATTCAGATCAATTACTCTATGAATGATCTGTTAGCAATTCATTAACTTATCTATAACCATGAGTTGTACTTTGAAACATATTATTTTTTTTTTTTTACTACAGCAATAATGTACTCACTTATCTTCAAAATGACAAAAACTACTGAAAACAACACTACTAAGTGTAAATGGACAATCTAGACCACTCCACAAATTTTAAAAATCTATTTTATCAAAACCTGCATTTCTATCTAGTTTTAGAAGAATTAAAAGTGGGCACTAAGTCAGTTAAGCCTGCTAATATATGAACATTTTTTTGAGTGCTCACCCATTATATGGGTGTGGACGCATTTATTGCTAGTTTAAGGTAAACCATGATATTTACGCTTTTCAGCCTGACACATTCATGTCCAACATAGATGAATTTAAAATTGTTTAACAATTAAGCCACGGTAGTGGCCACTTTAACTTACTCTTTTTTGACTTTTTTTACTGTCAAGGGTTTTTTAATACATACATTGTGCTCTGGAATATTCCGGTGTGCAGTGATGATGATGCCTAACATAACATGCAGCACGCACACTGGATATCCTACATTTTATTATTATCCAAGAAGGCTAGACATTAGATCTCACTACCCTGCGACCTATGAAGACACCATGGATTCATGGTGAAACTGTCTGTGGGAGTATTCAAACTTGAGAACTTTTTCAGAGCTTCATGTCCTACCTCTAGAACACCCAGCCTCCAACACGTGAACTAATTTATAGGATAATGATAAGCAATATTATTATATTCAAATTGGTAAAAGGATATTTAATGCATGAAGGTACCATTAAATTGTTAATAAACAACTTATAATAAAATCATATGCCAAACCTTTAGTTTCTGTATTATGAACTGATGAGCCCATTTTCTTTATTGACCTCTTTTGCAACAAGTTTCTCAAAAAAAACTTTTTCTCCAGAATGTTTGTGTCCACAGATGATTTAATATCCTTAACTCTTGCAGATTGGTCAGAAGCATATTTGCTATCCTTTAATGCATAAACTGTTTGGCTGTTCCCATTAACATCCAATGCCTTCAAATACTGCATACTGTTACCAAGAGGAATATTGCCAGATTGTGGTCCACCAGGAAGAGTTGTAGCTGAGTTGCCGCTGAAGTCTGGAAAAGAAATGAGCCCAGATGAAGCTGTAGTGTATCCACTTACTTCCTGTGTGATGGAAGCATTACTGATAGAACAACCAAAAGCAGTTTTCTGATCCGACTGCAAATGACCAGCTACTGAAAGCTGTGCAACCTTTCCTGCTTCATTTGGACCACTAACTGGCAATGATTGAATCCACTTGGCAGCCTGCATGCATCGTGGGCACAAAACACATAATGAAGATTTAGCACTCTTTTGCTGATGAGCTTGTTTCTGATAATACACAGGACACAGTGGTGACTGGTAACGTTTGAAGGGAATTTTGTAAAGAACTACAATCTTCGCGCAAGCCTGGAAAAAGAGTAAATGATAATTAGTGTCATGTATCATATCATTTCTAATAATATAAGCTATACTTCCAGTTTAACCTGTATACATGCATTATAATGTAAACAGTTCAGAAAGTCTGTCATCTAAAAAGAACAAGGCTAGAGTGCTGCTCGGGAGACATATGGTTATACAGCTGAGCATCAATAATAGTCATTATTTAGCAGGGTTAACTCTGTTGGTTTGTTAATACATAAACAAAGGAAAAATTATAAAGACAGCAAATAAAATTGTACAAAGTTAAACGTAAATAAATTAATTTTCTATATAAATTAATTTTTTAATACAGAATTCACTTCTCAATAAAAACCAACAAGCAGTTACTGACCTACTTCATTGTAACATTTGGTAGTTATAACTTGTGGCACTTCATGAACTAACTGTAGATGATTTTTTTATGAGTTGTTTTGTCAACCCTAAGCTATAATACATACATTACACTAATAATTAAAAATCTATTGAAAGTTCTAAATGTTTATGTAAATGGAAATGTTTATTTTTCATATTTGTCAGCATTCATCCGTTAAGTAGGCACAGATGTATTGTGTCACTAGTTAATGGCGAAGCCATGATATATGTGCCTGACACATCTGTCTCCGGGATGGATGGATCAGCTTAAAAATTGTGATCAGGCAGCAGCCATTTAAACCAAGTCTTTTTCACTTTCAACTGCCAAGGGTTCTTTAACATGCATGAGCACACATGTTTTTTTTACCATTATCTGAGAGGGCTTGACTTTGGATCTTACTACCCAGAGACCAGGGAAGTGTAAAGCTAAGAAAATACAATGGATTCCAGGTAAAAAAAATGTCTACCACCTAGTGTCCTTTTTGAGTCAAAGATGGCACATAGAGCAGAAATTCTAGACTTTTGTGTCTGATGATCTTTCAACTGTCAGACCTTACACTGGACCTGTATTGTGTCTCACCACGTGGATCTTTTCTGGGCAGGTTGCTCAATCTTGGCCAGGGAGCTGATGCATGTTGTTGTTGCCTCTAATTTTAATGTTATTTTTAGTGTTTCTCTATTTTTGAGTTACGATTTCTGTTTTGATATAACAATGGATGTTTATGATGATGATTTGTTCAACTATCAATTAACTGTCCATTGCAAGATGAAGAAAAATATGGCAGTATTCAAATCCAGTAACTTCCTGTCAAGAATCCAAAGTCTTACCTCTAGACCACCCAATCCACCAATCGTGTTTATTACATTTTCAAGCTAACTATTTGATAAGCAAAAGTGATTAGATTTGCACTGTTTAAACAAAAGTGATTAGATTTGCACTGTTTAAACAAAAGTGATTAGATTTGCACTGTTTAAACAAAAGTGACCCTAAAACTTGTTGACAGTACTTCTAAAGTTAAAACTTTAGCTTTATGAATGTTTTGTTGATAAACAACAATGAGGCTAACTTAATGTGTGAAGTACCTTTCCTATTAGAAATCTTTCAGGAAGTCCTGGGCAAAATAGATAGCCATTGCCAGCAATCATCCTGAGAACAGTGAGGAGAGATTGTATATCAACATGACCAGTCTCAGCGGAAACAATGGACACTCGCTGAACTGCTTTGAATGGAATTGATAATAGACATTTGCCTTTCTGGTCGACCACTAGTGTGATGGGATCAATGGGAGGTCCAAAGATGCCCATGACCCCTTCCCTGTATATAACAATTGTCTCAACATCATTCCATGTTTTTGCGACCTGAAAAGAAAATTAAGTTTACAAATATTTAAAAGACATAAAAAAAAAGATGTAGAATTCGTGGTATATTAAAAGGTTTTTCTCTATACTTGTTAGTGTGAAACCTTATGCACCAATGTGTGTAGTTTTCATCACACAAATAAAAATACAGAATCCTAGTATATGTTTTTCATCCAAAATAAATTCTTATAAAGAAATTAACCAACTAATTGTATTGAATGATAACAATTCATTAACTTAAACGATAAACATACAAATTCATTATTTTATTTCAGTAGCTGATATATGTTTGTTACTAGTCTGGTTTTCTGCTTTTAAACTATTACTTCAATTTCAATTTATACCAAACACTTGTTTCTTTCATAATTGTTAATATTAATTAAATAAAACATAATTCTGAGTCAGTGTTTTTTTTCTCAGACTTATACATGTTTTCAGAGATCTGGCTTATACATTTTAATCACAAATGCAGACAGGTATGGCATAATGGCATCCACATATTTAACCAACTCTTAAAATATCCTGTCTAGTTCCATCTCTCTTTCTTTGCATTCATGATTCTATTTCTAAATCCAGCACATTCTATCCACACCTCAATATTTTTCTTTTTTCTTTTCCTGATTGCTAACTAAAAAAGTATTCTCATGTGCCCACATGTCCAACAATATTTTAATGGGCAGTAATAAGATGTCTCTCTATCTTGTTTAGTCCATGACCATTCTTTGCAGGTAGAGTATTTTAAGATGATGTACATTGTGTATCTCTACCTCAATTACTCTTCACCAGGTTTATGGCCCGTCTAGCTCCAGCTAATATGTTCATAATTCAAATGTTCATAATTCAAATATATAAAATTATTTCAAAACTGATATTTATAAGCTACAATCTTAGTGATGTATGCTACTAGTGTTAAATGTAAAAATATTCTAAAACCAATATTCTTCTTCTTCTTCTTTCCTTCCTCATTTGCCTTTCAGAGTCGAGGGGAGATATAATTTGCGGTCTTTTGCTCTTCTGTTCGCCTCTGCTGCTGTTATGTTTCCTAGTGCTTCTAATATTCCATCGACCCATCTTTTTCATGGTTGACCCTTGGGTTTGGTGTTTTCATAACGTGTGTTGAAGGCTCGTTGTGTTATGTTTTGTTCTTTCTGCCTTGTCACGTGGCCAAACCATTTTATCTGTTGTTTCCTTATATATTCTATGGCTGGGGCTATTCCTAGCTTTTTTCTCAGTTCTTCATTTCTGATCTTATCTCTCAGACTGTATCCTGTCATTCGTCTAACACATTTCATCTCTGTAGGTTATTTTTCTTCTTGTTCTTGCATCTAGGGTCCAGGTCTGGCATTGGTAGCACAACGTTGGGGTGAAGATTGTATTGTAGAGTGCTCGTTTTGCCTCCAGAGTTATTTCCTTGTTGGACAATAGTGGTGATAACTGTCCAATGATTTGACAGGCTTTGTTGCATCTTGATTCTATCTCTGCTGTTTGAGAATTATCGTTTGTCATTAGACTTCCTAGGTATTTGAATTCCTCTACTTGTTTTAGTTGTCTGCCTTCTATAGTTATGTTGATGTTCTGTTTATTTTTGGCGACATTAATGACTTCTGTTTTGTTGATGTTGATTTTCATATTGTATTTTGTGCCTGAGATACTGAGTTTGTTTAAGTGTTCTTGTAGGTCTTCTATTGTTTCATGTATTAGTACCTGATCGTCTGCAAATAAAAGCTCGTTGATCTCCTCTGTCTCTGATAGGTTGGCTAGCTTGCATATATAGTCCATGTATGTAATAAACAGTAGGGGGGATAGTGCGCACCCCTATCTTACACCTGATTTAACTTCGAAGTGGTCTGTGTAGCCTTATGCTGTTCTGAACCTGCAGCTGCTGTTGATGTAGACGTTTAATAAGGTTGGTTAAAGTTGGCTTACTTCATATGTTGTTAGTATCTTCCACAGCTGTTCTCTGTTTACTCTGTTGAATGCTTGTTCCTGGTCAATGAAGGCTATGTATAAGTTTTGATTGTGTTCTGTCATTTTTTCTGCAAGCTGTTTTAATGTGAACAGTGCATCAGTACATCCTTTTTTTTCGAACCCCATTTGAGAATCGCTTAACTGTAGTTCTATTATTGGTCTCAGCAAAACCAATATTATAACCAGTAAATTGCTGTGTCTTAACTGATACAACAAAAAGGTAATCTATTCTCAAAATTTACTACACTCTAAAACAGCATTTTATAACTAGGGTGACCTACTAAATTCTAACATAGTACTTTATAACCAGTTTGACCTACTACAATTTAAACCTGTTTGTCATAAACATTCTACTGCAGTAAACAGTGAAATCTATTAATATTTTTATTAAATACATTGCATTTCAATAATTACAAAAACAAACATAAATGCAATGTGTATGTAGCATAATCATTTATCAATAGCAAAATGCTAAAAATGTACTGTGATATTTTATAGTCTAGTTCAGAGTAGTGAGTTTAAAAAGATTGAAAATTTGCCAATCCAGCAAACAAGTTTAACATAATTCAGTAAAACGAGCCCTCTTTAACTAAACTAATTTACTATTTTTCATCCATATCATTACACATCATTTTACTTAAAATTAAAACAAATTAACATACATTAAAATCACATAAAATTTCTTTTTTTACATATGGCAAATAATAACAACAGCAATCATAAACCATATCTATTTTATCCCATGGTATAAAAATTCATAGCAGATACAATAAATAATACTTTCTAAATAAAAAATTTAGTAAATTAAATTTGGAAATATTCCAAACTATCTTCATGTTTCACTGGTTCTGCTTTAACAGGGTCCCAAGGAAATATTCATTTATGACAGTGTATATGCCTTATAGATCAAAGCTGAAGTTGAGAAGAGTCCACATTTGATACAAATTTGTTAAATATAACTTTCTGGTCTATATAATAAAATATGTTTGTATGTTACGTTAGTGAATTTGAGAAAAAATGTCAGGACAAGGGTAGGGCATATGTAAATGTATGCTATCAATTTCAGTGCTTCTGCTACATGTCATGATATTTTAGAAGAATAACAAGAGAACACACAAAAAAAAAAAAAAAAAAAAAAGAATGCAGAAGAAAATTAAAGTGAGGGGAAAATGCAACTTATTTTCACATAATGTGAAACATATTAATAGAGCTGTCATTAATAATAAAAAAAATGAAGTAGCACTAGATTATAAAATAATTAAAAACTGGATCTTCCACCTAAAATAACAGTGACGCAAATTGTTTGTTAAGAATCTTTTAAATTTTCAATAAATCGTTAGGAGTGGTACTGTCACAAAAAGCACTGTCATCGTATATCCTTTATGACTTAAGCTGAGCAAAAAAAAAAAAAAAAACCTATTCTGACAATCCCATTGCAAAAGTTGAACTTTCCGCAAACACTCCATTCAATTATGCTTGTACAGATGACGCATCGACGTCATAATGACACAGCAACCGTCATAATATGATGTGTAATCTTCATTTTCTTCATGCTGTATAAATCAGATCAGGAAGTACATGATAGCAGTTGAAGTAACACTTCTCATGCAAAGTTTTGGTATTTCCGTGAAGTGTACATTGACCTTTAGGTAATATCCGTACTATCTTTAATCACCTGCTGAGGAAATTCCTAGAAATCTATCTTGCTTTGCTGAAAACGAGGCATAAATAAATGTCCTATACAGACAAGCTAAAAGGCATAAGTGAAAAGCACTTTCAGTATTACGGCTTTTCAAAGAATTTATATAATCATAAGAATAAAATATAGATATCCAGCAAATAACTATATAAAACTTCACATTAAATATCTTACGTTGATAACACTTTTTACATAATGTGGCTTTTACTTTATTAAGTAAGGACTCGTTCTTTTCAATGAATGTAAATTAAAATCGAGATTACTTACATGAACTATTCTACATTATGGAGTAAAGGTTCTTTTCTTTTTTTTTTTTTATAAAGTAAATCCTGTTCAGCTGAAAAACATACAAATGACAAAAGAGGCTATTCTTCTTCTTCCTCTTCATCCTTTCAGCTCCCTGTGGAGCATAGGTCTTCAACAAATACTTTCCAAGCCATTCTGTTTTTTGCAATTCTTTTAAGACCATTCCTTGTCTTCCCCATCAACTTCATCTTTGTTTCTTATCCAAGAATATTTTGGTCTTCCATTTTGTTTCTTCCCCTGGGGATTCCAAAAGCTGGTCTGTCATGTAATACCCTCAATCTGCGTTCTCTCCAGCATCATCATCTTCATTGTATCTTTTTGTCCACTAGTATTTGACTGGTACTTTCCCATAATTCATCATGTGTGAATTTGTCCTGCCATTTTCACCCTTTTATTCTGCGCAAGCATCCATTAATAAAGGTCTGTATCTCCATGATTGTCATTTTTGTTGTTCTCCATGTTTCACAGCCATTTATAGGACTGTTTTAACATTGGAGTTGAATTTTTTATTTTTGTATTTAATCTAATTTGTTTGGATTTGCATATGTTTCCTAGTGCAATGAAGGCTCTTCTTGGAGCTTTTTGTATCCTTATTTTGGTATCATTCTCTGTTCCTCCTCCTTTTATCTATTTACCAAGATATCAGTACAATTTTTTTTGAGGTATTTCTCCTACTGTTATCTGGTTATTACCAACCAAATTTTAACATGATTTTGATATTTTCTTGATTTATTTTCAGTCCCACATATTGTGATCTCTCATCAAGTATGCTCATAAAAGTGATTATTAGGGTTCACAAAATAATTTATTAGTTTTAGCTATATTTAGTTTGAATAGTTATAATTTTCATGCCATGAAAAGATTATATTCATAGGTCTGTTATTTATGGCTTGATCTACACTTCCCTCCCCATCCCCATCTTTAAAAAAAAAGAAAGTAAAAAGCCCTGTCATGCCTAGTGGTGCCTGGGGAATATGGTGTTAGTGACCATAATTTGTATAGACCTTCGGCACATGATTTTGGGGTAATATGGTCAGTATTACGCCCATGATGCTTTATTTTCCCAGAAAAAATCCAATACCCACTTAAGGCTGGGTGAACCCAGAAGCCGTCAGTTAGGACCGAACCCTACCTCTTCTCCTTTGTAGTGCAGTTCACTAGCCACTGCGCTATCATAGCTCCCTATATATATATATATAGCCCTATATAGCCTTGTCAGTCTGGAAGGTATTTGCCACTTTTAAGAAATTTAACTCCAATCCCAAAACCTTCTATCTGTTGACCTTTCGAGCCATAGCCGCCCATAGGGCATAGACTCAGATACTCTTTCTCTTATCTAAATTTTATTCTAGCAGTTTTCAATCCTTGTAAAGATCTTTTATCAAATCTCGCCAATTGTCTCTGTTCTGTGCAAACAACTCTATCTCATTGAGGGAGCTAGCTGATTCCTGCTGCTCTTGCCTCTCTGATCAATGTTATTCTCAGTGTCTCTCTGGGTCAACCTCTTTTCCTCTTACCTGTTGTTTCCCACACGAGGGCTTGCTTTGTTATTTAGTTATCTCTCCTCATCACATGTCCAATATATGACCATCATCTTTTCTTGATTGGAGCCATAATAGCTCAGTGTTTAGTGAACTGGACTACAAAGGACAAGAGGTAGGGTTCGATCCCAAACAACGGCTTCCGGGTTCACCCAGCCTTTAATGGGTACCTGATTTTTTTTCTGGGAAAATAAAGCAGCACGGGCGTAATACCGACCACATTACCCCAAAAATCATGTGCTGAAGGTCTGTAAAATTTATGGTCACTAACACCATATTCACTATATGCCACTTGGTGTTACCTCTTTACTTTTTATATCTTTTCTTGATTACTGAAGATATTAGTGGTTGATCGGCAATTTCTCTAATATCCTCATTTGTGATACATATATATATATATAAAACACCCCAACATAGATTATTAACAAAAAATATGTACAGGGCCAAAAAATTCAAATATCTTATTTAGCTTTTGGTGTTTATGTGGAACTATTTTATCATCAACAAAATATTGATTACCAATAAATGATAACCCAACATATCTGAAACTGTATATTCACACCACACCACACCCCCAATTTTCCCCTTCCCCAAAATATACACACACAAAATAGGAGAGAATAATAAGACATTTTATGCACTGATAGTTTAATGATAGATGTGCAGGAAAGAGAGCAGCAAATGAGATGATTGGGTCTGCTTGCATGCTTCTATTGTTCATCAGAAAAACTTTACCTGAACTACCAAAAAATTCATAATCAAATAAACTCCATCTTGAAACAAACAAAAAGTCAAGTGAAATAAAAGTATTCTTACCCTGTATGATAAATTCTTAAACTCTGATACTGTTTGTAAGACGTAAAGGCACTGCCAAATAATGGAATTCTTTGCAAACTCAGTCTGCAAAGGTGCATTTAAGATGGTGGCTTTATCAAAATTAATATCCATGATGCTTGTTTAAAAATGAATCAAGTCCAAACTTTCCCAAATAGATTATTCATCCTGCTTTATTAGGCATGTTTGTGGAGGGCAACTTGTTGACAGTGGACCCATGACGATGACCAGCTTGAATGAAAGAAGTGGAGAAAATATTAACACATCATTAGCATAATCACTTAATTATTTAATAAAATTATAAGTTACATCTTGAACATTAAAATACAAGAATGGTATTATCATCATCAAGTACCATGCACTGCTGGTGTAGGTGATCATGTCTCTCCACAACTTTCTATTTAAACAGTTATTTATCATTTCTGTTGTTGACCTTCTGCCAAGCCATTCTCTTAAGCTGTCTGGTATCTTTTCTCTTTGTTTTCCTCTATCAGTTCGTCCCTCGATTTTCCAGTTGCTACAATATATTCCAGCTGTTCCCTTCTCATTACATGGCCAAAAAATTATGATTGTTTCTTTCTAATATTGAATATTAGCTCTCTTTTTGCTTTGGCCTCTTTCATAATGTTTTAATTACTCTTCTTAACTATCCATGGTATTCTCAACATTCTTCTGTAAAACCACATTTCTACAGCTTCCGTGATTTTCTTGTCTGTTGTCCTATTGTCCATGATTCACATCCATATGTTAAGACTGGCTCTACATATCATTTAAGATCTCTTTTTCTTGTTTCTATTGTCAAAAATGGATTGCACAGTATCTTCCTAATTTTTTGGAAAGCTGCTTTTGCCTAATCCATTCTGCATCTCACCTCTATTATACACCTTCCGTCTGAGGTTAAAAAAGTTCCCAAATACTTAAATTCATTTACCTGTTTTAATATTGTTCCACTTGTCTTTATTTTGCACTGAGGTGATGTCTTTTTGTTTGTTGTTACCATTACTTCTGTCTTTTTGCTTTTAAGACTGAGTCCTTTATTTTCTTCCTTTCACTATAATGTCTAACATTTCTCGTAACTCATTTTCACTATTAGCGATTAAGACTTTATCATCAGCATACCATAGATTATTTATATTATGACCTCCAATTGTTATTCCAGGTATGCCCCTTACGGATCTTAAAATAATCTCACTATAAATATTAAACAAATCTGGTGACAGCACACAACCTTGCCTAACATCCTGTTTTATTTGTTGAAACATTCCTAATTGATTTCCAATTCTTTTGGCTGCTGACTGTTGTCAGTACATGTTCTTTATTATTCTTAGATCTTTGCTGTCTACATTTATGCTTTTTAAAACTTTGATTATTTCTTGGTGCTTTACTTTGCCAAATGCTTTGGTCTAATCTATGAAACATAGGTATAGATCTGTTTTCCCCTCTATGGTTCTTTCTACTAAACATCTTAAGATGTAAATGGCATTACTCATTCCTTTACCTCTATCAAAACCTCACTGTTCCTCACTACTCTCTGGACTGATTTTGTTTCGCACGCTTCGCATGATGATTCTTAATAATATCTTAGTCATTAGACTCATAAGGCTTATTGTGCGATGATCAATCTCTTCTTTAGTTATATTATCTGGTCCAGGAGCTTTTCCTGCTTTCATATTGCGCAAGGCGTCTTCCACTTCTTCTTTCAGTATTTCTGGTCCTTCTCCATTATGCTTTATATTTACTCCTGTTCGTTCATCATTATAAATATCTTTAATGTATTCTGTACATCGTTCCCTTATGCTTTCTTGTTCAATCAACAGTTCTTTTTCCTTTGATCTCAAACATCCAGTTTTTTATTGCGCTTTTCTTCCTGTTAATTCTTCAGTTTGTTTGTATATAGCTTTGGCATCTCCTTTTTGTTGCATTTCAGTCTCTTTGCATTTCTCTTTTAGCCATGCTTCTTTTGTTTCAATGCATTTTATTACAATTTATTTATTTAATCTCTTATCTATCTATCTATTAGGAAGCTGCGATAGCTCAGTGGTTAGTGAACTGGACTACAAAGGACAAGAGGTAGGGTTCAATCTCAACCGATGGCTTCCAGGTTCACCCAGCCTTTAATGGGTACCAGATTTTTTTTTCTAGGAAAGTAAAGCGGCACGGGCGCAATACCAACCACATTACCCCAAATTGACCTTTTGAGCCGTAGCCGGCCCATAGGGCATAGACCCAGATACTCTTTCTCTTATCTAAATTTTATTCTAGCAGTTTTCAATCCTTGTACAGATATTTTATCAAATCTCGCCATTTGTCTCTGTTCTGTGCAAACAACTCTATCTCATTGAGTGAGCCGATTCCTGCTGCTCTTGCCTCTCTGATCAATGTAATCTCTTATACTCATCTTTATTTTCTTTATTTCTTCTTCTTGTATCCATTAGCTGCAAAATGTCATCTGTCATCCATTTCTTTCTTGAATTTGTCCTTACTGGTGGTATGAACTCTCTTGATGTTTGTTGTATTGATTCTTTTAGCATTTCCCACTGTTCATCAATGCTTTGTACCTTCTCTATTGGATTATAACAGTTCTGAATTGTGATTTTATATTTGTCTTGCAACTTCTTGTCTGATTTTAGCAAATCTAAATTTAACTTAATGTTAACTGATGCTCGTTTTGTTGCTTTTAATTTCACTCTAAGCTTTCCCACAACTGGTAGATGATCACTATTGCAATCTGCCTCTGGTCTAGTTTTCACATACACCAGACTGTTTCTAAATCTATTGTTTATCATTATGTAATCAATTTGATTGCGTGCGTTGTCTCCTGGGCTTTTCCATGTCCACAGACATCTTGGATGATGCTTAAACCAGGTGTTTCCTATCATCATGTTGTGTTCTTGCCCAGTCAATAAATTTGTCACCTCTTTCATTCCTCTCGCCTAAGCCATAATTACCAACAACTTCCTCAACTCTCTCCTTTCCTACTTTTTCGTTGAGATCCCCTAGAACTATGGTGTTTTCATGTGGTTTGCATTCACAAAGTGCCTTATTTAACTTGTCATAAAATTTATCAACTGTTTTATCTGGACTGTCTGCTGTTGGTGCATAAACTTGTATAAGATTTATATCTATTGGCTTTCCATTCAATTCCACTATAAGGACTGTCAGATATTGGGTAAAAGCCTTTCACTGTTCTTGCTCCTTCTGTATCCAAGATGATACCTACTCCTCTTTGGTGTTCAGTACCCCCAAAACAGAATATTTTATGTTCATCAGAATACATTTCCCTGATCCAGTGTATTTCGTTTCGCAAAGTCCTATTAAATGTAAACCCATTCTTTTCATTTCCTGTTTGATGTTTTCCAGTTTTCCCTTCTGCATGAGTGTTCTCGCATTCCAAGTACCAATCTTTAGAGTTTGTTTTATCTTTATTTTGCTTACAGTAGCTTGATGACGATCGGGTATCACCTGTAGCACATGATGTTCCCTACCGAACAAGGTTTTCCATTGAAATCCCCTTTAACGTTTTTTGTCGTGATTTCTATTATTGTGGCGATTCATGATTGTACAAAGAAATTACGATGGTGGTTTTCTGTTGCCTTCCATCGGTTTGTTTAAGGTTGTCTCCACTAGCCTTTGACTAAATGGTCTCACCCACAAGGCGGTGGGGTTGTTTTACTTCAGGGTACCCTCCCTTAGCCTTTTATGTATCAATGTTATTTAATTATTATGTATCAATAGCAGAAATTATTCCTAGCTTTGTTTTCTTAGCTTTTCACTTATGATTTTATCTCTCAGACAGTCATGGTCTAACAAACTTCATTTCTGTGGTGGTTATTATTATTTAATCTTGCGTCTAAGTCTGGCACTGGTAGCAGAACACTGAATGACGATTGTGTTTAAGAGTACCACTTTTGTCTCGGGGGTTATTTCTTTGTTGGACAATAGTGGTGACATCTGTCTGATGATTTGACAATCTTTGTTGCACCTTGAATTCTGTTTCTGCTGCTTATGAGTTTGTTACTACATTCTAGGTATCTAAATTCCTCCATTTTGTTTTAAATATCTTACATCTATTGTTATGGTGATATTCTGTTTTTATTTTGTGATCTTAATTACTTCTGACTTCTGTCTTGTGGCATTTATTTTCATGCTGTTTTGGGTACTTTTCTCTTGGCAATTTTCGCATTACTACTTTCATCTGCTATAATTTATTTTCTATATTAGTTTTCTCTATTTTCTTCTTTTCCATCGTCGTTTATTTCTACACCTTCATTTTGTCTATTTTTATCCACCATTGCTTATTTTCTACTTCTTCTTGTCTATAACTTTCCACTATCATAATTTTTTTATATTTTCGTTATTTCTACTTTTATTTTGTTTATAGTTGTACATTTGTTTTGTATACAGTTGTACATTATAACTTTTGTCCACTTTCGTTTTGTTTATAGTTATTTACTATCATTTTTGTCTAGTTCCGCTTTGTCTATTGTTGTCCGCTATCATATTTTAAAAAATTACTTTTGTTTATTTTCATAGTACATAGGTATGTTTGTCTTGCCCTTGTATTTATTGTTCAGGCGAATGATACTTCATTTTGAGTCACCGTGGACTTTGCTTTTATTTCAGAATTTTGCTTTGTCTACGTTTGTTTTGTCTTTTGTCCACTATAATTCTATGTTTTTTAATTACTTTTGTTTATTTTCATAGTATATGTAGGTATGTGGGAGCCGCGATAGCTCAGTGGTTAGTGAACTGGACTACAAAGGACAAGAGGTAGGGTTCGATCCCAACCGACGGATTCCGGTTCACCCAGCCTTAAATGGGTACCGGATTATTTCTGAGAAAGTAAAGCAGTACGGGCGTAACACCGACCACATTACCCCAAAAATCATGTGCCGAAGGTCTGTAAAATTTATGGTCACTAACACCATATTCCCTTTCACTTTGCTTTGGTCACACATTTTATTCTTTCATGTAAGAACTATTTACATTTTCTGTTTATTTTTTCCATGGAAATCAGAGTTAAAATCGTGCATTTTAGTAGCAGAATTCCTACAAAGATGCCAGTTAAGAGACTTGTACCCAAGTCTATTCCTTCTACTTTGATATCCACTTGTAGGTTTTGAGTATTATCTTCATTTATAACCATAGTTTTAGTCTTTTTTATATTCATATCTATTCTAATAAAACATATTTTTTTTCAATTTATTATTTGTGCCTGTTCCTGTGAATTATTCTTCTCTCTGAGATGGGATAAATAATGCACTCTTAAAATAAAATCATAACTTTTCATTAAAGCTAAACATATTGCAATCTTTCTAAGTAATACTATTAGACAAAGTGAAGCACATTGATTTTGATTGAATACTTTGAAAGGAACAAATTTAGCATCAAACTAACATCAAAGTTATCCATAAAACATTTAATTAAACTATTACTATTAGAAAACCTGGTTAAGGTCAAGTTTAGTCCCGTAAAATATTTCAGTCTGCAACATTTCAGAAGAGTAGTGTCCCCTTGAGTAAACATTGTACTCTATTTGGTGGTTCTCAATCTGTCATTAGAAGACTCCTAATTCTAGATAAAAGAGAAACAACGTGAGAGTAATGTCCTTAAAATGGTAAAGTCCTTAAAATGGCAAATTGAGAGGCACAAGTGCTTATGAGTGGATAACTCATCTAAATTTAGGGCATATTTTATCTGGGAAGCACAATGGAACATACAAGTTATATCAACTAAATGTCCACACTTAATACATAAATTAAAAAAAAAACCACAATAGCACTTCAATTGAGCAGCAGGTGAAGTTCTAGTTTGGTCAGGTATATTATTTAAGCAAAATGAGTGATCTCCCCTTAGATGGCATCAAAGCAAAACTATAGTAGTTTTTCAAATATTAGGATAGTTTTATCATAAGACTAACCCCAAACCCTACAAGTAGGGGTCTGAATAAAACTCAATGTAACTCATGGCGATGTTACTCTTGTGAACTTAATTTACTGGACTAAACTTAAGCTTTACAGAGAAGCAACCTAATTTGTGACTTTCAAAATTATTTCATAATAGGAATCATGAAAAAAGGCACCCAAACAGACACACTAAGCAAGCACATAGCAGAAAAACACATAAACGACAACTACCCACAGGACTCCTGGTCACACATATACACAGATGGCTCTGCTATAAACGCGACCAGAAATAGAGGAGGAGGTGGGTTCTTGAGGCTGAATAACCAGGAAGAGATCACTAAGTCAATAGCTACTGGGAAATTCTCAAACAACTATAAAGCAGAAACTAAAGCCTTCAAAGATGCCGCAAAACTGGCTATCCAACACAAAAATAACATGCACAAGAAATTGGTGATACTGACTGATGCACTGTCAATCATAACAGCTCTTTAAAAAAAAACCCTGAGCTAGTTGACTTGAGAACAACCCTAGACTAACTATGCAATAACTTCCAGAGAGTGGTCATTCAGTGGATACAATTACACTGTAATATACATGGAACAAACGTGCAGACAAATTAGCTAAAGAGGGAGGGAGATTATCACAAGAGAACCATCCGGTCAGCTACGATGAAGTCAAATCCATCATCAAAGGTCAGTATCATGAAAAATAGAAACAAGAACACCCAAAATATAACGAGAGGGACGGATACCTCCAACTATCAAGGAGGCATCAAGTCATCATACTTCGCCTGCGCACTGGCCACAACAGATTGAGAAATCACATGTTCACCAAACTCAAAATAGGAACTGCCAGCCAATGCCATTGCACTCTGGATAACATGACAACAAACATGTTCTACAGGATTGCCCCCAGTATACAGACCTGAGGAGGACAATGTGGTCCCTGGAAGAGAAACTCTACGGGGTAACCGAATCACTTAGACAGCTGCCTTCATAAGAGAGTCCAGAGTCCTAGTCTGAATGAGCCCTGATCGCAGAAGAAGATTATTTGAGAACCACTGTAATTTGGTTGTTTTGTCAACGAAAGGGAGATCACTCTTTTACTGAAATAATTTATGGGACTATACTAGATCTTTACCCACTTAACATGAATATAACAATACAGCTAGTAAATAAATACAATTTTTTTTTTTTTAAAGTAAGAATAAGAATAGGTAGGCTTATGACACCATATCATGCCATATGGAGGAGAATAATAATCTAGTGACTATTAGTATTTACAACTTTCCCACAAAGAAAGACATACATTTGTTGTGGGTGATGTGAAAAAACTTTAAAAGGTACAATAAAGTAACAATGTTTAATAAAACACCCCACATATATATTTATATTATGTCATGTCATATACAAAAATGAGCAAAATTATAGGGTTTTTAAAATTTTATTTTGTGAACTCAGCAACATAATAATGATATCAGCAACCAGAATAGGATATGTTGGGGAATTCACCAATAACAACAACAACATCAAAATCGGGTGCCTTGTAGTCATAGCAGGTGTACTTTGTCCAGTACACTTTGCAGTGTGTACAGAAGACACACTAATTATAAAACACTTAGAATAGAATAAGAATGACTTAGATTACTACTTAGATCTAAGAGACGCAAAATTCACAATTATTGTACCAATTTGATGAACTTACTAGAGTTTAAGCTCGACCATAAGGCAAAGGCAACTAAAACCTAAAGCTAAGGAAGTGGAAGCAGCCGCAACGCAACAATGCATAAGGCGATAATAAGCTCAGTCAGTGCAACTTGACGTAATTCGGGACGAGAAGTTTAGCTAGAACTGGTTATGGAGTTTGTAAAACGCTCATCATCCTGATCAGCAACACTTTGTTACTTTACAAAACAGTAAAGTACATTTAGTAGTGCCTTATCATGCATTCAGTTTAATAGTGCCCTGCCTTATGATGCCCTTTAGCTTAGCCATTTCATTCATTACATTATTCGTTATCGTCTTAGTCTAAATCATCAACTTCTTTAACCTCAAATTCATAACCCGATAGAAATTACAATTAGACTAAACGATCCAAAATGTCAAAGTCAAGTTGAAACTGAGTCTGTCCAGCCATTGCCAAAAACAGAATACAAAAATAATAATTTTGTTATTAAAAGAAAGAAATTAATAAACAGAACTTTAATTTTTTTTTAAATAAGCGAAGTGACGGAGGCTTATAATAATTAAATATATTAGTAGGACAGCCACAATTTCTGAATTTCTCCAGTTGACATGAGTTGACCTGTTGCTGGTTTTGAACGATTTGTCCTGACATTATTTTTATAAATATTACACTACAGATTCGGCATAATTAATTAGAAAGCTACAATCAAAAAGAATTATAAATTTTACTACAAAATTAAATGATCATCATCGAGTGCCTTCTCCGCAACGAAGGTTGGCTACCATGGATCGCCATTCTACTCTGTTTTCTTGCTTTGATGATGCGGTTTGTCATAGATTGACTTGTCCATCTTTGATGTCACTCGTACATTTGAGTCTTGGTCTGCTCTCTTTTTACTTGTATTATTTCCTTTTTCTTCTAATATAACTTTTAGTAGGCTGTTGTGTCTTTTAACATGCCCAAAAATTTCATTAATTAGTAATAAAATAAATAATAACAAATTAAGATTTAATTTAAAGACTGGTAGTGCAAGACTCAATCAAGTCTTAGTTAAGTGTTGACCATCGCCATGTATTTTTATTATATGTTGGCAAGCAGCCATATTACGCTACATCGGTTAATGTTATTCCATCTCTTACCTTCGCCCTTCACTTCTCAAACAGAAAGTACAGTGGAATGTCACTCAATGTTTCTCTGAATTCACCAATTATGAGAATACAACGACGCCATTAAACTAGTCCGAAATGATTTTCTCAAAACTCATTTTCTGCGAAAACACCACATCATGACCGCATTAAATTTTTTTTTTAAAGAAACATTACTTGCCAAAATGAAAATTGAGATCCTTCTACGCGTCTCTGGGGGGTTGATGTATTTACTCTTGTCAGTTCGGTCGTCAGGGCACTGGCGGAGACCCCCGTAAATGTGTCCGACCCATCCCAGTGCCCCCATCCTGAAAGCCTTCCTTTTCCCCCATTCTCCACCAATAGGAAGAAATTCGGTGACCGGCAAGCGGATATTACCTTCTCACCAAATCTGATTGGTTGAATAACAAATGAATATTTTTGATTGGTTCAGCAGGATTGTCATGCGGAAATATTCGAAGTAGGTCCAAGTTCTGTGTGTGCACTCTTGTGTTGTTGTAGTCAGATTTTTCGCGACCACAGAACACCTTACCATAGATATAATAACCCGCGTGTGTTTGCACTCTTGTTGCTATACGGATTATATTTTAATGGTTTATAACGTCCTAGTTATAGAGAGTGAACCTTGATCTATAGTTGAATGCAGCGTGGCGTGTCACATTTTAAACTAACTAGATACTTCGGCGCTGAGAACTCTTCTGGAAGTTTCAAGTGACACGCATTTATTTCTTAGTCTTTTCTCTAATATTAGCGGATTGCGTTGTACTGTACCTTGCACCGTGCAGTTCAGTACATTAGTCTTCAACACGCCATCAATTTGAATCTGTTTTCCTAGTTTGAGCGTTTATTATTTAGACAGATGAACACATCATCCTACTTCACATAATCGTTAAGTGCCGTCTCCGCATAGAAAGTTGGCTTACATGGAACATAATTCCGCTCTGTCTCTTGCTTTGATGGTGTAGGTTGTCACATGCTGACTTGTCCATCCTATGATGCTACTCGACCATGTTAGTCTTGGGTCTGCTTCTGTCTCTTTTACCTTGTATTTTCCCTTCCAATATTATTTTTAGTATGCTGCTTTTAATATGGCCCAATAGTTTAATTTGTCTTGTTTGAATTGTTTTTAGTATTCTTTACATTATTATTATTATTATTTTAAGTAAAAAAAAAAGTAAATTACCCCCGTCACGCCAAGTGGCGTATAGGGAAATATGGTGTTTAGTGACCATAAATTTTTACAGACCTTCAGCACATGATTTTTGGGGTAATATGGTCGGCATTACGCCCGTGCTGCTTACTTTCCCAGAAAAAATCCGGTACCCATTTAAGGCTGGGTGAACCGGAAGCCGTCGTTGGGATCGAACCCAACCCTTGTCCCTTTGTAGTCCAGTTCACTAACCACTGAGCTATCGCGCTCCCTATTATTATTTTAAGATTGCATCATTTGTTTTCTTTTCTTTCCATGCATTTCTTCATATTCTTCTATAAATCCACATTTCAAAGGATTCCGTTTTCTGTTCTATTTTTTTTTATCTAATGTCCATGCTTTTGCACCATACATAAACGTTGATAATATATAAATGGTGCTATTCTTAATTTCAGACCTGGTGTTGTCTTAATATTAGTGTATATTTCATGCATTAAAATTTGCTTTTTTGCCTACACTTCTCAGCTATTCTGTCATTTGAGTGTTTCGCTTGATCTTTCTTGCTGCTATTCTCTTGTCTGAAACTAATCTTTTTCCTCTTCTTTACACCATCAACAATGTTTCTTTCTTCCGCCGCCTCTGCTATTCTTGGCCTTTCGTTTACGGCACCAATATACCATATCTCTCAAGTACCGCGTAGGTGATCATGTCTCTCCACAACTTTCAATCTCTGCAGCTATTTATCATTTCTGTTGTTGACTTCTGCCAAGCCATTCTCTTAAGCTGTCTGTTATTTTTTCTCTTTGCTTCCCTCTATCTCTTCGTCCCTAATTTTTCCAGCTGTTACAATATATTCATTTGTTCTCTTCTCATTACGTGGCCAAAAAATGATGATTGTTTCTTCCTAATATTGGAAATTAGCTCTCTTTTTTTTGGACCTCTCTCAGAACATCTTCATTACTCTTCTTAGCTGTCATGTATTCTCACATTCTTCTGTAAAACCACATTTCTACAGACTCCAGTGATTTTCTTGTCTATTGTCCTGATTCGCATCCATATGTTAAGACTGGCTCTACGTAACATTTAAGAACTCGTTTTCCTTGTTTCTATTGTCAAAATGGTTGCATAGTATCTTCCTCATTTTTTGGAAAGCTGTGTTTGCCTGAGCATTCTGCATCTCACCTCTTTTGTACATCTTCCGTCTGAGGTTAAACAAGTTCCCGAATATTTAAATTCATTTACCTGTTTTAATATTGTTTTCACTTGTCTTTATTTGCACTGAGATGATGTCTTTTTCTTTGTTGTTACCATTACCTCTGTCTTTTTGCTTTTAAGACCGAGTCCTTTATTTTTGCTTTCTTTCACTATAATGTCCAACATTTCTTGTAACTCATTTTCACTCTTAGCGATTAAGACTGTATCATCAGCATACCTTAGATTATTTATATTATGACCTCCAATTGTTATTCCAGGTATGTCCCTTATGGATCTTAAAATAATATCACTTTAAATATTAAACAAATCTGGTGACAGCACACAACCTTGTCTAACACCCTGTATATTTTGTTGAAACATTCCCAATTGGTTCCAATTCTTATGCCGCTGTTTGTTGCAGTACATGTTCTTTATTATTCTTAGATCTTTGCTGTCTACGTTTTGCTTTTCTAAAATTTTGATTATTTCTTGGTGCTTTACTTTGTCAAATGTCTTGGTGTAATCTATGAAACATAGGTATATATCTGTTTTCACCTCTATGGCTCTTTCTACTAAAGATCTTATGATATAAATGGCATTGCTTATTCCTTTATCTCTAACAAACCTCACTGTTCATCGCTAATTTCTGTACTGACTTTGTTTCGCACTCTTCGCATGATGATTCTTAGTAATATCTTAGTCATATGACTCATAAGCCTTATTGTGCGATGATCATCGCATTCAATCGCACCCGTTTTCTTTGTTAGGGCTATGAATATTGATTTGAACATGTCGTCTGGTATATATCCGCTGTTGTAGATATCATTCAATATTTTTGTTACTATCTCTATTCCAAAATCACCCATGCTTCAATCTCTTCTTTCGTTATATTATATGGTCCAGGAGCTTTGCCTGCTTTCATATTGCGCAAGGCATCTTCCACTTCTTCTTTGAGTATTTCTGGTCCGTCTCCATTATCCTTAATATTTACTTCCGCTCGTTCATCATTATAAAGATCTTTATGTATTCTGTCCATCGTTCCCTTATGTTTTCTTGATCAATCACAGTTTCTCCCTCCTTTGATCTTAGACATCCAGTTTTTTTATTGCATTTTTCTTCCTGTTAGTTCCTCAATTTGTTTGTATATAGCTTTGGCATCTCCTTTTTGTTGCATTTCAATCTCTTTCCATCCCTCTTTTAGCCATGCTTCTTTTGCTTCATTGCATTTACTACATTTCTTTATTTAATCTCTTATACTCATCTTTATTTTAGCTGCAAAATGTCATCTGTCATCCATTTCTTTCTTGAATTTGTCCTCATTGGTGGTATGAACTCTTTTGATGTTTGTTGCATTGATTCAATGCTGAACAAAATGTCGTTATTGTGTTAAAACGCTATTGCAATGCACCAGAAAACGTGAGTCAATGCTTTTGCAATATTTATATCTTTTATAAAGATATAAATAATTTGCGATATGCAGATGGCACAGTCTTAATAGCAGAGACAGAGAATGAACTACAAGAAATGACAGTCATATAGTAAAAGAAACAACAAGAAATGTCTCAGTCTGAATAGTAGAAAACAGAAGTAATGGTCATATCGAAGAAACAAATATCACCAGCATGCAGCATAAAATAACAGGACACATTTGAAATAAGTGCAACGCTTCAAACACTAGGCACAATAATAACATCGGATGGAAGATGCACCACGAAATAAAAAGCAGAATAGCTCAAGACAAATAGCATTTTCATAAAATGAAAAAAATATCTTATGCAACAAATCTATGTCTATAGAAATGAGAAAGAGAGTTCATCGTGCTATATAGAACCAATTCTGACCTATGGATGCGAATCATGGACAGTGGACAAACAAATGAAAAGACGATTAGAGGTCACAGAGATGGGATTTCTCAGAGAATGTTGAAAGTTCCCTGGACAGCTTAAAAGACCATGAGGAAATTCTCAAGATGCCACACAAAAAGGCAGCTCATAAAAAAACATCAGAAAGAAACATCAACATTTTTCGGGCACATCATGAGAAGAGGAAATTTGGAATACTTGTTACAACTGGCAAAATAAAGGAAAGAGAGATCGCGACGACAAAGAGCGAAAATACTGGATAGCTTGGTGTCATAGCATGGAAACAGTCAACAACAGAACTGATACGATGCACTGTAGCTAGAAGATTGTGGAAGGACATGATCGCCTACGTCAACCGGTACGGCACATGTTGATGATGATATTGGCGTCACTGGCATCTACTATAGTGAACACTAATCGCTTCACTGAATGAAGAATTTAGCACAAAATCCAAGGCTCCTAAGGTTATGCTCTGACCTGTTCTAAATGTCTGTCCTCTTCAGCCTTATATATGTATTTGTGGTCTCAACGGAATGACATGTTCGTGCCAGTCAGCTGTTGTTTGCTCAATCTAACATTTTTAAAATTCACTTTTTGAACTTTTGCTTTGGAAAATAAAATACTTAGGATCAATTGTCAGCGATGAAGGTTTGAAGCCTGAATGTTGAGTAGAATAGCGCAAACTGCAGCAGTTTTTTTTTTTCAAGGCTTAAACTTAAACCTATTTGGAAAGATAAGGACGTCACTCTTGGCTCTAAAATCAGGCTGACGCAAAACCCTTGTTATTTCTATACGCTAGAGATAGAGAAACATAGACTGTCATAGCAATGCTACATAAAAAAATACAAACTTGGAGATTAAATATTATCTTAATGTTTTGAGCATGTCTTCTTAGGATCGTATCACAAATGACAAATTTGAGAAAAACACAACAAGCAATCGGAGTACATAATGGTCTTCTGAGTAAATGCAAAATGTATGGATTGACGACGTATGTCAACTAGCCTAGCAAAGATCATTCTGTAAGGAACTGTATAAGAAAATAGGAGAGTAGGCAAGAAAGAGATGGGAAGGTTTCATAAAAGATTGAACAAACTAGGACTTTGCAGAAACCTAAAGAATGAAGATAAGGGATAAACGGAGAATGTTGATGACGTTTATCTTTGGAGGCACCAACGACTCAAAGGTTTGATGAAATCTGTCACTGATGGCACCAAAGATCCCCAGGTTGATGAATCTGTCATTGATGGCACCAACGATCCCAGGTTGATGAACTTTGTCATTGATGGCACCAGCGACCCTCAGGTTGATGAAGTCTGTCATTAGAGGCACCAACGATCCCTAGGTTGAAGAAATCTGTCATTGATGGCATCAACGATCCCTAGGTTGATGAATTTGTCATTGATGGCACCAACGATTCTCAGGTTGATGAACTTTGTCATTGATGGCACCAACGATTCTCAGGTTGATGAACTTTGTCATTGATGGCACCAACGATCCCCAGGTTGATGAAATCTGTCATTGATGGCACCAACGGTTCTCAGGTTGATGAACTTTGTCATTGATGGCACCAGCGACCCTCAGGTTGATGAAGTCTGTCATTAGAGGCACCAACGATACCCAGGTTGATGAAATCTGTCATTGATGGCATCAACGATCTCCAGGTTGATGAAGCCTGTCATTAGAGGCACCAACGATCCCACGTTGATGAACTTTGTCATTGATGGCACCAACGACACCCAGGTTGATGAAGCCTGTCATTAGAGGCACCAACGATCCCCAGGTTGATGACCTTTGTCATTGATGGCACCAACGACACCCAGGTTGATGAAGTTTGTCATTGATGGCACAGACGATCCCCAGGTTGATTAAATCTGTAATTGATGGTACCAACGATCCCCAGGTTGATGAAATATGTCTTTGGAGGCACCAACGTTCCCCAGGTTGATGAAATCTGTCTTTGGAGGCACCAACGATCCCCAGGTTGATGAAATCTGTCATTAGAGGCACCAACGATCCCAGGTTGATGAAATCTGTCATTAGAGGCACCAACGATCCCCAGGTTGATGAAATCTGTCTTTGGAGGCACCAACGATCCCCAGGTTGATGAAATCTGTCATTAGAGGCACCAACGATCCCCAGGTTGATGAAATCTGTCATTAGAGGCACCAACGATCCCCAGGTTGATGAAATCTGTCATTAGAGGCACCAACGATCCCCAGGTTGATGAAATCTGTCTTTGGAGGCACCAACGACCTACAGGTTGATAAAATCTGTCTTTGGAGGCGCCAACGATCCCCAGGTTGCTGAAATCTGTCATTGATGGCACCAACGATCCCCAGGTTGATGAAGTTTGTCATTGATGGTGCCAACGATCCACATGTTGATGAAGTTTGTCATTGATGGTACCAACGATCCCCAGGTTGATGAGTTTGTCATTGATGGTACCAACGATCCCCAGGTTGATGAAGTTTGTCATTGATGGCACCAACGATCCCTAGGTTGATGAAGTTTGTCATTGATGGCATCATGACATACATGTTGATGAAATCAGTCTTTTGAGTCACCAACGACCCTCAGGTTCATGAAGCCTGTCATTTGTGGCACCAGCGACCCCCAGGTTTGATGAAACCTGTCATTTGTGGCACCAGCGACCTACAGGTTGATGAAGCCTGTCATTTGTGGCACCAGCGACCCCTAGGTTGATGAAGCCTGTCATTTGTGGCACCAGCGACAAACAGGTTGATGAAGCCTGTCATTTGTGGCACCAGCGACATACAGGCTGATGAAGCCTGTCATTTGTGGCACCAGCGACATACAGGTTGATGAAGCCTGTCATTTGTGGCCCCAACGACCCCTAGGTTGATGAAGCCTGTCATTTGTGGCACCAGCGACAACAAGTTGATGAAGCCTGTCATTTGTGGCACCAGCGACATACATGTTGATGAAGCCTGTCATTTGTGGCACCAGCGACAAACAGGTTGATGAAGCCTGTCATTTGTGGCACCAGCGACAACAGGTTGATGAAGCCTGTCATTTGTGGCACCAGCGACATACAGGCTGATGAAGCCTGTCATTTGTGGCACCAGCGACATACAGGCTGATGAAGCCTGTCATTTGTGGCACCAGCGACATACAGGTTGATGAAGCCTGTCATTTGTGGCACCAGCGACATACAGGTTGATGAAGCCTGTCATTTGTGGCCCCAACGACCCCTAGGTTGATGAAGCCTGTCATTTGTGGCACCAGCGACATACAGGTTGATGAAGCCTGTCATTTGTGGCACCAGCGACATACAAGTTGATGAAGCCTGTCATTTGTGGCACCAGCGACAAACAGGTTGATGAAGCCTGTCATTTGTGGCACCAGCGACAAACAAGTTGATGAAGCCTGTCATTTGTGGCACCAGCGACATACATGTTGATGAAGCCTGTCATTTGTGTGCACCAGCGACATACAGGCTGATGAAGCCTGTCATTTGTGGCACCAGCGACATACAGGTTGATGAAGCCTGTCATTTGTGGCACCAGCGACATACAAGTTGATGAAGCCTGTCATTTGTGGCACCAGCGACAAACAGGTTGATGAAGCCTGTCATTTTGGCACCAGCGACAAACAGGTTGATGAAGACTGTCATTGGTGGCCCCAACGACCCCCAGTTTGATGAAGCATGTCATTGGCGGCCCCAGACCCCCCGGTTGATGAAGCATGTCATTGGTGGCACCAACGACCCCCCGGTTGATGAAGCATGTCATTGGAGGCACCAACGATCCCCAGGTTGATGAAATCTGTCATTAGAGGCACCAACGATCCCCAGGTTGATGAAATCTGTCATTAGAGGCACCACGATCCCCAGGTTGATGAAATCTGTCATTAGAGGCACCAACGATCCCCAGGTTGATGAAATCTGTCTTTGGAGGCACCAACGACCTACAGGTTGATAAAATCTGTCTTTGGAGGCGCCAACGATCCCCAGGTTGCTGAATCTGTCATTGATGGCACCAACGATCCCCAGGTTGATGAAGTTTGTCATTGATGGTGCCAACGATCCACATGTTTTGATGAAGTTTGTCATTGATGGTACCAACGATCCCCAGGTTGATGAAGTTTTGTCATTGATGGTACCAACGATCCCCAGGTTGATGAAGTTTGTCATTGATGGCACCAACGATCCCTAGGTTGATGAAGTTTGTCATTGATGGCATCAATGACATACATGTTGATGAAATCAGTCTTTTGAGTCACCAACGACCCTCAGGTTCATGAAGCCTGTCATTTGTGGCACCAGCGACCCCCCAGGTTGATGAAACCTGTCATTTGTGGCACCAGCGACCCTACAGGTTGATGAAGCCTGTCATTTGTGGCACCAGCGACCCTAGGTTGATGAAGCCTGTCATTTGTGCACCAGCGACAAACAGGTTGATGAAGCCTGTCATTTGTGGCACCAGCGACATACAGGCTGATGAAGCCTGTCATTTGTGGCACCATCGACATACAGGTTGATGAAGCCTGTCATTTGTGGCCCAACGACCCTAGGTTGATGAGCCTGTCATTTGTGGCACCAGCGACAAACAGTTGATGAAGCCTGTCATTTGTGGCACCAGCGACATACATGTTGATGAAGCCTGTCATTTGTGGCACCAGCGACAAACAGGTTGATGAAGCCTGTCATTTGTGGCACCAGCGACAAACAGGTTGATGAAGCCTGTCATTTGTGGCACCAGCGACATACAGGCTGATGAAGCCTGTCATTTGTGGCACCAGCGACATACAGGCTGATGAAGCCTGTCATTTGTGGCACCAGCGACATACAGGTTGATGAAGCCTGTCATTTGTGGCACCAGCGACATACAGGTTGATGAAGCCTGTCATTTGTGGCCCCAACGACCCCTAGGTTGATGAAGCCTGTCATTTGTGGCACCAGCGACATACAGGTTGATGAAGCCTGTCATTTGTGGCACCAGCGACATACAAGTTGATGAAGCCTGTCATTTGTGGCACCAGCGACCAAACAGGTTTGATGAGCCTGTCATTTGTGGCACCGCGACAAACAAGTTGATGAAGCCTGTCATTTGTGGCACCAGCGACATACATGTTGATGAAGCCTGTCATTTGTGGCACCAGCGACATACAGGCTGATGAAGCCTGTCATTTGTGGCACCAGCGACATACAGGTTGATGAGCCTGTCATTTGTGGCACCAGCGACATACAAGTTGATGAAGCCTGTCATTTGTGGCACCAGCGACAAACAGGTTGATGAAGCCTGTCATTTGTGGCACCAGCGACAACCGTTATGAAGAACTGTCATTGGTGGCCCCAACGACCCCCAGTTTGATGAAGCATGTCATTGGCGGCCCCAGACCCCCCGGTTTGATGAAGCATGTCATTGGTGGCACCAACGACCCCCCGGTTGATGAGCATGTCATTGGGGGCACCAACGACCCCCGGTTGATGAAGCATGTCATTGGAGGCACCAACGGCCCCCAGGTTGATGAAGCATGTCATTGGTGGCACCAGACTCCCAGGGTTATGAGAAGAATAGGATTTTCAAAGAAATCTTGTTTTTCTTTTTCTTCCATATGTCATCATGACATATGCGCGTATTATTTTTTCAGGCTGTATTCATCATTAGGTGCCATGCCGGTTGGCATAGGCAATCATCTTTCTTCACATCACCCGGTCCTTCATGCATGCCATAATTTCAGTTGGTGATATTTTGTTATACCATTTGGATAAGCTGTTCAATATCATTTCTCATGGTTTTCCTCTGCTCTTCTTTGCATTTATTCTAACTGTTGTTATAGTATTCTCTGGACCTTTTTTCGCATGACATGTCCAATAAAATGATATGTATTACCTTCATATATTATTATTTTGTTGCTTCATTCAATTAACTGAAGTGTATTTTACATTGTTGTTACTATTGCCAGGTTCAAGAAAGAGAAACCACATTCACGTTGCTTTTGTTGTTGCTGTTTTTAATACGCGTGATTTATATTTGTAATTAATACTGAGGTCTCCTTTTTACGTTCACATCTTGGTGTTTACATTGACAGAGTAGTGCTTTTGTCTAGAACTTCTCTTTTGCTCCAGTCAACTTTGAATATGATGTTGAGTCTTTGGTCAAAACATCCTTATTTAGCCATTATGGGAGGGATACCTATCCTGTAGTGTATGTTCCCCAATGGAGAAATGACAGTGGTAGTAATTCACATTCTTGTCGCACCCAGGTTTGGTGATAAATGTACCGAAAAGGAATTAACACTACTTTCCTCGGCGTCCAGTTAAATACTCAACAGGATCATCGTACAAAGGCTCTTAAAAAACAGTAGGCATGGAAATAAGGAAGGGAAAATGGACTTTAAAAGCGGAATTAAAAAACAACAACAAAAAAAAGACGATATTTAGATCATATTTTTTACCTTCAGAAATATAATATGCCATATATTTAGATTGATGGAGAAAAATTTGCATAAGTTTAGTTGATTCTGAGAAAGGTTTTTGATAACATAGAAATAATATGTGGAAAATACTGGGAGTAGAAGGAATTTCCAGTAGAATAGTAATACTTATTAAAAGCGTGTATACTAAATTCAAATTCGCATGCTGCGTCTGCATAAGTAAATAATTATTCTGAATTAAAATGAGACGGCTTTTGTTCTCTTTTCGACTAGTTATAGATCATCATCATCAAGTGCTGTGCCTGCTGGCGTAGTTATAGAATAGATAACAGAAATTATTTCTATGTACACATGGCGTAGAATGACCTTACACTAGAAGGCTTGGGATATCCCGATGTTCTCATGTTTTTAATCCATTCCTGCCAAATCGTTCTTGAAAAAAAGACACACACATTTAATAAATACAGAGATTAATTGAATATAAATATCCACAATACATAATTCGTGTCCATAAATATGTCATTTCAATGCAAGTAAAAATAGAAAATCTGGTGTTTTTTTTTGTTTTTTTTTGCAAGTAACATATTATATACATATTTGGGGAACATAGTCTGATAGAAAAGTCAGAGAAAATACTAATAGAATGATAAAAAAAGCCAGAAGAGCTATTGCCGATATTGACGTTCGGAGACCCATCCAGTACACCGCTGTTTGTTTAAGTGGCATGTTAGTTTTAATCTTTGTCAATTTTGCAGCGTTTATGGGTGAAGCTGTCCTAAGCCATATACATTCCACTCATTCCTAAAACTGATTTTTTAAAAAAAATAGTGGTTTCAATTTATGATACCATGCACAAAACGTAACAATTTGTAGCTAAAGTCAATATTTATGTTTGCATAACATTTTAATGCCGATAACAAAAGATCAAAGAGTGGCAAATCTGAAATTTCAGGTGATGCAATATTTGGTTTTTAACCACGAACGTTTTTTTTTTTTATATTTCAAGATACAGATTCTCTTAAAACAATTTCATATAATAATATTAGAAGCATGTGTATTTCATCTTCCTGTAACGGCACACATGAGTAAATAAACGAAAGTTCTAGTAACAAACAGCTGTGAGTGTAACGCGGCGAACTCGTAAATGATGTGCACTTTCAGTGATTCTAACATGGATCTGAACAACAATAGAAGTTTCATTGTTTACTGCAGACATGAAGCAGCCTGAGTAAAATTTTCATTAAATTCTGAGCAAATAAAAGTAGCAACCAGAATTGATGAAAGAAAACAAGTGTATGAAACGGGTTACTAATCTGAGCTGCCCCCCCCCCCCCCCCCCAACGAAGAATGTTCAATGAATTGTATACGGAAGAGCAACCCTCTTCCCCACAACCACACACACACACACACACACGCGCCCACGCGCACACGCACACACACACACACCAGCCAGAGGGATAAAAATAGTCAAAATAGTGGGATAAAATAGTAAAAAGTCAAATATCAGCCAGTGGGATAAAACACGATGGTGAGAGAAACGAAACAATTAACAAATGACCAAGATGTATAAGAATATAATATTGTCGCACGATGACGTCTTTTATCTGTTTATTTTAAATAAACACTATTTAATTGAACGCGCACCAAATACGATTCGAAAATTAACATCATCTTGACAGAAGCAATGAACACTGCAAAAGAACAACAGAACAGCAGTTTAATTACAGACGGCAAACAGTTAAAACATTTTTAAATAAGTAGGAAATCCAGTGATAATTCACAGGCGGCAAAAATAGACTCGATATGCAGTAAAGCTTGTTAAATCATCATTCACAGGCAGCAAAAATAGACTCGATATGCAGTAAAGCTTGTTAAATCATCATTCACAGGCAGCAAAAATAGACTCGATATACAGTAAAGCTTGTTAAATCATCATTCACAGGCAGCAAAAATAGACTCGATATACAGTAAAGCTTGTTAAATCATCATTCACAGGCAGCAAAAATAGACTCGATATACAGTAAAGCTTGTTAAATCATCATTCACAGGCAGCAAAAATAGACTCGATATACAGTAAAGCTTGTTAAATCATCATTCACAGGCAGCAAAAATAGACTCGATATGCAGTAAAGCTTGTTAATCATCATTCACAGGCAGCAAAAATAGACTCGATATACAGTAAAGCTTGTTAAATCATCATTCACAGGCAGCAAAAATAGACTCGATATACAGTAAAGCTTGTTAAATCATCATTCACAGGCAGCAAAAATAGACTCGATATACAGTAAAGCTTGTTAAATCATCATTCACAGGCAGCAAAAATAGACTCGATATGCAGTAAAGCTTGTTAAATCATCATTCACAGGCAGCAAAAATAGACTTGATATGCAGTAAAGCTTGTTAAATCATCATTCACAGGCAGCAAAAATAGACTCGATATGCAGTAAAGCTTGTTAAATCATCATTCACAGGCAGCAAAAATAGACTTGATATACAGTAAAGCTTGTTAAATCATCATTCACAGGCAGCAAAATAGACTTGATATGCAGTAAAGCTTGTTAAATCATCATTCACAGGCAGCAAAAATAGACTCGATATACAGTAAAGCTTGTTAAATCATCATTCACAGGCAGCAAAAATAGACTCGATATACAGTAAAGCTTGTTAAATCATCATTCACAGGCAGCAAAAATAGACTTGATATGCAGTAAAGCTTGTTAAATCATCATTCACAGGCAGCAAAAATAGACTTGATATGCAGTAAAGCTTGTTAAATCATCATTCACAGGCAGCAAAATAGACTCGATATGCAGTAAAGCTTGTTAAATCATCATTCACAGGCAGCAAAAATAGACTCGATATACAGTAAAGCTTGTTAAATCATCATTCACAGGCAGCAAAAATAGACTCGATATACAGTAAAGCTTGTTAAATCATCATTCACAGGCAGCAAAAATAGACTCGATATACAGTAAAGCTTGTTAAATCATCATTCACAGGCAGCAAAAATAGACTCGATATGCAGTAAAGCTTGTTAAATCATCATTCACAGGCAGCAAAAATAGACTCGATATGCAGTAAAGCTTGTTAAATCATCATTCACAGGCAGCAAAAATAGACTCGATATACAGTAAAGCTTGTTAAATCATCATTCACAGGCAGCAAAAATAGACTCGATATGCAGTAAAGCTTGTTAAATCATCATTCACAGGCAGCAAAAATAGACTTGATATGCAGTAAAGCTTGTTAAATCATCATTCACAGGCAGCAAAATAGACTTGATATGCAGTAAAGCTTGTTAAATCATCATTCACAGGCAGCAAAAATAGACTTGATATGCAGTAAAGCTTGTTAAATCATCATTCACAGGCAGCAAAAATAGACTTGATATGCAGTAAAGCTTGTTAAATCATCATTCACAGGCAGCAAAAATAGACTTGATATGCAGTAAAGCTTGTTAAATCATCTGACAGATGTCACTACTACTACTGCCCAGCAAGGCACTAACCTACAGCAAAACAGGCACTCTTCAAAACAATCTTCTATTTTCCAACGTTGTGCTTCTAATACCAGACCTGGACGCTCGATTTGAGAACAATAAAAGAAAGAAAATAATAACCACCACTGAAATGAAATGGTGTTAGACGCTACAAGAAACCATCTGTGAGATAAGATTTGGCTATTTTTTGTTATAGAAGGCCTCGGTATCACTGCAAACGAATTAAAATCCACAATTTCTTAACCGCCAGTGCCAGCGTAATCATCCGAATTAATACCTCATCTCCCAAACAAAGAAAGGTAACTGTAGTCCCTATCGTAGCAGTCTCAGCACACACCAAAAGACATAAGGCGAAACCGCACAGAAAATGAACACAGCCAACTGTTCCCTGTCATACGATATCATCATTCACATCGTAATTCATCGTAAACAATTGGAATATCGAAACATGCTCAAAACGGATGAGACACACAGCTCACGGTGTGCACAGAGCACTTAACTCAGTAGCTCCTTCAACAAGCCGGACTTGAAATATGAGGAAACTGCAGCAAGGAACATTTTTCATGCATAGCCTTCAGTTGTTTCCGCTGCCTATCCACAATATACAGGAAGTTCCGAGATAAGATTATAAGTAAAGAGTTCAGTAAAACAAAACACAATTAATTCCCGCTATTAAATACAGAAAGAGACAACAGATAACGTGGTAGGACAGAAAGCTCAACACAACGAGCTTTCATCAAACGCGACAAAAACACCATGATGGTGACCAACAACTGCGTAAATTTTGGTCACCATTTCTTTCCGCCATTTTTCAGATCGGTGTTAATGTTTGGCTTTCATGCTTGGATTTCTGTGTTTTCTTTTATATTTTGTGTTTTATACCTGATAAAGGCTTTTGCCGAAACGTCGCAACTTGTCTCGTCTCTCTGTCAGTTTAGCTCCCTTATATAATTTTATGTTTATTTTACATTGTTTTCTGCAGCCCCACATTGTATTCAATATTCTATATATTTTACATCTGGGCGTATCTCCATGAAATATAACAGCAGGAAAGGCCAAGAGAAGAGCAAAAGACCGCAATATATCTCCTACCGATGTTGAAATGAAAGGCAAATGAGAACTGAAAGAAGAAGATCGACTGTCACACAGATCTATCTATCTATCTTTCGTTCGCCTGAAGTATTGTCTATATCTGCAATTTCGTTTCCTGTATAAATGTTACTGTCTTTTGTAATTCTTGCAGTGGCCCATATCGTTTTGTCTGTAGTGTTGTATCTATGGGCCAATGGATTTTCTTCAGTCTACTATATTCAGTGCAGTCTTGAAGTATGTGTTCAGCAGTCTGGGGCGCCTGTCCACATGTACAAGTAGTTGAGGTGCCGATCTTTTGTATACATGTGACTATGGAGTCGATTGTGTCCTGTTCTGAGACGTATAATGATAACTTGTTCATATCTATTCATATTATGAAAGGCATCCTGATTTGGGGCTTGTGGTCCTCTGATTGATTTGATTATCTGTTTCTTATGATGGTATGTAACCGGTGTATATAGTTGTGTGCCTGTTAAACCTTCCTTTGCCAACTGATCTGCTTTCTCATTTCCTGGTATTCCAAAGTGAGATGGGATCCACTGCAGGGCAACCATGTGGTGCTTGCAGAGTTCAGTCAATAAGGTCTGCAGATGTAATTTTGTGGATTGTAGTGCCTGGAGTACTGATCTTGCATCTATCAAAAAGACTACAGGCTGCGGGCTAAGATTACTGTTCAGCAGTTTTTCTATTGCCAACTTTATTGCTTGTATTTCTGCATCATAATTGTGACAATATTTCCCTGTTGCTATTTTATTCATATCCCTAGTGTTATTTGGGTACTCTATATATGCACCTGCTCCTCAATTCGTTACTGCATTCTGTGCTGATCCATCTGTATACACACGAATCCATAGGTCTTGTGGGTATTCTTCATCCAGGAAACTGAGAGTTATTGTTTTTCGCTGTAGACTATTTTGTTCCTCTTTGTCAACTATTCCTTTCACTTCTGTCCGTATTTGAACTGATAATCCTGATTCCTCTGTCCAGGGAGTCTGTTCTGGTATGGGCAGTAGGGGGTTAACAGCTCTTGGCATGTCTGGTGTTTGTCTACTAATACGCTTGGCTTGGTGGATAAAACTGCTTCTCTTAAGTCGTCCCAATGCAAGATTTTGGAATCGAGCTTGGCTTGGTGGATAAAACTGCTTCTCTTAAGTCGTCCCAATGCAAGATTTTGGAATCGGTCCTTCATTGGATGTCTCGACATGCAAGCAAATTTTTTCTGCCTGTATCAGCATCTTTGTGTCCCTCCGTTCTCTCAGTGCTGGTATCCTCCACAATTTCTCCATCTCCAATATTGGTGTTGATTTCATTGCTCCTGTGATGACCCTAAGTGCCTGGTTTTGTACTTTGTCCAGTTCTTGCAGTGTGGTGTTTGATGCTGAGCACCATGCAGATGATCCATATTCTAAATGTGGGCGTATACTCTGTTGGTAAACTTTACTGAGTATTTTCCACTCGCACCCCACGTAGTTCCACACAGTTTTCTTAGAATAGCCAATTTTCTCCTTGCTTTTTGGGTTGCCTTATTTATCTACTGTTTCCAAGATAGTTTGTTATCAAATGTAACTCCGAGATACGTAGCTTGTATGTCTTCTTTCACAGGTTTATTGTTTATGTAGATGGCTCCTGCTTTTTGTTTTGGGGAAAGAGTGAAAAGTGTAGTACTGCATTTGTCTGTATTGATGCTGATACACCATCTATTTGTCCATGAATTCAGTGCATTCATAGCTCTTTGTAACAATTTGGAGGCCACTGTTGCCTACTCCTCTGTGCACCACATTACCAAGTCATCTGCATACATTGCCACTTTGATGCCATGTGGTAGTTCAGTAACTAGGTCATTGATGTAGATCAGAAAAAGTGTTGGAGATAATACCCCTCCCTGTGGAACGCCCTGGCTCAGTAAGACCTTTTTACTCTTAAGACCATCCAGTTGCACTCTGGCTCTCCTGTTATATGCAGGTATGCTTTGACCCATTTGTACATCCTGCCATTTACTCCATAATTTCTCAGTTTCTTCAAAAGCCCTTCCTTCCATACCTTATCAAATGCTTTCTTTAGGTCTATCCATGCTGCTAGTACCAGTTTCTTTTCTTGAAACGCATCCTCAATTTCCTGGGAAAGATAGGTTGCCTGATCTTCGGTAGAGTAACACTGTCTAAAGCCCGCTTGTTGTGGGACAAGGAGATTTTCACTTTCCAGGTACCACTGCAGTCTGTCTGAGATTGATTGGTACCACTGCACTGCAGTCTGAGATTGATTGTCACACAGACCACATCCAACCTCCTCCAGCTAAGACATCTAGGGTTGTTTATTTGCCAAACTCTTCCTGCTGCATAAATCATGTTTATATTAATTGTATGCCAAGCTCTGTCTTAAAGTAACATTTAAACAACACACACACGCAAGCTACCTTCACGAAGAGATTACGTCACTGAGATAATTAACCAGCTGTACCTTTTCTCAGAAAGTCTAGATCTGCTTCAAACCGCTTTTTTTTTATGTTCAGGAAGGACCTTGTTTTCAAGGTCAAATTTTGCTACGTATTTACAATTATATTTTCTAAGAAACGTGGAGTCATGTTGGAAAACAACAACAATCCAGATTATCATGCCGATGAGATACTACCCCGGTGTTTACTGGTAATCAGCTGTTCAACATGAAAGTTTGCACCATAACGCACCGGTTCAGTATGTTCACTTGATGCTACTAACGATGTTACAGGCAGTCGTTTTGTAGTTTGCTGTCCTGTAACCAGTGTTTGCTGTCCTGTAAGCAGTGTTTGCTGTCCTGTAACCAGTGTTTGCTGTCCTGTAACCTGTGTTTAGTCTCTTTTATGCATTACAAATTTATAACCTCGTCTTCAATCTTCATTTATCTGTGTGGATAGGGGGCCTCGGTAGCCGAGTTTCGATGCTTGAGGTAACACTATACAGAAATCTCCGAACATTTCTGGATAGGTGACAGAGCACACATGGGTGGAAACTCGCGTGCTGAGACGCCGGTTCAAGTCTCGTACTTTACCTTGACCTTTATCTGTGTGGATTTGATTTCTGATCGTTTATACAAAAGAATCAGAGTGGGATATTTGATTTTTTTTTTAAGGTTTTTTGGTTTTTTTGGGGGAGGGTTGGGGGCGGGGGGGTGGGTTTGTTGATGTTTAGTTTGCTCAATGGATCATCCTCATTGCACATCAAACATGTCCATAAGTGCTTAGATCTCCTCAGTATGTCCCTCAGCGTGTGGACCACTCTAGTTTTAGTGCTGATATGGTATTTTTCTGCGTTTCCCCCACGTAGCACTCATTTCTGCCACACCAGTTTTTTTTTTTTTTTTTTTTTTTTTTTTTTTTTTTTTTGCTTTTTTTTTTTAAGGCCGACTTTTTGTTTTCCGAGGGACACTCTCAATTTGGTCGGGAATGATGGCGTAATGATGACATATGTTGAAATAAACACAGATAAGACTGTTGCAAACAGAGTAGAGGATTGCAGCTGGTTGGTTGCGTTCGCTCGATGATTAAAGTATTCTAAAGTATCGTAGTAGACTAGAATATTTCTCTTCATCATCCGCCCTTACAAGGTCGTAGTGAACGTGTCTGCGTTGTGTTGTGGTTTGCAGCATAACTGTTATATTTGCGCCTTTCGACCCAACACATCCGACTTCAGCACGACATTTTTGAGTACCGGGTTGTCTTCCCTCTTCGATCCCTGCACGCTTGGCCAGACTAGACAGGTTAGTCTGTTACTGGAGGCACCACGGAGAGGTGGAGCAGGGTCTGAATTGTTTTGGTTCACCGATCCTGGCGCAAGCCATCAGCTGTGGGTCGCTGACAACTTCCAGCTCTGGTGCTGGGAGGCGCGCCTTCGCCTCCGGATTTCAGCTGATACGCCTACTCCGTTGTACCAGACGATCCCGACAGTTGAACTTCCGATTTACCCATTTATTAGTGCATTGGAAATATATCATTTATATTTTTTCGCCTTTGAACTGTGCTGTAATCTTATAAGTTCCATGGATGTGGCTGGTTGTTTGTGTAACGTCGGCAGGTATCTGATGGTTATTGGTTATTAGTTATGGAAGGCCTCGGTATCACTGCAAACGAATTAAAATCCATAATTGCTCAACCGCCCGTGCCAGTGGAATCATATGAATTACTAACACATCTCCCAAACAAAGAAAGGTAACTGTAGTCCCCATCGTAGCAGTCTCAGCACACGCCAAAAGACATAAGGCGAAACCGCGCAGAAATTGAACACAGCCAACTGTTCCCTGTCATACGATACCATCATTCATCGTAAACAAGCGGGATATCGAAACAGGATCAAAACGGATGAGACACACAGCTCACGGTGTGCACAGAGCACTTAACTCAGTAGCTCCTGCAACAAGCCGGACTTGGAATAAGGTATCTGATGACTGTGCGGTAATCTTGTAAGTTCCATGGATGTGGCTGGCAACAAAGTGTTCTTGATTTCCTGGTTCACGATTGAGAAGTTGGAGTTTGCCCGTCCAAAAGGAACGTGTCTTTTATAATCGCAGACGCCACCTGGATGCTATATCCTTCATCATTTCGTTAGCCTGTCTGTTATGACATTAACTATTTATAGATAGTCTCTTAGGATAGGTCACTTGAAGACTTGATCGGCGTTGAATCGATGGTCATTTAGATCCAACCGGTGGCTGTTAACTCTCGCTTCTCCGAGGGAGGTAGTAGAAAGTAAAAGGACTTTAACTCTTCCTCTCCCCCAGCAGTCCTCTTAATCTTATTTTAAAGAAAGACGAGTTTCAGTCAAGAATTGTATGTTCCTATATTTATATTTTTCTTAGTTTAATCACGAAAGAACGCTATCATGAGTGATAAACATACATTTAAAAAAACCTTAATATATAACATATTAATTATCATCAGTGATATTTATTTTTGTTTAGATGAATAAGACGCAGTGAGCGATGCAATCAAGTTCCTACTTTATTTAAAATCTGTTAACGTTAATTCTAGTGTATTAGTAGTATTTCTTAAATAAAATATATTATATTATAGTTCGTTATTTTTAAATAATGAAAACAATGAAAGAATACTCATCATGGGGAGTAACTCTTTTCAAAGAAACATCGTTATCGTACTCTCGAACTAGCAGAAACATTGTTTTGGGTTGTTGGACTCGGTGATATGAATGGGCAAACAATCGATCTACATGAATCCATTATTGAGACGCCATGTGCTCAGGTGTTGTTGTAGATTATACTTTTATTTCGGGAAGAAAGTGAATCCATTGCCTTGAGCAAAAGTGTACTGAAAGAGGTCAAAGCAAAACGAGAGCTAATTTCAAATATTAGGAAGAAACAATCACTATTTTTTTTGGCTACGTAATGAGAAGAGAACAGCTAGGATATATTGTAACAACTGGAAAAACTGAGGGACGAAGAGATAGAGGGAAGCAAAGAGAAAAAATACCAGACAGCTTAAGAAAATGGCTTGGCAGAAGGTCAACAACAGAAATGATAAATAACTGTCGATATCGAAAGTTGTGGAGATACATGATCACCAACGCCAGCAGGCCCGGTACTTGATGATGAGCAAAAGGTGAAAACATAGCCTCACGCAAGTTCACACAAATATTATCTAATAAATGCGCGGTACACTGTAAATATGTTATATCCTAATGTGCTTATTTAGAGCGTCGAGTCTATCTATCTATCTATCTATCTATCTATCTATCTATCTATCTATCTATCTATCTATCTATCTATCTATCTATCTATCTATCTATCTATCTATCTATCTATCTATCTATCTATCTATCTATCTATCTATCTATCTATCTATCTATCTATCTATCTATCTATCTATCTATCTATCTATCTATCTATCTATCTATCTATCTATCTATCTATCTATCTATCTATCTATCTATCTATCTATCTCTGTCTCTATCTCTCTCTCGCTTCATATGTAAAAGTAAAATAAAAATACTAAGCATATTCTCTAATAAATGTCGAGTAAACTACAAATATGGGAGCCGCGATAGCTCAGTGGTTAGTGAACTGGACTACAAAGGACAAGAAGTAGGGTTCGATCCCAACCGACGGCTTCCGGGTTCACCCAACCTTTAATGGGTACCTGATTTTTTAAGGGAAAGTGAAGCGGCACGGGCGTAATACCGACCACATTACCCCAAAAATCATGTGCCGAAGGTCTGTAAAATATATGGTCACTAACATTTTATACCCTATACGCCACTTGGCGTGACGGGGATACTTTACTTACACTACAAATGTTCTCCTCTCTTGTAAGAGATATTAAGAGCGCCCTGTGAGAGATAAGATACAAGTGTGACTTTGATATAACTTTCCAGTTAGATTTATAATCGGTAAAGTTCGTCGTTGCTTTCGATGCAGCTAGAATTCATCTTCTGTTTGGCTTATAATGTTATATATGTTTCTTGGTTTAGCTCCGTCGTAAAGCTGTGCTAGAATTCATCTTCTGTTTGGCTTATAATATTATATATGTTTCTTGGTTTAGCTCCGTCCTAAAGCTGTGCTAGAATTCATCTTCTGTTTGGCTTATAATGTTATATATGTTTCTTGGTTTAGCTACGTCGTAAAGCTGTGCTAGAATTCATCTTCTGTTTGCTTTATAATGTTATATCTGTTTCTTGGTTTAGCTCCGTCCTAAAGCTGCGCTAGAATTCATCTTCTGTTTGGTTTATAATGTTATATCTGTTTTTTGGTTTAGCTCCGTCGTAAAGCTGTGCTAGAATTCATCTTCTGTTTGGTTTATAATGTTATATCTGTTTCTTGGTTTAGCTCCGTCGTAAAGCTGTGCTAGAATTCATCTTCTGTTTGGCTTATAATGTTATATCTGTTTCTTGGTTTAGCTCCGTCGTAAAGCTGTGCTAGAATTCATCTTCTGTTTGCCTTATAACGTTATATCTGTTTCTTGGTTTAGCTCCGTCCTAAAGCTGTGCTAGAATTCATCTTCTGTTTGGCTTATAATGTTATATGTTTCTTGGTTTAGCTCAGTCGTAAAGCTGTGCTAGAATTCATCTTCTGTTTGGTTTATAATGTTATATCTGTTTCTTGGTTTAGCTCCGTCCTACATCAGTGCTAGAATTCATCTTCTGTTTGGTTTATAATGTTATATCTGTTTTTTGGTTTAGCTCCGTCCTAAAGCTGTGCTAGAATTCATCTTCTGTTTGGTTTATAATGTTATATATGTTTCTTGGTTTAGCTCCGTCCTAAAGCTGTGCTAGAATTCATCTTCTGTTTGGCTTATAATGTTACATCTGTTTCTTGGTTTAGCTCCGTCGTAAAGCTGTGCTAGAATTCATCTTCTGTTTGGTTTATAATGTTATATCTGTTTCTTGGTTTAGCTCCGTCCTAAAGCTGCGCTAGAATTCATCTTCTGTTTGGTTTATAATGTTATATATGTTTCTTGGTTTAGCTCCGTCCTAAAGCTGTGCTAGAATTCATCTTTTGTTTGGCTTATAATGTTATATCTGTTTCTTGGTTTAGCTTCGTCGTAAAGCTGTGCTAGAATTCATCTTCTGTTTGGTTTATAATGTTATATCTGTTTCTTGGTTTAGCTCCGTCCTAAAGCTGCGCTAGAATTCATCTTCTGTTTGGTTTATAATGTTATATATGTTTCTTGGTTTAGCTCCGTCCTAAAGCTGTGCTAGAATTCATCTTCTGTTTGGCTTATAATGTTATATATGTTTCTTGGTTTAGCTCCGTCGTAAAGCTGTGCTAGAATTCATCTTCTGTTTGCCTTATAATGTTATATATGTTTCTTGGTTTAGCTCCGTCGTAAAGCTGTGCTAGAATTCAAGCTTTATTTAAGAATGTTTTCCTTTGTATTCTTTTTCATTCACTCCTCATCTACCTTTATGCATCGATTGGAGATATATAGTTAGTGGCAAAAGGCAAATAATTGCAGTGCTGCGGTAAAGCTGGTAGCAGGGAGCAAAAAGTGGGCTGTAACGTGCACTCCTACAGGTAATTGTGACAGCTTTACCAAAAAGAAGCACAGCAAAATACTGACGTTTCGGCCTATATGCAGTCTTCTTCAGAAAACTAGATCAACACAATTTTGCTTCCATTTGCTGTTTGGCTGACCCATCCTGCTATGTTTCCTAGTGTTTTTAATATTCTATTAATCCATCTGTGTTTTTTTTTGGGTCAGCCCTTGGTTCTGGTGTTCTCATGGCGTTTAATGAAGGCTTGTTTATAGTTTTTATCGTTCTGCCTTGTCATGCGGCTAAACCATTTTATCTATTGTCTCTTGTATTCTTATATTTCTATTTCTATGTTTCAATGGCGGGAATTATTCTTAGATTTTTTCTCAGTTCTCTATTTCTGACCCTAGTCTCTCAGGTCCTTTATTGTCATGCCTCTACCATCTAATTTCGGTACTGGTTATCTTTCTTATTGTTCTTGAATCTAATGTACAGGTCCGGCATTGGTAGCACAAGGTTGGAATAAATATTATGTTATAGAATGTCAATTTTAACTCGTGTGGTTTCCCTGTTGGAAATTAGTGGTTATTTGTCCAATTATTTTATCAAGTTTTGTTGCACCTCATCTGCTTCCTCACGGGGATAACTACAAACACCTGCTGTTGTGCGGAAGATGAAATCCAGATATGGTAAAGTAATCACTGAACAAATGCGTGAAGACGAATCACTGAGATTGAGGTGCAAAGCACAGTGCAATGCAATCCATTAATGAGCGAACGAAAAAGTGCGGATATTTATTAACTCCATCATGATCAGCACGTCAATTGTTCCGTTGCTGCGACTGGCCAAAAAACTGACGGCCGTGCACACGGTGGGGTAGAGCTACGCTCTGGAGTGGGGTAGAGCTACGCTCTGGAGTGGGGTGAGAGAGTCACTAAAACAGTACTACATTAAAGTGAGGGCGTGCTCCAGCCCCTACATAACCTTGAGGTGAAGGGTAACACATATAATTAAAAAGTACTGAACATTTCAGAAAGGACACGTCCTGTGTGTCAAGTACTCTGGGCCTGTATTAAAATGCATTGTGCTTTTAATGGTCTTTCCAGTATCTCTTTCAGCACAGACGGTTTTTATCAATTTAGCGATTGAGATTTCAGAGACAAAATTTTGTCATAGTTTTAAATATCAATCTGCATGTTTATATTTATCTAACTCATACCATATTATATATGAATTTTTACATTACTAAACAATGAATTATATTTCACCAATATCAAGATGATGATGATCGTCATCATGTGCCATACCGGTTAGCGTAGGCGATCATGTCCTTCCACGATCTTCTGTCTACAGTGCATTGTATCAGTTATTTTGTTGACTGTTTTCCATGCCATGTGACCAAGCTATCCAGTATTTTCTCTCTTTGTCGTCCGCGATCTCTCTTTCCTTTTATTTTGCCAGTTGGAACCAAGTAAGTATTTCAGCTTACCTCTTCTCATTATGTGCCCGACAAAAGTTGATTGTTTCTTTCTGATGTTTTTTAGGAGTTACCTTTTTTGTGTTGGCCTCATTGGGAATGTCCTCATTGGTCTTTTAAGCTGTCCAGGGAACTTTCAATATTCTTCTGAGAAATCTCATCTCTGTGGCCTCTAATCGTCTTTTCATTTGTTTGTTTTTTGTCCATGATTCGCTTCCTTAGGTCAGAATTGGTTTTATATAACACCGATGAACTCTCTTTCTAACTTCTATTGACTTCAATTGTTTCTATTTGTTGCATAAGATATTTTTCATTTTCCGAAATACTATTTTGGCCTGAGCTATTCTGCTTTTAATTTCGGTGGTGCATCTTCCATCTGATTTTATTATTGTGCTCAAGTATTTGACGCGTCACGGTTGTTTCATATTTGTCCTGTTTATTTTTATACTGCATGATGGTGATGATTGCTTCTTTGGTGATGACCAAGATGATTACAAGACCTATAAAAGGAATATGGTTTGATGGCAGTTTACATGAATCAAATTGAGAGTGACGCACTGTGTGGCTAAACGTACATGACCGAAGTAGGTGTGGCGCATGGCGCGTCGAAACGTGCGGAACGAATTAAAGATAATGTTGTAAACATTAATTTGTATTATGTAGATGATCACTTAGCACAACAGTACACATGTGATACCATTTAAATAAATTTTAAAAATCATGGAAGAAAATAAATGTGTTCTTCTTCATCTTCATTGTTTGAAGTTCTCATTGTGTACCTGTCCCATATTTGATGTTATTGTCTGTCCTCATCAGTTCTGGACACGAAGATACGTGTTAGTGGCGTTATGTTAAAGAACATCTTGACCTAATGCATTACGTTTTGTCCGACTTAAAATACTGATCGACGGTTCTCAACATTGGCCGTATGACCACAGATGGGGTTACAGCAATTACTGAGGATGAATACATTGATCATGAAGGAACATGCGGTTGCTGTATATTTAATGATAACCATAAACAAGAAACAAGAAAATGATGCTTTTGATTGACTTCAATTAGAGAGAGAGAGAGAGAGAGAGAGAGAGAGAGAGAGAGAGAGAAACAGACAGGCAGGCAGGCGGGCAGGCAGGCAGAGACAAATTATATCAGACAATAATTGCATGCATTAAGATTAATATTCTTATATTTTTTTTTACTTTGCGTAATAAAAAAAAACAATATTGTCAAGGCTTTTAATAAAAAATAATACTACGTGAGATTTTGTTGTATCTTCCCGTATTCATTTTATTTTACTATTATTTTGTTAGTAATTATCTCGCACAGTAGATAATTGGTTAATTGAATCACTTGATAATAACTATCCTCTTTTCCTTTTTTTTTTTTTTTAAAGCTGAATCTTTGAAGTTTCATGCGCGTGTTCATACCGTTTTCAATTTGGCACGGCCGCTTAATTATTGGATTTATTGTTATTGTCTTATATCACTTTGTCCGAAGTAGCTGCAATTTGTTGTGAATTACACACACACACACAAACACACAACAAACATACATACATACAAACACACGCTTATGCTGTGGAGCCTCGTGCTTCGAACGATCCAATCTTCAAACGTTTCGTAGTTCGAGCGCTATATTCGAGATAATCTTCATCGGAAGTTCGAATGATGCTTCTACGTTCGAGATGCACTTGTACAGGCGCAGTTTGGGGGGGGGGGGGGGGGACATATCGAAATGTGTTCTTATGTGCACCCAAGCCATTTCTTATTTTACGCTGGTGAGTTGTCAATGCTTTTTATTTTCTTTTTGATAATTTGGTTAATATAAGCACTATCTGCTAACTAAATCATTCAGAAAGAGTGTGGCAACGAAGCTTCAGAAGAAGATTGAAGTATCGATGATTGCCGATTGATAAAGAAACGTATCGCAAAGCATGAAATGGGTACACGCGAGGCGGTCTAGAAACGATGGAAAGTGAATCAAAGCCTTCAACTAGTGGTGCTAAGAAGCAAATGAGTGAGAGAGGCAGAGAGAGAGTGAAAGAGAGAGAGAGTGAAAGAGAGAGAGAGTGAAAGAGAGAGAGAGTGAAAGAGAGAGAGAGAGTGAAAGAGAGAGAGTGAAAGAGAGAGAGAGTGAAAGAGAGAGAGAGTGAAAGAGAGAGAGAGAGTGAAAGAGAGAGAGTGAAAGAGAGAGAGAGTGAAAGAGAGAGAGAGAGTGAAAGAGAGAGAGTGAAAGAGAGAGAAAGTGAAAGAGAGAGAGAGTGAAAGAGAGAGAGAGAGTGAAAGAGAGAGAGTGAAAGAGAGAGAGAGTGAAAGAGAGAGAGTGAAAGAGAGAGAGAGAGTGAAAGAGAGAGAGTGAAAGAGAGAGAGAGTGAAAGAGAGAGAGAGTGAAAGAGAGAGAGAGAGTGAAAGAGAGAGAGTGAAAGAGAGAGAGAGTGAAAGAGAGAGAGAGAGTGAAAGAGAGAGAGTGAAAGAGAGAGAGAGTGAAAGAGAGAGAGAGAGTGAAAGAGAGAGAGAGAGTGAAAGAGAGAGAGAGTGAAAGAGAGTGAAAGAGAGAGAGAGTGAAAGAGAGAGAGAGAGTGAAAGAGAGAGAGAGTGAAAGAGAGAGAGAGTGAAAGAGAGAGAGAGAGTGAAAGAGAGAGAGTGAAAGAGAGAGAGAGTGAAAGAGAGAGAGAGAGAGTGAAAGAGAGAGAGTGAAAGAGAGAGAGAGTGAAAGAGAGAGAGAGTGAAAGAGAGAGAGAGAGTGAAAGAGAGTGAAAGAGAGAGAGTGAAAGAGAGTGAAAGAGAGAGAGTGAAAGAGAGAGAGTGAAAGAGAGAGAGAGAGTGAAAGAGAGAGAGTGAAAGAGAGAGAGAGTGAAAGAGAGAGAGAGTGAAAGAGAGAGAGAGTGAAAGAGAGAGAGTGAAAGAGAGAGAAAGTGAAAGAGAGAGAGAGAGTGAAAGAGAGAGAGTGAAAGAGAGAGTGAAAGAGAGAGAGAGTGAAAGAGAGTGAAAGAGAGAGAGCATGAAAAAGAAAGAGTGAGTGAAAGAGAGAGAGAGGGAAAAAGAGAGAGAAAAAAATGAGAGAGAGAGAGAGTGAAAGAGACAGAGAGAGAGAAAGAGTGAAAGAGAGAGAGAGAGTGAAAGAGACAGAGAGAGTGAAAGAGAGAGAGAGTGAAAGAGTGAAAGAGAGATAGTGAAAGAGAGAGAGAGTGAAAGAGAGAGAAAGTGAAAGAGAGAGGGGGAAAGAGAGACAGAGAGTGAAAGAGAGAGAGAAAGTGAAAGAGAGAGAGTGAAAGAGAGAGAGTGATAGAGAGAGAGAGAAAGAGAGAGTGAAAGAGAAAGAGAGAGAGAGAAAAAAAATGAAAGAGAGAGTAAGAGAGTGAGAAAAAATAAAAGAGAGAGAGAGTGAACGAGAGAGGTTGAAAGAGGGAGAGGGAGGAGAAAAGAGAAAACATCAGAAGTGAAGTTAAATGGTGCGCTTATCGAAGGGTGTTTGGTGGGGGCGGGGGGGGGGAGCTCAGTGGTTAGTGAACTGGATTACAAAGGACAAGAGGTCGGGTTCGATCCTGATCGACGGCTTCCGGGTTCACCCAGCCTTAAATGGTACCTTTTTTTTTGGGGGGGTGTGGGGGGGGGTGTTGGGGGGGGGGGGGGAGTAAAGCGGCATGGACGTTATACCGACCACATTCCCCCAAAAACGGTGTGCTGAAGGTCTGTAAAAATGATGGTCACTAACACCATATTTCCGATACGCCACTTGGCGTGATGGGGCTCTTTGCTTTCTTTTTTTTTTTTTTTTTATTGAAAGTGACTCTTCTCAAAATTCTCGTCTTCTTAACCAGAAAGAGAACATCAACACACCACACGCATAGGTTACAGTGCGTGCAACTTTCATTCATTCATTCGTTTATTTCGTTCGTTCAGTCATTCTCCTCTCGGACCAAAGACGGCACATAAGATGTCTTAGTTCTCCATGATTGACGATTTGCTGCTAGTTCGCGTAGGTCATTGTTGTTTCTTAGTCCCACAGTTGAACCTTTCCCTACTAATTGTTCTGTGTAGCGATTCTCTTGTTACGCTTTGTTTTCTTTTACCAGATGGCTTCCACATGATCTGGTAAAAGGACTTTCTTCATTCATTCTCAGCACATGACCGATGTATTTGCAAAACCTTCTTCTTATAAAGATCGACTCGTACTCTTGAGTAGAATCGTCTCTTTTCTGTTCGTTTCAAATGTATTCTTCCCAACGTAAGTTTGAGATCCTACGAAAACATATGTTTTCAAAGGCATTTAATTTCCCTTCCAAAATCAATATGGATATCCAACTTTTACATCTATATATCAGCACTGGTATCACACAGGAGATGAACAATCTAAGTTTTGTTTGTTTACTGAAAACTTTAATATATAGTATTTACTTTTTTATTTATTGTTTTTGTGTTCTAATGTATTGATTTAAAGCATTCAATCATTTTGAATTTACATTGAATTATGCGTATTTGCTGTTTAAATTTATCAAAATTTGTATTATTTAGGATCTCGGAACGGATTAACCAATTTTCTATTATTCCAAATGGAAAATAATTATTCGGACTTCGAACGATCAATAGTACAAACGCTCTTCTGAAATAAATTAAGTATATAGTACGAGGCTCCATTGTATACATAGAATTATAAACATGTATACATATACATGATACAGGCACCCACAAGGTTCATTAATATGCATAAATAAACGCACATATAGACGTGCATAACATATACATGTACATAAACATACATATTTACAAACAAACATGCACATATACAATATACCAACATACGTACATGCATATGTGTACATATACCCACACACACATACATACAGTCATACACACAGTCGTACATAAGTGCATGTATAAAAATATTAATTATTGATACGCTAATGGCATAAAAAAGTGTTTTCCCTCAATAATTATAGTTATATATTTATATATTACATTATTCACATAATTATATATATCTAGCATGATACGATAGTTATCCTACATAACTCTCTTAACTAGAAGAGACCTCAAATCGTTTCTAAGATGGCGGATCTAGTCCCCGTTCTCTCGATCAGTGCATTCGATGTCTGATTAATTTCAGTTCTTCATCGCACTCCTATGCGCTAAAGTCAAGATAATGATCTACTTGTTACATCTGCGCTGATAAAACAATGTCGTACGCCGACGATATTCCATTTTCAACAAATCAAGTGTTGTGAATGCGACCTTCCTTCGTTTAGGCTTGTTCTGCGCTTTACGTCACATTGGTGCTGTTCATGACCGTTGTTGGATTTGCTTGACGCAAGTTATTTACATGTTACTTATTAATGTGAAATGCTTCGTTGGCCGCAGTTTTATCTCTTTAGGGAATTTGCACCGTGTTCTGTTCGTCGTAGGCTACATTCACTAGAGTAATAAAGAATCTAAAGGGCGCGTCATTACTGTGCTTGCGCCATAGTTATGTGTGCTACGTTATCGTAATGGCTCATCGTAAATCCATAGACCGGCGTTACGCTAAACTTACGGTCTGTTGTTTGATGTGCGACGGGGATAATCTGACGACTAACTGTGTGTTTATATGTTAGAAATTGAAGTCAACAACGATGGCCTAACATCATCAAGCGCTATACATTTTTAAAGAAATATGACGATCATCACTTTCGGGAGGACGTGAACTTCTGGTATATGGTGGATAGGCGGCAGGAACAATTGCAGGCTATGCATGAAAAGTGTTCCTTGTTGCAGTTTCCTCATATTCCAAGTCCATGGGGGACGGGTTGGTCTCGAGGCAGGACGCCGGCCTCGGGACAGAGAGGTTGTGGGTTCAAATCTCGGCTCTACCAGTTGGGATTTTTATTTATGATTTCTCTCTGCGACAACCACCCCTGGTCTCAGCAGCGAGGCCGGCTTGAAACGTCAGTTACTCATCGACGGAAAAAAACATGTGCCTGTGCGGCGAGGGACCCCTGTGCACACGGCTGCCAGGGAAAAATGGATTAACACGCAACATTCAGTTCCTAGTCTCTAGGGACTTCGTCAGAGTTGAAAGCTGGCGAACGCAACAACAACAACAAATCGATGATCGATTTATATGTAATTCATAATTCAGCTGCCCTGTACTCAGGTGTTGTAAATAAGATAGAATTTGTTCGTGCGGAAAAGCGAATCCTTAACCTCAAGGACATATGATATCGACTATACAGAAGTCCGCCTGCTGAGAGGGTTTTCCCCAGAATACCCAATGCATGTAACGTCTTCATCTATACGAGCCCCAGACGACTGACGTCATTTTACCCACAACCGCCCATGCTGGCAATGCTGAAACGTCACAAGGGGGAAACCCTCTCCGTGGGCGGGCGTTTTAATATATGTTCGGATAACATAGACATTGAATGTATGTATGAAGCTCAATTACAAATCCTTGATTTTGCGGACAATATAATAATTATTATATACAACAAACAATATAATAATTATTATATACAACAAACAATATAATAATTATTATATACAACAAACAATATAATAATTATTATATACAACAAACAATATAATAATTATTAGTGGTAGTTTGAATACATAAAAAAATAGATGGCCATCCTTCAAAGGCTAGCAGACTTCAGATCAACAAAGAAGAGACGAGAGTTATGAAAAAGTGTATCAGGATATATATATATACCTTGAGGGAAAAAAAACAATGGAAAAAGTCGATCACTTCGTATTTCTCAAAAACTCCAAAGATCAAGATGGTGATACAGATATGAAAAAAAAAAAATGTCAGCAAAGCTTTCAGAGAAAATATGGGGTTAAATTATATGCATAAAAGCACAATTTTGGATATTGAACTCAAATGTGTTATCCATACTTACTTAGGAATATGACAGCTGGGAGACAGTGAAATAAAAAGGTAATGTACTAGACGCTTTTGAAAACAGAGTTATCGCTTTCGAAAACAGAGTTATCGCTTTTGAAAACGAAGCTATCGCTATAGAAATTAAACCCACTTTTCTTTGTGGAAAGTAGGATGGCCTTGCGTAGTGCTGACAACACCCTTCATGAATATTTCGATGGTCGTAAAAAAAATATATATATAATTACAGATGATCGCATTGACGTTTGCTGAGTAGTGGCAGGGGCACATATCGAGCATGTATGGTGTGCGATACCGAATGAAACGACACGAAACTCTATGAGTTGACGCAAGTGTAGCTACCGATATATAAGAATATTCCAATAAATGTTGGCTTTATAACTACTTGAAATCAAAAAGTGTTTTTGTGGGAACCCTGTTTGTGCAATTAAATACCACGTTTCCAATACGTCACTATGTGTGACGGTGTTCCTGGTATGAATTTAGTCTTTTTTTATTCCCTCACTTTTACCGGATTTTTTTCTGGGAAAGTAAAGCGGTACGGGCACAAAGGTCTGTAAAATGTATGGTCACTAACATCATATTCCCTATACGTCACTTGGCGTGACGGGGTACTTTACTTTACTTTTTTATTACCTCACTTTTACCGGATTTTTCTGGAAAAGTAAAGCGGTACGGCAAGAAGGTGTGTAAAATATATGGTCACTAACATCATATTCCCTATACGTCACTTGGCGTGACGGGGGCTCTTTACTTTACTTTTTTATTACCTCACTTTTACCAGATTTTTTTCTGGAAAAGTAAAGCGGTACGGGCAAGAAGGTGTGTAAAATGTATGGTCACTAACATCATATTCCCTATACGTCACTTGGCGTGACGGGGGTACTTTACTTTACTTTTGTATTACCTCACTTTGGTTTTAATTGCTAGGTCCCCCAAATGACACAAGAACACAAGTACGAGTAACAGCGATTGGACGACACATTTACAAACAGCAAAAACATCGGGAAAATGTTGATAGTAGTTCATCCAAAAACCAAGATCCTGATAAGTCGACAATCCCTACAACATCGTCTTATTACCCATTACCCTAGCACGTGTTTCTCAGTCATTTGTCTATATCTGAGCAATTCTAGATCACGTCAAACAGCAATTTAACCAGGTATTTTGTCAGTGATTAATCGCCTGGAATTAATCAAGGATCCTGTCTCCTACAGCGGGTCGTTTCCGCTGTGGGTGAAGTCAAATGTATTTTTCCCGATTATTATTATTATTTTGTTAAGTGGATATGTTTTTACCGTTCATTATTTGTCCCTGTAATGTTACTTCATGTTGATTGTGGAGTATCTCGTAGGTGTAATGAAAATCCTTTCTGACACCGCGTCTTCATTGTAGCATGTTTTTTATTTTCCATTTCAAAGTTATTAAAATTATCATTAAAATTCATGGGTCAGCTAACAATCTACACACAAAAAAGTAGAGCTAATTAACACAGAACAAGACAACTGAAATTTCTGGGACATGTGAAGAGACAGAATACCCTAGTAAAAGTATCTTAGAGGGAAAAGTACAAAGTGCACGTGGAAAAAGCAAACCAAGACTAAAGTGAACTGACAACATCAAAAGATGAACATGTGAATCTATGACAACGTGTTAAGGTAATAGACGGGGTAAAATGGCGCTCCATTTTAGCCAATCTTCGAAGTGAAAACGGCACTCAATGAATGAATAACGCTCCATGTTAGCCAACTTTCGAAGTGAAGACGGCACCCAATGAATGAATGGCGCTCCATGTTAGCCAACTTTCGAAGTGAAGACGGCACCCAATGAATGAATGGCGCTCCATGTTAGCCAACCTTTGAAGTGAAGACGGCACCCAATGAATGAATGGCGCTCCATGTTAGTCAACCTTCGATGTGAAGACGGCACCTAATGAATGAATGTCCATGGCTCCGGGATCATAAAGATTAATATGAGGAGGAAGAAAAAAAAATACAGGCAAAAAGTTTGTAATCAATAATAGTCTCTTATAGGTATTGTGTGTGTGCATGTGTGTTTTGTGTTGTGTGTACCGAACCACTTAGACAGACAGCTGCCTTCATGAGAGAGTCTGGAATCCTACTCTGACAGAGTCATGGTCGCAGAAGAAGAGGAAGATTAATCTCAAGAAATCAATGGCATCGATAATATACAACAGACATATGTTAAAGGATAGTAAATCTGGATTTCAATGGGTGTCAGTATTATAACAATGAAATTAGTTATATAAAAGAACAATGAAATTAGTTATATAAAAGAACAATGCAATTAGTTATATAAAAGAACCAAGGCATTTGATACAGAAAAGTAGAATAAAGACACGTGTAATTGAAGAGGATAACAAAGACATTTGATTTAGAAGAGAAAAACAATGAATAATATTTAGAGAAGATAGGGACAACGGCATTTGTTATAGAAGGGTACAACAAGGAGGTTATGTAGAGAAGAGTAAAACAAGGACATTTGTTATAGAGGAGTAGAACAAGGACATTTGTTATAGAGGAGTAGAATACGGACATTTGTTATAGAGGAGTAGAACAAGGACATTTGTTATAGAGGAGTAGAATACGGACATTTGTTATAGAGAGTAGAATAAGGACATTTGTTATAGAGGAGTAGAATAAGGACATTTGTTATAGAGGAGTAGAATAAGGACATTTGTTATAGAGGAGTAGAATAAGGACATTTGTTATAGAGGAGTAGAATAAGGACATTTGTTATAGAGGAGTAGAATAAGGACATTTGTTATAGAGGAGTAGAATAAGGACATTTGTTATAGAGGAGTAGAATTAGGACATTTGTTATAGAGGAGTAGAATTAGGACATTTGTTATAGAGGAGTAGAATTAGGACATTTGTTATAGAGGAGTAGAATAAGGACATTTGTTATAGAGGAGTAGAATAAGGACATTTGTTATAGAGGAGTAGAATAAGGACATTTGTTATAGAGGAGTAGAATAAGGACATTTGTTATAGAGGAGTAGAATAAGTACATTTGTTATAGAGGAGTAGAATAAGGACATTTGTTGTAGAGGAGTAGAATAAGGACATTTGTTATAGAGGAGTAGAATTAGGACATTTGTTATAGAGGAGTAGAATAAGGACATTTGTTATAGAGGAGTAGAAGAAGGACATTTGTTATAGAGGAGTAGAATAATGACATTTGTTATTAAGGAATAGAACAAGGACCTTTTTAAATAGAGAAGTAGGGCAAGGACATTTATTATATAGGGGAGGGCAAGAACATATGTTACTGAGGAGTAGAACAAGGAGATTTGTTATAGAGGATTAGAACAAGGACATTTATTATAGAGGAGTAGAACACGGACATTTGTTATAGAGGAGTAAAATAAGAACATTTGTTATAGAGAAGTAGAACAAGGAGATTTGTTATAAAGGAGTAGAATAATGACATTTGTTATAGAGAAGTAGAACAAGGAGATTTGTTATAAAGGAGTAGAATAAGGACATTTGTTATGGAGGAGTAGCTTTCAAAGTGTAACAGGTATATGTTTCAAGGCACCACCAGGACAAGATTTAGAAAATATTGGAGATCCGTTGCACAAAAGTTTGGTTGTGGAGAAGATACCTAATATAGTTAAAGAAAAAAAAACGTTTTAAGATAGCAACTGTCTGTTTGATGTTAATCTTTAGTATCATGAATCAGGTGATTAAATTATCATATACAAGGATGTCCTGTTTAACAAGACAAAATACGATAAAAACTGATAAGTTAAGGGGAAGATACGTGCCCTATCATAATGTTCTCCAGCAGTCAGTATCAAACATAAAAATATAAACTTCTAAGGACACAAGAAACTGTTAACGTGGTAGTGTTTAGCAAGTAAATATTTGTTCACATAACGTGTATAAAGTAACAACTATTGGTCACTTCTCTAGCGGCCTATTTTAATTTTATTTCCAGAATCATCATCATCGAGTGCCGTCTCTGCATCGAGGGTTGCCTACCATGGGGTCATTCTGCTCTGTCTCTTGCATTTATGATGCAGGTTGTCATAGGCTGACTTGTCCATCTTTTGATGTTACTCGTTCACATTAGTGTTAGTTTGCCTCAGCCTCTTTTACCTTGTATTTCCCTTCCAAGGTCACTTTTAGGCTGTTGTGTCTTTTAACATGGCCCAAAAATCGCATTTATCTTGTTTGAATTGTGTTTAGTAGTTCTCTTTTCATTTTTAGTTGTTTTAAAACTTCATCGTTTGTTTTCTTTTCCTTCCATCCAATTCTTCCTATTCTTCTAGATATCAACATTTCAAAGGCTTCAATTTTCTGTTCTGTTTTCTTGTCTAATGTCCATGTTTCTGCACCATATAGGAATGTTGAGAGGATATAACATTTTGTTACTCTTAGTTTTAGCCCTGGTGTTATTTGTTTTGATGTTAGTATATTTTTTATGACATTAAAATTACTTTTTGCCATTCCTATTCTTTTGTTTATTTCAGTTGTACATTTTCCATCACTGGTTATAGTATGTACAAGGTAGTTGTAGTTCTGAACTGTCTCAAGGTCTATTCCTTCTATTTTGATACCCACTTGTAGGTTTTGAGTATTTCTTTCTTTATGATCATAGTTTTAGTCTAATTTTTATATTCATATCTAATTCATATTTTGTGCTTGTCTTGTGTATTTAATTAAGTAATTATTGTAGATCTTTAGGATTTTCCGCTAGTAATACATTATTATCATCATATCTTAGGTTATTGATTGGTCTTTGGTTCGTTGGTTATGGAATGCCCCGGTATCACTGCAAACGAATTGAAATCCATAATTGCTCAACCGCCCGTGTCCTTGGAATCATCCGAATTACTACTCATTTCCCAAACAAAGAAAGGTAGCTGTATTCCCCATCATAGCAGTCTCAGCACACGCCAAAAGACATAGGCCGAAACCGCACAGAAAGTGGTCACAGTCAACTGTTCCCTGCCATACGATATCAACATTCATCGTAAAAATTGGAATATCGAAAAATTATCAAAACGGATGAAAACACAGCTCACGGTGTGCACAGAGCACCTAACTCAGTAGGTCCTGCAACAAGCCGGACTTGGAATATGAGGAAACTGCAACAAGGAACACTTTCACACATAAGAAGTCCCTTCATTGGTTTCCTGCCACCTATCCACCATATTGACCGGAAGTTCACGTCCTCCTAAAAATGATGATCGTCATATTTTTTAAAATGTATGGCGCTTGATGATGTAAGGACATCGTTTTTGACTCCAATTCCGAACATATAAAACACAGTCGTCGGAGTATCCCTGTCGCACATCAAACAACAGACCGTAAGATTAGCGTATGGCCGGTCTAGGGATATACGATGAGCCATTATGATGACGTAGAACACACAACAATGGCTACGCCCATAGATTCCTGATTACTCTGATGAATGCAGCCTACAACGAACGAAACACTGTGCAAATTCCCTAAAGAGATAAAACTTCGGCTGACTTGACGGAGCAATCCACATTAATGAGTTGTAGCATGTAAATGACTTGCGTCTAACAATTCCAACAACGGTCATTGAACAGCACTCAATGTGACGTAAACCGCAGATCAGCTCTAGACGGCGGAAGGTCGCATTCACAACACTTGGTTTATCAAAAAGGAATATTGCCGTGCGTAGTACTCCGCTTCATCGGCGCAGATGTGTTTAGTAGACCATCATTTTGACTTTAACGCAGAAAATTGCAATGGAGAGCCGAAATTAATTAGACCTAAAATGCAACTTTTGCAGCGATCGAGAGAACGTGAAATAGTTCCACCATCTTGGAAACGGAAGGTTGTTGATTATCTTTCCATTAATATTTAGGCCTGGCATCTCTGTGATGTTTTTAAAGATTTGCTCAGTGTATAGATTGAACGAGCTTGGTGATATGATGCATCCTGTCTTACTCTTATTTTATATCAATGGGTGTAGAATTCTTTTTGTTGTATTTTAATAATCCAGAATATTGAGAGTAAAAAGTAAAGGTAAAGGTAAAGTACGAGACTTGAATCGGCGTCTAAGCACGCGAGTTTCCACCCATATCTGCTCGGCCGCCTATCCAGAAATATTGAGAGTAAAAAAGCACTAGTCAAATGGGGAAGGTAGCATAAGTCCCCATATGTTATCATAACCTTGTGCACATTTATAGGTGATGTGAATTGTGACTGCTGTTTTAGTTTATATATATTACTTAGAATCTGCTAATTTTTTCTTGCTCCTAAATCGATATTTTCTCAAATTGTTTATAATTTGCAGATATTACTATTCTCCAAGACTTTAGATAACTAATTTTAGTGCCTATTAAATAAATGTCCCCGTAGAGTCTCAAACATAAGCTGGAAAGTGTACATTTCAAGTGAACAGATAAGAGACGAATCAAAACAAGAAGACGTCTCGGGCTTTATCAGAAAAAGTCGTCGGAAGTACATCGGTCATGTGCTGAGAATGAATGAATTCTTCCCCTAGGCATTCATCTGGTAAAAGAAAACAAGGTAGCAAGAGGTTTGGCTAATCAAACAATTAATAAGGAAGGCTCAACCATGGGAACGAAGCTAAAACAACCAAGAGCTACAAGAACAAGCAGCAGATCGTCAGTCGTGGAGAACTATGACTTCCACCATATGTACCGTCTTCAGCCCGAGAGGATAACAATGAATGAATTATATTACAAGTGCAATTATTATTGTCTAATTTAATTTGACTGGGCAAGAACACACAACATGATGATAGGAAACACCTGGTTTAAGCAACATCCAAGACGTCTGTGGACATGGAAAAGCGCAGGAGACAATGCACGCAATCAAATTGATTACATAACGATAAACAATAGATTTTGAACAGTCTGGTGTGTGTGAAAACTAGACCAGGGGCAGATTGCAATAGTGATCATGTACCAGTTGTGGGAAAGCTTAGAGTAAAATTAAAAGCAGCAAAACGAGCATCAGTTAACATTAAGTTAAATTTAGATTTGCTAAAATCAGACAAGAAGTTGCAAGACAAATATAACATCACAATTCAGAACCGGTATAATGCAATAGAGAAAATACAAAGCATTGATGAACAGTGGGAAATGCTAAAATAATCAATGCAACAAACATCAAGAGAGTTTATACCACCAGTGTGGACAAATTCAAGAAAGAAATGGATGACAGACGACATTTTGCAAGTAATGGATACAAGAAGAAGAAATAAAGAAAATAAAAGTTAGCTGAGTGGCAGGGTTCCCTAACGTTTGGCTTTCCGTGGCAAGGCGCTGTGCCACTGAGTCGATCCTGCTTTGGTCCATATTTTTTTTCTGTTGTTGATTATTTGTCAATTTTTCCGAGTGTTGTAAACATACCTCTTCCTCTGAATTGATTCAAAGAAAAGAAAGATGAGTATAAGAGATTAAATACAGAAATTGTAACAAAATGCAATGAAGCAAAAGCAGCATGGCTAAAAGAGAGACTGAAATGCAACAAAAGGAGATGTCAAAGATATAATCAAAAAAGCTGAAGAATTTACAGGAAGAAAAACGCAATAAAAAACTGGATGTTTAAGATCAAAGGAAGGAGAACTGTTGATTGAACAAGAAAGCATAAAGAACGATGGACAGAATACATTAAAGATCTTTATAATGATGAGCGAACAAAAGTAAATATTAAGAATAATGGAGAAGGATCAGAAATACTCAAAGAATTGGAAGACGCTTTGCGCAATATGAAAGCAGGAAAAGTTCCTAGACCAGATAATACGTAGGGAGGTCAAAAAGTAATGCACACCAATTTTTGTCTCGGAAACTATTCGGGCAAAATGTGTGAAATTTTCACAGATTGTAGCTGAACATCCCCTTTACACTACCTATTTTTCAACATAATCCTCGTCCAAGCGTATTGCCTTACGCCAACGCGAAACTAGGTCATGAATGCCTCGTTTGTACCAAGTTTTGTCCTGCTCGCGTAGCCATTTTTTAACTGCACGGATCACACCCTCATCATTGTCAAAGTGTGTCCCACGCAGGAATTTTTTGAGTGGTCCAAACAGATGGAAATCTGAGGGAGCCAGATCAGGGCTGTAAGGAGGATGGGGCAGTACAGTCCAACCAAATTTGTTGATTGCTTCCCGTGTTACCAGACTTGTGTGAGGGCGTGCATTGTCATGTTGAAGCAACAAATCTGCAGATGGCGTATTAGGCCGAACTCTGTGGAGCCGATTTTGAGTTTTGTCAGTGTATTGATGTAAGCTGTCGAGTTGATTGTCTCACCTCTTGTCATTACATCAACAAGAATCACACCATCAATGTCCCAGAAGACAGTGATCATCACCTTTCCGGCTGATGGAGATGTTTTGAATTTTTTTTCTTTTTGGGACTGCGGATGATGCCATTCCATTGACTGCATTTTTGTTTCAGGCTCATAATAATGTGCCCACGTTTCGTCACCGGTAACAATTTTTGACAAAAACATTTCTCCTTCAACACCGAAACGCTCCAACAATTCAGAACAGAATGTTTTCCTTTGAACTCTGATCATTTGTTAGGCACCGAGGAACCCATCGAGCGCAAATCTTTGAATATCCGAGAGTTTTAAAAATTGCGATTACACTTCCCTTGCTGACTGTAAGCTGCAATGCCAATTGCTGACTAGTGATACGCCTATCCTTACGAATAATGGCATCAGCCCGGTTTAACATGTCTGTGCTGGTAGCCGAGGCAACACGTCCAGAACGCGGTAAATCATGCAGCTCCACTCGTACACTTTCTGCAGCTTTAATTCTCTGAACCCAGCGACTAACTGTGCTCCTATCGACTGCAGAACATTTGTACACTGCACACAGTCGTTTATGAATGTTTGCCACAGTTTCTTTTTCCGCAACCAGAAATTCTATGACAATTCGCTGTTTGTAACGGACATTGTTGACAAGCTCCATTTTAACGGTTCATAGATTGCGTAATATTTATCAAAATGCTGTGCAATTTGGTGCACATAATTGGAACATGTCATATTCTAAGTGTGCAAAATTTCATATTCCTATCTTTATTATTAGCCGAGAAAAAATTGGTGTGCATTACTTTTTGACCTCCCTTTAGTAGTAAAGAAGAGATTGAAGCCATAGGTGATTTTGGAATAGAGATAATAACAAAAATATTGATTGATATCTACAACAGTGGGTGTATACCAGACGACATGCTCAAATCAGTATTCATAGCCCTACCAAATAAATCGGGTGCGATTGAATGCGATGATAATCGCACAATAAGCCTTATAAGTCACATGACTAAGATATTACTTAGAATCATCATGCGAAGAGTGCGAAACAAAATCAGTTCAGAAATTAGTGATGAACAGTGTGTTTTGTTGGAGGTAAAGTAAGGAGCAATGCCATTAACATCATAAGGTCTTTAGTAGAAAGAGCCATAGAGGTGAAACCAGATCTATACCTATGTTTCATAGATTATACTGAAGCATTTGACAAAGTAAGAAATAATCAAAGTTTTAGAAAGCATAAATGTAGACAGCAAAGATCTAAGAATAATAAAGAACATGTACTGACAACAGACAGCGGCCATAAGAACTGGAAACCAATTGGGAATGTTTCAAGAAATAAAACAGGGTGTTAGGCAAGGTTGTGTGCTGTCACCAGATTTGTTTAATATTTGTAGTGAGATTTTTTTAAGATCCGTAAGGGGCATACCTGGAATAACAATCGGAGGTCGTAATATAAATAAACTAAGGTATGCTGATGATACAGTCTTAATTGCTAAGTGTGAAAATGAGTTACAAGAAATGTTGGACATTATAGTGAAAGAAAGCAAAAATAAAGGACTCGGCTTTAATAGCAAAAAAGACAGAAGTAATGGTAACAACAAAGAAAAAGACATCACCTCAGTGCAAAATAAAGACAAGTGGAACAATATTAAAACAGGTAAATGAATTTAAATATTTGGAGACTTTGTTAACCTCAGACGGAAGATGTACAAAAGAGGTTGATGCAGAATGGCTCAGGCAAAAGCAGGTTTCCAAAAAATGAGGGAGATACTATGCAATCTATTTTTGACAATAGAAACAAGAAAAAGAGTTCTTAAATGTTATGTAGAGCCAGTCTTAACATTGGATGTGAATCATGGACAATAGGACAACAGACAAGGAAATCACTGGAGTCTGTAGAAATGTGGTTTTACAGAAGAATGTTGAGAATACCATGGACAGCTAAGAAGAGTAATGAAAATGTTATGAGAGAGGTCAAAGCAAAAAGAGAGCTAATTTCCAATATTAGGAAGAAACAATCATAATATTTTGACCATGTAATGTGAAGAGAACAGTTGGAATATATTGTAACAACTGGGAAAATTGAGGGACGAAGAGATAGAGGGAAGCAAAGAGAAAAGATATCAGACAGCTTAGAAGAATGGCTTGGCAGAAAGTCAACAACAGAAACGATAAATAACTCTCGAGATCTAAAGTTGTGGAGAGACATGATCACCTACGCCAGCAAGCACGGTACTTGATAGTGATGAATTTAATTCACACACACACACACACACACAGACATGCACAAGGAAAGAGAGAGAGAGATAAAGGAAGAGAGAGAGAAAGAGACAGAGGAAGAGCTTACCTCTAGTATTTGCTTTTTCTTTTTCATTTACCATTTTACGTAGACTGCCCCTGAACTGAATTAGGTCCTTAACCTTCGGCGGAAGTAGCACGGACTACCATTCTGCCCTGATGAATTATACGAAAATAGTATACTGAGGATAAAAGATACATTTGTCGCAGTTTCGTTCACCTTCTCATATTATTATTTCATATCCTCGCCATAAATATACTGCTAAATTAAGCCAGAAACAAGTGTGTTTTACAAATAAAGAATCACACAGAAATCACTTTTAAAAAAAGTAGCTGATCAAACCAACTGAAATAGCAGCTACACAATGGTGAATAGCTGACGCCTAAAATAGGTGACGTTTGCAGGTCAATGCAACTGGGTTTCACATGTGGTATTTCTAGTTTAATGTGTATTTCTAGCTTAAAATGATATTTCTAGTTTAATGTGATATTTCTAGCTTAATGTGATATTTATAGCCTAATGTGATATTTATAACTTAATGTGATATTTCTAGTTTACTGTGATATTTCTAGCTTAATGTGATATTTCTAGTTTAATATGATTTGTATAGCTTAAAGTGATATTTATAGCTTAATGTGATATTTATTACTTAATGTTATATTTCTAGCTTAATGTGAAATTTCTAGGTTAATGTGATATTTATAGCTTAATGTGATATTTATAGCTTAATGTGATATTTATAGCTTAATAAATACGATCATTTAGTCCTTTTTCTAGATCCGGCCTACCGAAGATGGAGTGTGTCAGCCGAAGCACAGGTTCAGGGGAAACATCAGGACACAAGCACATATGAAAACTGACCGTGCGACCAGCTCATCATGTGTCATGATGATGTCCTTACCTCTCCATCATGAAACAGGACAAAGATCAAGTTTGTGTGATCACAAGACTTGAACACGGAGTAAGAAGTCATTTTCCATTAATACACAGCACCAACAATGCAATGCTACAATGGTTGATATTACTGCAATGGCAAGCACATTTAGAAGCTTTTAGCCTCAACAGCAAGGAGGGGAGAAGTAATGGTCGCTACAAAGAAAAATACTTCGAAACGTACAATTAGATTGAGGATGGGTTAGTATTAAAACAGTTGAATGATTTCAAAACATGTTAACTTCAGATGGAAGATATGCTGTACACAAGGGGCTAGAGCACAATAGCACAGGCAAGACTGCATTCCAAGGGATTAAAAGGATATTGCGCAAGCAGATATTTTAAACAGGAGCAAAATAATGAGTTTTTTTCAATTTATGTTGTGATATATGGAAGTCTTTTTTTTTTAGACAAGAAAACAGAACAGAAAATTGAAACCTTTGAAATGTGGATTTATAGAAGAATAGTTAGAATTGGATGGAAACAAAAGATAACAAACGATGAAGTTTTAAAACAACTGAAAATAAAAAGGAACTACTAAATACAATTAAGACAAGACAAATGACATTTTTGGGGCATGTTAAAAGACACAACAGCCTACTAAAAGTAATATTAGAAGGAAAAATACAAGGTAAAAGAGGCAGAGGCAGACCAAGACTAAAATGGACGAGTAATATCAAAAGATGGACAAGTCAATCTATGACAGCCTGCACCATCAAAACAAGAAACAGAGTAGAATGGCGATCCATGGTAGCCAACCTTCGTTGCGGAGAAGGCACTCGATGATATGGAAGTGAATCGGAGCAAAAACAATAACATGTTTGGAGTCACAATCATTTGGTTTTACAGTAGAATATTGAGAATACCATAGAGAGTAACAACGATGTAATAAAAGAGACCATAGAGTAAAGAAAACGTATTTTCAACATCGAGAAGAAATAATGATGTTTTTGATCATGTAATAAGAATTGAGCAGCTGGATATATTGTGACAACTGGGAAAAATCGTGGGAAGAATAGAGGTAAACAAATAGGAAATATACAGAGAGAGTTTAAAAATAATGGCTTGTTAGTTTGCCAGTAAGAAAGTTGATATACGACTGTGGAGGCATACATTTGTGGAGGGAGATGTACACCAGCACACGCAATATTTGATTCTGGTGTATCATCATCATCAGGTCACATGTCCTTTGCATAACGTTGCATTCACTTCACCTCGTTTGAAAGAATCTCTGTCTTTAGCCAGAGCTCCCACAGAACGTTGTATTCACTACACCTCGTTTGAAAGAATCTCTGTCTCTAGCCAAATCTCCCACAGAACGTTGCATTCACTTCACCTCGTTTGAAAGAATCTCTGTCTAGCCAGATCTCCCACTTTTTCTGTTGTGTTCAAGGTCATACTGCTGTATAATCTGTATCATAGATTAGTATTATACTTTTAATGCCATATGAGTAATGCCCATTAATGCTGTACGACTAATGCCATTTAATCTTCAACGACTAATACCATGCAATCGATACCATACTATCAGTATCAGACTATTTGATATTGGATATCGACATGGCTATCAGTAAGGAAACGGGTTTGAGACAGATGTTGCGAGCCCATAAAAACAGCGTGTACCCAGTGGCGATTACAATCTACAAGAACGATCTAAGTGTGCGCACAACTAGCGAGCCACTGGAACTATATGTGCACGAACACTTTGTTAAAAGCGACTGAGTACCTTTGAGTTAGCGAATCAATTCAGAGGAAGAGGTATGTCTACAGCACTCGGAAAAAATGACAAATAATCAACAACATAAAAAAATATGGACCAAAGCAGGATCGAACCCGTAATCAGTGGCACAGCGCCTTGCCACGAAAAGCCAAACCCTAGGGAACACTGCCATTCAGCTAACTCATTTTTTCCGAGTGCTGTAAACATACCTCTTCCTCTGAATTGATTCGCTGATTATCGCCTCGGAAGTTTCCCTCTATAATAATATTGATTTATTATTATTTGTCTCCTACCTTTGAGTTAGCAGTAGCGCTATGATGTCAAGTCTAGCAGCAAAGAATTATTTTCCATGAACACATTTTACAATTACCAAAAGTTCTATGTTAAATATACATACATATATGAAGTCACATGTTGACATTTGAACATTAGATAGCTGTTAAATTGTCTCATGTTATTACGGTGTTTAATTGTCTATGGTTATTGTCTTAACAATACAGCAGGAGGCCGACGCCAAGGGTGTCATGACCCAGGCAGGTCCACTAGCGAGTGAAGAAGCTAAAGGGCTGAAATACTTGCATTCTTCTACTTTTTTTCTTTCTCACTGGTACCGAAAATGTGTCGTGGTTATATCATGTGTCGTTCTTGCGCTGCTCCAACTGTCTGAATTAGTGATTTTCCTTTGTTGTTACATGTCTCTGTCACTGCATCTATCTATCTTCTTCTGGGTCTTCCTCTTTTGTCTTTTTCCATGCATTCTGCAACACTTGCTAGACGGGTTTATTTCAGATGATCACATTGCCTCTCGTTGCAAAGCCCTGAATAAAGATTTTCTCTTTACTTATTCTTATTTAATTGTCTTGTTATTATCGTATTTATTTATATCCTGATGTTATCGTATCTAATTGTCTTGTTATTATCGTATTTATTTATATCCTGATGTTATCGTATCTAATTGTCTTGTTATTATCGTATTTATTTATATCCTGATGTTATCGTATCTAATTGTCTTGTTATTATCGTATTTATTTATATCCTGATGTTATCGTCTCTAATTGTCTTGTTATTATCGTATTTAATTGTCTCTCGTTATTGTTATTATCTTAGTTGTCTTGTTATTACTGTATTTAATTGTCTCTTGTTATTATCGTATCTAATTGTCTTGTTATTATCGTATTTAATTGTCTCTCGTTATTGTTACTATCTTAGTTGTCTTGTTATTACTGTATTTAATTGTCTCTTGTTATTATCGTATCTAATTGTCTCTTGTTATTATCGTATCTAATTGTCTTGTTATTATCGCATGTAATTGCCTCTGCAATTATTTGTGACTCTAAGAGGATGCCACATTTACTAGCCGTAACTGTGTTGTTTTGCTCATGAGCTCGGCTGATATTGACCTCAGAGGCCACTTAGATGGGGGAAATATTTATTGGGAAAAGGAAGAATAGAGAGTAGAGAAGAAATGTCAACTTGCCATTTATCATTGCTATCATTATGACACTTATCCTATTTCTGGGGTCTGCTGCAGGCGAAGAAAAGGAAGGAACTGTAGTCCTGATGATTGGCAAACAAAGGTCCCATGCCAATTTAAGTCGTCACTAGGTATTAGTTCAGAATTGTTGTAGGAGCTACTGAGTTAAGTGCTCTGTGCACGCCGTGAGCTGTGTGTTTCATCCGTTTTAATCGTGTTTCGATATTCCAATTGTTTATGATGAATTATTATATCGTATGGCAGGGAACAGTTGGCTGTGTTCACTTTATGTGCGGTTTCGTCTTATGTCTTTTGGCGTGTGCTGAGACTGCTATGATGGGGACTACAACTACCTTTATCTATTTGGGAGATGAGTTAGTAATTCGGATGACTGCGCTGGCACGGCGGTTGAGCAATTATGGATTTTAATGCGTTTGCAGTGAGACGGGCCTTCCATAACCAAAGAGCCAAAGAACCATAGGTCAGAATTGTATTTCTCTCCCAATTAAAAAAAAACAATTGTTGACCCTATTATTATTATTTGAACTCTGACCTCCTAGCTGGATGAACGACAACGGTTTTATTCCATTTGCTCACGACCCTGTTTAGTTAAGCCACAGCCAACAAAAGATTTACTAATGTCCTCGACAGAAAATAAAACCGGAAAACTCTCCAACTAGATTGACGTTATCAGCTATAGGAGCTGTAGACGGCTGATGTCACTCTATCCCTGCTCACAAAGTTGAAAATGTCACGCTATTTTGAGCTTGTTTCTTGAATTCCCTCTCAGCCCGCAGGCCCAGGTCAATCTATAGTTGGCTGTATTAGCTAGCGACCTGTTTACTGTTACCGTTATTGGACAAGCTGTGTTGTGTTGGGGTTGGCTGTTAATGACATGCACAACAGTGTCCTCAGTACAGTAAGTTCATACTACAAAACGTGCACTGTTTGTTTGAGGAAGACTGTGTACATTATACAACATTGATACTCTCATCAAGTAGTCATTGTTTCAGACGTACTGTCAGTGTTCTACAAGACCTCAAGTGTGGTAAACTCCATTTGGGTTGTTTGTACTTTGTAGAGCATTGCAGTCATCATAGATTGTCATGTTTCAGACGTACTGTCAGTGTTCTACAAGACCTCAAGTGTGGTAAACTCCATTTGGGTTGTTTGTACTTTGTAGAGCATTGCAGTCATCATAGCTTGTCATGTTTCAGATGTACTGTCTCTCTCTCAGCATTCCTGTATGGTGCAGAAACATGGACATTAGACAAGAAACAGAATAGAAAATTGAAGCCTTTGAAATGTGTATTTATAGAAGAATAGGTAGAATTGGATAGAAAGAAAATAAAACAAACTATGAAGTTTTAAAACAACTGAAAATAGAAAGAGAACTACTAAATACAATTAAGACAAGACAAATGAAATTTTTGGGGCATGTTAAAAGACACAACAGCCTACTAAAAGTAATATTGGAAGGGAAAATACAAGGTAAAGAGGCAGAGGCAGACCAAGACTAACATTTACGAGTAACATCAAAAGATGGACAAGTCAATCTATGACAGTCTGCACCATCAAAGCAAGAAACAGAGTAGAATGGCGATCCATAGTATCCAACCTTCGTTGCGGAGAAGGCACTCCATGATGATGATGGGTCATATCGCTTGAGAGTACCGAGATTGAAAGTAGTCATCGACTAACTGGCTGAGTCAGGATTCGCGACCAAAAGCTTATCAGGATCCTATTTTACTGTTTTCACTGGTTCTCGTAACAGACAGATCAACCAGGCAAACAAGAGAGGTCGCGACGAAAGGCAGCCCGGTACCCAAAATTGTCTTGCTGATGACGGATGTGTTGGGACTAAAGTGTATTTTATGCATAATGCTTTAAACCACAACACAACGTATGCACACTCATTTAAAATTGGTCACACAATTATTATGACCTCATATCAATATTTTAAAAAAACATGAGTACCTCCGAAGTCGAAGTTATCTGCCTGTGCGGCAAGGACCCCTGTGTCTCTAGGGACTTCGTCAGGGTTGAAAGCTGGCGAACGCAACAACAACAACAACAACATTTAAATGAAGTAGGATACAGTAAAAGAGGAAGACCTGGAGAGACATCGAAGAAAAGACTTTAAAAGAGAAGCAAAGTATGCATACCCCACTGGATAAGATCAAACATCTCGCCAAGTGTAGTGATGAATGGTAAAAAAGAAAACACTGAGAGTCGTATGCGATGTCTAAAGTGCAGGAAGGATCAAGAATCAAGAATGTTTTGTGACATATAACATAGTAAACAACAAAAAAATGTAAAGTACCCCCGTCACGCCAAGTGGCGTATAGGGAATATGGTGTTAGTGACCATACATTTTACAGACCTTCAGCACATGATTTTTGGGGTAGTGTGGTCGGTATAACGCCGTGTCGCTTTACTTTACCAGAAAGAAAAAAAATCCGGTACCCATTAAAGGCTGGTGAACTGGAAGCCATCGGTTGGGATCGAACCCTACCTATTGTCCTTTGTAGTCCAGTTCAATAACCACTGAGCTATCGCGGCTCCCGTATAACATATAGTAAGAGAGTAAAACTATTCTATTTCATGGTACCACTAAGCTATAACGTTTAGACGCAAGGAGGCCAGTGATTTTCCCCATTGTCATTAGTTTCCCCAACTCAGTAAGCCAGGTGCTCGTTCCCTTTTCAGCTATGTCGACTGGATGCTGCGTTAGAATCCGCGTTTTTGTCATCGCCAAGCCGGCACGCTACCACTACGTCAACGAGGACCTCATACATAAACTTAACCACTTTTTTAAAGGTGGACGGTGAAGAGGAACAGTCGAATGCAGAAGAAGAATAAACAAAATTATAAGAAATGGAACAGAATAGGAAGTATAGAGGGAGAAGAATAAGAAGAAATGAAGAAGGCTGAATTTTGATTCGCCATGGAGGATGGTGCTATATTGATGTTCGTCTGGTGACGAACCTTAATTCGTTTCGTCTACATGCAGTTGCATCATCAGCAATCTGGCTGCCATTAGCAGCAATGCTCTACGAAGCATCTATATAATATAACGGCCATTGAGGTATTTAATACCTCGGTATTATATAGTCCAGGAAAATACTTGGTATAGCGTGGAACGAGTTGAAAACAAACGAGGAAATTAGAGGAATCGCCAATCAACCACAAATATCTTCAGTAATAAAGAAAGACGATGGTCATATGTTGGACATGTGATGAGAGAGATAATAACCGAATAGCAATGAAGCCCTCATATGGGAGACAACAGGTAAGAGGAGAAGAGGAAGAACCAGAGAGATACTGAGAAGAACATTGATGAGAGAGACAAGAGCAGCAGGAATCGGCTCCCTCAGTGAGATAGAGCTGCTTGCACAGAACAGAAACAAATGGCGAGATTTGATAAAATATCTTTAAAGAATTGAAAACTGCTAGAATAAAATTCAGATAAGAGGATTATCTTGGTCTCGCCTATGGGCCGGCTACGACTCGAAGGTCAAGAAATAGATAGATTTAATTAGACATAGAAAGAGATTTCCGCGCCACAGCGACATCTCGTAAACAGAAAGAAAACAAAGGAAAACAATTTTTACAAATAGCAACACTTTTTAATATCAAATACATAATAATTATATCAAACCTCCTTCTCCCTCCCCCCCCCCCCAAAAAAAAAAAATAAAATAAAACAACAACAAAACAAAACAACAATTATTACGTTCGTTCAGATTAAAAAAATAAGCAATCAAACAATTGGGGAATATTAATACATGTATTATTTTTGTTTAAATGTAGACCCTACAATTGAAAATAAAAAGAGAACTACTAAATACAATTAAGACAAGACAAATGAATTTTTGGGGCATGTTAAAAGACACAGCCTACTAAAGTAATATTGGAAGGAAAAATACAAGGTAAAAGAGGCAGAGGCAGACCAACTAACATGGACGAGTAACATCAAAAGATGGTCAAGTCAATCTATGACAGCCTGCACCATCAAGCAAGAAACAGAGTAGAATGGCGATCCATAGTTGCCAACCTTTGTTGCGGAGAGGGCACACGATGATGAGACCCTACAAGACTTCAACTGCTTGCTTTGTTCTGTCCCATTAAAAAAAAAAAAATATTCAAATACTCAATTTTACTTTTTTTCTTTTCTTTTTTTTTTCTTTTTTAAAAGCCTCTCAAATATTAAACAATAACAATAATTTGTTGACACCGGGTCTTGCCCAAACTGGCATTTACTTTCCGCGACTATAATTTGGAAAAGAGAAACAAGTGTTATCTTGTCACAGCGCTGCGGTCGTTGCAATAGCCTAGCTACATGACCTTCGTGTCAAAACCTTTTTTTCCAGTTCATAGCGGCTCCATATTGTTTAATGTTTGACCCACATTTTCTTTTTATATTCAAACGTGACCTATATTTGAGTTTACTGGAAGGAAGAGGAGGAAAAATGCAACAGTTGGCCTAGATTTGCAGGTTTTTTTTTGTGTCCGCCATATGTGTACACAACTCTCTATACCTTTGACGTTCAACTTTGGTACAATATGTGTGCGTGTTTCGTTTCATATTATTTAATAAGAAAACGGCACATGCCAAGTTATTTGCAAACTTATGAAAGCACAAGTTAATACATTTATACTAGGGTTAATATGCGTTAGGATTTCCCCGGACTTGTCCGGCTTTTTAGGTGCATGTTCTACGTCCGGCCTGGCATTTACCTAATTATATATATAGTAATGAATACAAACGCCAATCATTATGTTATGTTTTTGTGTGAAGAATCCCTTTTCTGATTAAAAAGTCACGTTTTTTCACATAAAAAGTCATACTTTGTATGTCCTGTGTGTGTCCTACCATATATCTTATATAAGGCATATATCTTATTAGATAAATAACTGAAAATAAGCACCACATTATCATGTCCTGCTTTGTGTCTCCTACCACCAGCCAGACACTTATCACATCTCTCTCTCTCTATCCCTCTCTCTCTATCTCTCTCTATCTCTCTCTATCTCTCTCTCTCTCTCTCTGCGATCAGGACTCATCCAGAGTAGGATTCCAGACTCTCACATGAAGTCAGCTGTCAGGTTAAGTGTGTTGATCGCCCCCACAGACAGAACATCACAATTAGAGTCTGCCAGATCCACTCTGATTGAACACCCGTTAAAACGTTGCAATGTGTTCTGCGCCAGTGGCCCAGTGCATCCGATTTCAGCCAGCATTTTATTCAGGCTTGCTTTCCTTAGCCTTTGATTATCCCCAATCTTCCTGCAAGGCAGCAGATTGTCTTTTACATTATATAAAGTAACGAGAGCAAACGCGACTTCATCAAGCCCTGCTTTGTGTCTCCTACCACCAGCCAGACACTTATCACATTATATAAAGTAACGAGAGCAAACGCGACTTCATCAAGTCCTGCTTTGTGTCTCCTACCAGCAGCCAGACACTTATCACATTATATAAAGTAACGAGAGCAAACGCGACTTCATCAAGCCCTGCTTTGTGTCTCCTACCACCAGCCAGACACTTATCACATTATATAAAGTAACGAGAGCAAACGCGACTTCATCAAGTCCTGCTTTGTGTCTCCTACCACCAGCCAGACACTTATCACATTATATAAAGTAACGAGAGCAAACGCGACTTCATCAAGCCCTGCTTTGTGTCTCCTACCACCAGCCAGACACTTATCACATTATATAAAGTAACGAGAGCAAACACGACTTCATCAAGTCCTGCTTTGTGTCTCCTACAAGCAGCCAGACACTTATCACATTATATAAAGTAACGAGAGCAAACGCGACTTCATCAAGCCCTGCTTTGTGTCTCCTACCACCAGCCAGACACTTATCACATTATATAAAGTACGAGAGCAAACGCGACTTCATCAAGTCCTGCTTTGTGTCTCCTACCAGCAGCCAGACACTTATCACATTATATAAAGTAACGAGAGCAAACGCGACTTCATCAAGCCCTGCTTTGTGTCTCCTACCACCAGCCAGACACTTATCACATTATATAAAGTAACGAGAGCAAACGCGACTTCATCAAGTCCTGCTTTGTGTCTCCTACCACCAGCCAGACACTTATCACATTATATAAAGTAACGAGAGCAAACGCGACTTCATCAAGTCCTGCTTTGTGTCTCCTACCACCAGCCAGACACTTATCACATTATATAAAGTAACGAGAGCAAACGCGACTTCATCAAGTCCTGCTTTGTGTCTCCTACCACCAGCCAGACACTTATCACATTATATAAAGTAACGAGAGCAGACGCGACTTTATCAAGTCCTGCCTTTTTTTTGTGAACAATCCTTTCTTTCAGATAAACTGACCCGCTTCTTTTTCAGGTAAAAAAATGTCATGCTTTCATTTGTTATCGTCTTGTAACCATAAATAATAGTCACATCAATATAGGCATGAATGGGACAAAGAGCTCGCGCTATTGATTTTGGGACCTCGAAAATAAGATATATATATATATATATATATATATATAAACAAACAAGAAAATCACTGGAGCTGGAGGCTGTAGAAATGTGGGTTTACAGAAGAATGTTGAGAATACCATGGACAGCTAAGAAGAGTAATGAAAACGTTATGAAAGAGGCCAAAGCAAAAAGAGAGCTAATATTTTCAGGTTGTCGTGAACCGTTATTGCAACACGTCTTGGACACACTTTTTCCTGGGTTAATCAACTAGAACATAATAACATTGAAGTTGTTCCATCTTGCATTCCAACTGTCTTCTATCCCAGCCAGCTTCTGACATATTAGTCCACAGTCTAGAGGAGTCTTTAAGTCATTTTATCTCGTGTCTTTAAAGTCACATTTTCTCAACATTTCTTTTTCATTTGAATAAATCAAGACTTCCACTAAAAGTAAAGACTAGGACTAAAAATCAATACTTGCACTAAAAATCAAGACTTGCACTAAAATCAAGACTTGCACTAAAAATCAAGACTTGCACTAAAAATCAAGACTTGCACTAAAAATCACGACTAGCTCTAAAATCAGGACTATCGCTAAAAGTCAAGACTTGCACTAAAAATCAGGACTATCACTAAAAATCAAGACTTGCACTATAAGTCAAGACTTGCACTAAAATCAAGACTAGCACTAAAAATCAGGACTATCACTAAAAGTCAAGACTTGCACTAAAAATCAGGACTATCACTAAAAATCAGACTTGCACTATAAGTCAGACTTGCACTAAAATCAAGACTAGCACTAAAAATCACGACTAGCACTAAAAATAAAGACTTGGACTAAAAATCAAGACTAGCACTAAAAGTTAAGACTAGCACTAAAAATCAAGACTATCACTAAAAGTCAAGACTTGCACTAAAAATCAGGACTATCACTAAAAATCAAGACTTGCACTATAAGTCAAGACTTGCACTAAAAATCAAGACTAGCACTAAAAATCACGACTAGCACTAAAAATCACGACTTGCACTAAAATAAAGACTTGGACTAAAAATCAAGACTAGCACTAAAATCAAGACTAGCACTAAAAGTTAAGACTAGCACTAAAAATCAAGACTAGCACTAAAAGTTAAGACTAGCACTAAAAATCAAGACTAGCACTAAAAGTTAAGACTAGCACTAAAAATCAAGACTAGCACTAAAAATCAAGACTTGGACTAAAAGTCAAGAATAGCACTAAGAATCAAGACTTGAACTAAAAATCAACAATTATCCCTATATACATGTGCTCTTCAGCTCTCTTTATGTACATTTAAACTTCACAGTTCACTCCCTTCAATTTTGTTTTAACTTTTGCTCTTCCATTAGCTATGTATTTTTTCCCGTTTTCCTTTTCAGTTAAGTGTGTTGTGAGCCAGCCCTGGGCACAGTAAGATCATTTTTTATTCAATCAAGAAGCATGCATATGTGTGTATACGTGTTTGTGTGTGTACGTAGATCTTGAATATATGACAGCACCCATAAATACACACACGGCCGGATTTAGGTCAAGGTTAAATAAGCTACAGTTTTAGGACCTCATGTGAGCCGCGATAGCTCTGTGGTTAGTGAACTGGACTACAAAGGACAAGAGGTCGGGTTCAATCCAGACCAACGGCTCCCCGGTTCACCCAGCCTTAAATGGGTACCGGATTTTTTTCTGGGAAAGTAAGAGGCACGGGCGTAATACAGACCACATTACCCCAAAAATGATGTGTCGAAGGTCTATAAAAATTATGGTCAATAACACCATATTCCCTATACGTTATGTGGCGTGAAGGGGCTCTTTACTTTACTTACTTTAAGGGGACATATAGAAAGAATGTTACGTGATTCCTTACCATACAAAGCATATATCGGAAAAGGGAAAGGATCAGGAGGTAGATGTAGAGTAAAGATGGAACGGCAACGTCCAAAAAATGCTACAGCAACATCAACTGACAATGACTGAAGCTGACAAGAATCAGAACTTTCTGTCTCCATCAACACCACGAGCGGGTACAGGAGGAGTGAAGAAAGAAAGACGACAGATCGATATGATATTTGAGCTAATTTAACATGTTGTACAACTTTCAAATATACAAAATAACAGTTCAAAACTGTACAATGCAAAAGTTAAAAAGTAAAGGATGATTAATGGGAAGTTCTGAAGAATATCTCTTTCTTGCGCTCAGCCGATGACTACTAAAGGATTGCATATCCGATCCTCTTTATCATTCGCTCTAAGAGGACATTACGTAGGTGTCCACACGTTGTGTTGAAGTTTGCAGCTAGTCTGTAATGTTTGCGCCTTTTGGCCCAACACATCCGACTTCAACATTGAATAGGCTGCTTTCCCTCTTTGATCCCAACTCTCTTGGTCAGACTGTTTCCATCAACACCGCTAGGGTGTAGATCAGGATTTTCATCGGTTCTGTTGTTCGCCGCAGCTAAAGCATGCAGTCAGCTGTGGGTCGCTGACAGCACTCACTTCAGTTGCTGGGTGGGGGTATTGGCTCCAAAAGAATCAGTACAAGCATCAAAAGTGATCATACCGTCAACACAAAAATTGAATGTAAAAAAATAATAAATAATTGGTACATTGCATTTTATAGTTGACGGACATAAGAAGTGGAATAAGCAAGACAAAGATGAGTGCGATAATGAATTAAGACCAGGGTGGACCCTCCACCCCTACAGTGTCAAGAAAGCTTGTTGGAAGTCAGTTTCTGATGATCAGATTACCACCTGCTACTAAGGTATGTATACATAGTTTTCTGTTATTAATCGGTACTTATAAACAAATGTAACGAAGCAAAAGAAGCATGGCTAAAACAAAAAAAAGCAAACAACTTTTAATGCAGCGAGATGCAAACAATATCAACACACACAAAACAGACGAATTAACAGGAAGGAAAACACGACAAACACTGTTTGTTTAAAATAAAAGGAAGCAGAATTATTGATGGAACACGGAAGAATAAGTTTATTTTATTTTATGGTTATGGTTATGGTTATGGATATGGTTATGGTTATGGAAGCCCCGTATCACTGCAAACGAATTAAAAATCCATCATTGCTCAACCGCCCGTGCCAGTGGAATCATCCGAATTACTATTTCATCTCCCAAACAAAGAAAGGTAGCTGTAGTCCCCATCATAGCAGTCTCAGCACACGCCAAAAAACATAAGGTGAAACCGCAAACACAGCCATCTGTTCTCCATCATACGATATCACCATTCATCGTAAACAATCGGAATATCGAAACTTGATCAAAACAGATGAAACGCACAGCTCACAGTGTGCACAGAACACTTAACTCAGTAGCTCCTGCACAAGCCCGACTTGGAATATGAGGAAACTGCAACAAGGAACACTTTTCAGACATAAGTTTGTTTATTTTAATTTAGTTTAGTTTATTCGACAGGTCATCTCATTGCACATCGAACAAATCCATAAGTGCTCTCAGACTTCCTCCGAAGAATATCCATCAACGTGTAGCGACTAACGACATCGGTGTTGTGTTGAATGAGAGTCTTCTTTGGGTTCCTGTGTAGCGTTGTCGTCTGGCATCTCCCACCTTGACAGGATATTCGTGAAGCCTGTTCATGGCTGTGGATTCAGGGTCAATTTTTTAGTCGCCCCCCCCCCCCCTCCGGTCAAGGTCTCTGGGGGTATTCAGAATGTCACAGTGGTTCATTACCTTTCCGCACTCAACATCAGCAGACAAGTCTATCAGCACACTCATTACCTTTCCTCACTCAATATCAGCAGGCAAGTCTATCAGCACACTCATTACCTTTCCGCACTCAACATCAGCAGACAAGTCTATCAGCACACTCATTACCTTTCCTCACTCAACATCAGCAGACAAGTCTGTCAGCACACTCATTACCTTTCCTCACTCAACATCAGCAGACAAGTCTGTCAGCACACTCATTACCTTTCCTCACTCAACAGCAGCAGACAAGTCTGTCAGCACACTCATTACCTTTTCTCACTCAACATCAGCAGACAAGTCTATCAGCACACTCATTACCTTTCCTCACTCAACATCAGCAGACAAGTCTGTCAGCACACTCATTACCTTTCCTCACTCAACATCAGCAGACAAGTCTGTCAGCACACTCATTACCTTTCCTCACTCAACATCAGCAGACAAGTTTGTCAGCACACTCATTACCTCTTACACCCGCGTGCCCTGGCATGAAAATAAAGCTGAAATATTTTAGAAAAAACCTCCCCAGAGATTCTAACCACTGCCGTCGAACACAGCAAGTTACGATCTTTTTGAACATACTCACTGAGTCACTGATGAAACACACAATTGTCTCAAGCCACGCAAATGATTTTGTAACCACCATAATTTCCATGGTCAAATTACTTGTAGTCAATACGAAAGCATCAGTCTTCCTTGACAGTTCTACCAACAACATGAGTCGTGAAAGCCCACGAGCACTGTAAGTGTCGAGCAGGGAGCCAGTAGTGGGGTGTGGTATACACTCCAATGTATGGTGACAGCTTTACAAAAAAGGAACAAAACAAAATACTGACGTTTCGGCCGGTGGCCTTCTTCAGAAGACGGGTTAACGACAACAGCGGTGAGGCACAGATACCTATAGCTACATGTTGGATGATGAAGTTAGGGAGAGGTGTACAGAGGGATGAGAGATGGTATAGTGAGACGAGACAGAGATGTGTCACATGTTGGAGGATAGGTAAAATGTAGAGATATAAAATCGTAAGTAAAGAGAAATAATGTGGAACTGAATATAGCAACAGACCCAACTGGATAGGTGAAATGTAGAAATATAAAACCGTAAGTAAGAGAAATAATGTGGAACTGAATATAGCAACAGACCCAACTGGATAGGTGAAATGTAGAAATATAAAACCGTAAGTAAAGAGAAATAATGTGGAACTGAACAGACCCACCTGGATAGGTAAAATGTAGAGATTTAAAATCGTAAGTAAAGAGAAATAATGTGGAACTGAATATAGCAACAGACCCAACTGTGTAAATAACTTCATCCCTATCAGAAAGTTCTTGAAAATCTAGACCTGAACTTTGCCCTTAACGACCAATGGGATTTGCTGAAGAATAAGAGAAAGATAGGAAGATAGATTACGCCCTGAAGCACTATGAAGATGAGCGACCAGTAACAAACTTTCATAATAATGAGACAGGACAGCAAAGCCCACAGAAGTGGAGAAGGTATTGCGCAACATGAAAGCTGATAATCACCAGAATCAGAAAATACAGCCAAAGTGGAAATTGACCACGTGGAAGAATTTGGAACAGAAATGATAATAAAATTGATGAAAGACATCTATAACAGCCGATAACACATTCTGTATTTATTCATCACACGCAAAAACTTGATGCCATGAAATGTGGGATCAACACCTGATAATTCGCATGAGTCACGCGACTAAATTATTACTAGGCAACATCGTCATCTTTCTATGATTGAGAAACACAATTAAACCAGAAATTAGTGACGGACATCATGTATATGTTGGAGGTAAATATAAGACGAGATGCGCCGTATTGATTAATTCACTATGTATAGTGAGCTCATGTAATGAGCAGAGAACAACCGGAATATATTGTAACAACTGGAAAAATTGAGAGACGAAGAGATAGAGGGAAGCAAAGAGAAAAAATACCAGACAGCTTAAATGAATGGCTTGGCAGAAGGTCAACAACAGAAAAGATAAATAATTGTCGAGATCGAAAGTTGTGGAGAAACATGGTCACCTACGCCAGCAGGCCCGGTACTTGATGATTATAGCGAGATTATACTAAAGTTTAATCCATCGCGGTAAAGGACATAGTCGAAACATCAGAGGTGGTCATAATAAATATAAGCTGTGGTGTGATGAGGACCGCTTTTAATCGCTGAGAGGGGAAATAAGCCATAGAAAATGACTGGCAGCATTATAGCGCCGGAAAGTAAGACCAAATGCCAGCTTCACTCGTGGCCTCGCGTGATATTACATATCTATGACCATCTATCTCAACTCCGTAGGGAACACAAAGGAGAGACAGACAAAGGGCACCCTGGTGGAGGATAGTTAATATTGTTGTTATGGACCCAGAAGCCTGTGAGCTGACGCCCTTCGACCCAATGCCGTGTAATGATATGGTCAGGTGTTTCTGAGTTCCGTATTAAGTGTTCCATTTATCTGGTCTTTGAGGAAGTAGAGCTGCTCTGATGTCAGTGAGTTTTGGACAGTCAAAAATATGATGATCTACTGTTTCATGTGGGTGTTCACATGAAAGTCCACAGTGACCTACGCAGAAAAACAATGGAAATAATGGCAGCAACAAAGGAAAAGGCATATCTCAAATGCACAATTACAGCACATAGAGCAATAACAAAAAGCATGTATATTAGTACAAATAGGGGGCTGGGCGGGAGTCTAGAGGTAAGACGTCGGCCTCTGGACAAGAGGGTCCCGGGTTCGATTCTCACCACAGGCGGTGGGAGTTCGTGGCTTTACACTTCCCTGGTCTCTGGGTAGTGAGATCTGGCGTCTAGTCTTCTCTTGGTAGTGAGATCTGACGTCTAGCCCTCTCTGGGTAGTGAGATCTGACGTCTAGCCCTCTCTGGGTAGTGAGATCTGACGTTAAGCCCTCTCTTGGTATTGAGATCTGACGTCTAGCCCTCTCTTGGTAGTGAGATCTGACGTTTAGCCATTTCTTGGTAGTGAGATCTGACGTCTAGCACTGTCTTGGTAGTGAGATCTGACGTCTAGCCCTCTCTGGGTAGTGAGATCTGACGTTTAGCCCTCCCTGGGTTGTGAGATCTGATATCTAGCCCTCTCTTGGTAGTGAGATCTGACGTCTAGCCCTCTCTTGGTAGTGAGATCTGGCTTATAGCCCTCTCTTGGTAGTGAGATCTGACGTTTAGCCCTCTCTTGGTAGTGAGATCTGACGTTTAGCCCTCTCTTGGTAGTGAGATCTGACGTCTAGCCTCTCTTGGTAGTGAGATCTGACGTTTAGCCCTCTCTTGGTAGTGAGATCTGACGTCTAGTCCTCTCTTGGTAGTGAGATCTGACGTTTAGCCCTCTCTTGGTAGTGAGATCTGACGTCCAGCCCTCTCTTGGTAGTGAGATCTGACGTTTAGCCCTCTCTTGGTATTGAGATCTGACGTTTAGCCCTCTCTTGGTAGTGAGATCTGACCTCTAGCCTTCTCATGGTATTGAGATCTAACGTTTAGACCTCTCTTGGTAGTGAGATCTGACATTTAGCCCTCTCTTGGTAGTGAGATCTGACGTTTAGCCCTCTCTTGGTAGTGAGATCTGACGTCTAGCCCTCTCTTGGTAGTGAGATCTGACGTCTATCCCTATTTGGGTAGTGAGATTGAGATCTGACGTGTAGCCCTCTCTTGGTATTGAGAGCTGACGTCTAGCCTTATTTGGGTAGTGATATTGAGATCTGACGTCTAGCCCTCTCTTGGTATTCAGAGCTGACGTCTAGCCCTCTCTTGGTATTGAGAGCTGACGTCTAGCCATCTCTTGGTATAGAGAGCTGACGTCTAGCCCTCTCTAGGTATTGAGAGCTGACGTCTAGCCCTCTCTTGGTATTGAGAGCTGGCGTCTAGCCCTCTCTTGGTATTGAGAGCTGACGTCTAGCCCTCTCTTGTATTTAGAGCTGACGTTTAACCCTCCTTGGGTAGTGAGATCTGACGTTTAGCCCTCTCTTGGTAGTAAGATCTGACGTCTAGCCCTCTCTTGGTAGTGAGATCTGACGTTTAGCCCTCTCTTGGTAGTGAGATCTGACGTTTAGCCCTCTCTTGGTAGTGAGATCTGACGTCTAGCCCTCTCTTGGTAGTGAGATCTGACGTTTAGCCCTCTCTTGGTATTGAGAGCTGACGTCTAGCCCTCTCTTGGTATTGAGAGCTGACGTCTAGCCCTATTTGGGTAGTGATATTTAGATCTGACGTCTAGCCCTATCTTGGTATTGAGAGCTGACGTCTAGCCCTCTCTTGGTATTGAGAGCTGACGTCTAGCCCTCTCTTGGTATTGAGAGCTGACGTCTAGCCCTCTCTTGGTATTGAGAGCTGACGTTTAGCCCTCTCGGAAAACGGCACCAAAAGAAAAAATCCAGGAGGTCTCGTGCGCCCACGTTAAAGAATCTTTAGCAGGTAAAAGTAGGCAAAAATGGCCGCTGTCCGGGCAAAGATTATTAAGCGCTGAAAAGACGCAGATATCGCGGCGTTGCGTAAACTAGCGACATAACGCAAGCACATCCACTTTACGTGTGAAAGTTAAGAAGAGAATAATACAGATACATAGAACTGGTTGATAAACAGCAACACAGAGAGGGCAGGGGTGGAATGCAAAACAGTTAAGAATATAGAGTTTCTAAAGAATGAGAAACATATTGCTTAGCCCTATCTTGTCAATGGAAATACGAAAACAGTTCATCGGTGTTACGTAGGAGCAGTCTTGACATATGCATGAACCATTCTGTACAACAGGCAAGAAATTAGTTCAAGGTGACAGAATATGGATTTACTGATGAATGTTGAACGTTATGCCGTGTGTAAATAAGTGTTATATGGAACAATCTGGCTCTTCTCTCAAAATTAGATGTTATACACGTACATAAATCATCATCATCATCATGTGCCATACCGGTTGGCGTAGGTGATCATGTCCCTCCACAATCTTCTATCTACAGTGCATCGTATCATTTCTGTAGTTGACTGTTTTTCCATGCCATGACACCAAGCTATCCAGTATTTTCTCTCTTTGTCGCCCGCGATCTCTCTTTCCTTTTATTTTGCCAGTTGTAACCAGTATTCCAACTTTCCTCTTCTCATGATGTGCCCGAAAAATGTTGATTGCTTCTTTCTGATGTTTTTTAAGAGCTCCCTTTTTGCTTTTTGTGTTGGCGTCTTTGAGAACTTCCTCATTGGTCTTTTTAGCTGTCCAGGGAACTTTCAACATTCTTCTGAGAAATCCCATCTCTGTGGCCTCTAACCGTCTTTTCATTTTTTTGTCTACTGTCCATGATTCGCTTCCATAGGTCAGAATTGGTTCTATATAGCACCGATGAACTCTCTTTCTTATTTTTATTGACATAGATTTGTCGTACATAAATAGCAGCATTTAAAAAAAACAGTTCTCAACGAATAAGTCATGCGATATTGTTATTTCCGCATAATACTGACAATGTATCTCCCATTTCTATAAACAGCTCTGAGAAAATGTCCTCCGTGTAAACATTTTCAAATAATCACCCGATAGATTTAAACAAAATATATAACTAAAGAATAAGTAAAGAAGCAAAAAATTAAAATAAAAACAAGATATCAGAGACGTGTTATTGCTATTCTAAAATGTCATTAACACATTACATTATTACACGGCTCTGTGTGTGTTTCTCGTTTCACTGCATTTGTGAAAACTAGGTTAGTGTTAAGGTCACCTATGTGTTGCCAAGCTTAAAGACTAACACAGTACGTCGAATCCGTGTTGACAGTCGGCCTGTTTACTTGGAAGCGAGTACACGTGCAGTGTTTTATGTGCCACCTATAGGATCGTTACCCTTGCCACGCAACTACACAGTACGGGAACAGCGATTCAGTTTACGGTGTAAACACAAAATGACGATACCGTATATTGGTTCCATCTAGCTGCATTCGTCTGGTTGTTGTTTTTTTTTCGCAACTTCTACGCGAACATTTATGATTATAGAAGAAGGCCGAAGTGAAACTAAAACAGACAGCATTTCAACATGGATTGTTATGACATGATTGGGCCATGCGTTGATAATTTCACAACCGAATGTTTGGAAAAACTGTGGGATCCCGTTAGAGCAGTGGTTAGGGAGGGAACTATCTTCAAGGGTCAAGAGGTCGAGTTCGATCCCGTTGGACTGCTTCTAGAATCATCCCTCTTTAAACGAGTACCACATCTGGGAAAGAAGGGTGGCAGTGGCATTACTGGTGGTTGTATTACCACACAAATTTGACAATGGTTTAAAGAGATTGAGAGATAGATAGACAGACGGACGGACAGACAGGCAGACAGACAGACAGAGAGAGATAGACAGACAGAGAGACAGACAGACAAATAGAGAGACAGGTAGACAGACAGGCAGGTAGATAGGTAGATGGATAGATGGATGGATGGATAGATAGATAGATAGATAGATAGATAGATAGATAGATATATAGATAGATAGATAGATAGATAGATAGATAGATAGATAGATAGATAGATAGATAGATAGATAGATAGATAGATAGATAGATAGATAGATAGATAGATAGATAGATAGATAGATAGATAGATAGATAGAGTGGGAGGGGGGATGTACTAACTCTAGTCGCGATACGCCAGTGGGCGTGACAGTGCTCTCTTCCTTCTTGTTACACCGATGCGGGCTTCAATTTTAGAAACTCTTCATGGCAACACTGGATTTTGCAAGCGCGTGTATCTGTTTCACATATCTTCTAACTATAGTGTAAACTGTGCGCCTCCATTGTGCAAACAAAAGTTAATGATCTGATCTTCTCTGGATGTTTGCAACTTTATATAATTGACACGTACCCATCAAATGTCCGTTTTCCTTGTAGTTGTGGTCCGGCAGAATGAGTCGCTTTGTCGCCCCTTTTGATGGGGATTTTATTTTGTCAGTTACTGTCAGCCTGGAAAAGGTTTCTATACGTAGGGGTACGGTTTGCAATTGTGAGGAGGAAGGTTTGCATAAATAAGTGGTAAAGATTGTACATGTAAGGTTGGTTATAGGTAAAGAGTAACAGCGAGTTTGTTCTTGTGGCGGGCTGTAGTATGAGGCTGGTAAGCTTAGTTTAATTTCTGGGGAATAGCAAGTGGAGAGGAAGAAACACACATTACTGAAACAACAAACATTACTGAAACAACAAACATTACTAAAACAACAAACATTACTGAAACAACAAACATTACTGAAATAACAAACATTACTGATCAAAGCAAACATTACTGATCAAAACAAACATTACTGATCAAAACAAACATTACTGAAACAATAATACTAGTTATCTTGTGGTCATGGCATATAAACAATCAACAACAGAGCTGATACGATTCACGTTGGATAGAATATTGTAGAAAGACATGATCGCCTACGCAAACCGGCATGGAACATGATTATGATGACTACAAGAACAAACATTATATCATTGTTTTGACGTGAAGCAGACAGATGAAGTTTGCCAAACTTGTGCGATGCAAACTTCGTCTGTTAAACCTTACTCCTCACATATGACAGATGAAGTTTGCCAAACTTGTGCGCTACAAACTTCATCTGTTAAACCTTACTCCTCACATATGACAGATGAAGTTTGCCAAACTTGTGCGATGCAAACTTCGTCTGTTAAACCTTACTCCTCACATATGACAGATGAAGTTTGCCAAACTTGTGCGCTACAAACTTCGTCTGTTAAACCTTACTCCTCACATATGACAGATGAAGTTTGCCAAACTTGTGCGATGCAAACTTCGTCTGTTAAACTTACTCCTCACATATGACAGATGAAGTTTGCCAAACTTGTGCGCTACAAACTTCATCTGTTAAACCTTACTCCTCACATATGACAGATGAAGTTTGCCAAACTTGTGCGCTACAAACTTCGTCTATTAAACCTTACTCCTCACATATGACAGATGAAGTTTGCCAAACTTGTGCGCTACAAACTTCGTCTGTTAAACCTTACTCCTCACATATGACAGATGAAGTTTGCTAAACTTGTGCGCTACAAACTTCGTCTGTTAAACCTTACTCCTCACATATGACAGATGAGTTTGCCAAACTTGTGGGCTACAAGCTTCGTCTGTTAAACCTTACTCCTCGCATATGACAGATGAAGTTTGCCAAACTTGTGCGCTACAAACTTCGTCTGTTAAACCTTACTCCTCGCATATGACAGATGAAGTTTGCCAAACTTGTGCGCTACAAACTTCGTCTGTTAAACCTTACTCCTCGCATATGACAGATGAAGTTTGCCAAACTTGTGCGCTACAAACTTCGTCTGTTAAACCTTACTCCTCACATATGACAGATGAAGTTTGCCAAACTTGTGCGCTACAAACTTCATCTGTTAAACCTTACTCCTCACATATGACAGATGAAGTTTGCCAAACTTGTGCGCTACAAACTTCATCTGTTAAACCTTACTCCTCACATATGACAGATGAAGTTTGCCAAACTTGTGCGCTACAAACTTCATCTGTTAAACCTTACTCCTCACATATGACAGATGAAGTTTGCCAAACTTGTGCGCTACAAACTTCATCTGTTAAACCTTACTCCTCACATATGACAGATGAAGTTTGCAGCGCACAAGTTTGGCAAACGTGCAGATCGACAGGAAGCCACTACACACGAACTTGAGGTCCTAACTTCAAAGAATCGAACAATCATTTTGTGAAATGTTAGAAATAAACATACGATACAAGAAAATGTATGTGAAAATAAACATGAAAATATAATTATACAGAGTCAAGGAAAAGCTGATGTTAAATGGAAAATAACTAAAAATATTATTTTCATTCTTTTATATAATTGAATCACATTTCTTCTGCGCGATTCAGTGACCTCTCCTCTTAATAACCTCTCATTTTCCGGGTTCTCTCCTTATTTACCCTTCTTGGATTTTCTCTACCCGTTTGTAGACCCAAACTTCCATATCGCTCCATGAAATGCCTATTCATATACCTATTTCTATGCATTTACTGTATGCATACATTTTATCAATTCTGCTGGTCAGTTATCATCGTATTGAGTGTTAACTTTTCAATGAATGTTAGAATTTGTGTTTTGCTTGAGCGTCGACAAACGACAGGAGCCATGGGATGAGTACCGTAATTATAGTTTTTATTATTATTTTTTAAATTTGTGACCATTTTGAGTTGAAACGTTGGTTTGTCTTGCACTGCCTTATCAAAAAAAGCTGAAAACATGTTATTTCTAGTTACATTACAGCAAGAATCTATAATATCTCGGAAAACGTTATATATGAATAGAAAATACAGATGGATAGGACATACGTTAAATTTAGACTTTGGAACGGATTGGCGTCACTACATGAGAGATATTCCAATGTATACACCAAGGAAAAATTGAAAAAAAAAAATTAAAAAATGGTATGTTAGAAGCTTTACGTGATTGCAGCTTCGCATTTTTATGCATTCATTTGCATTTCTTTGCCTTAACCTCTTAAATGTATACACCACCCCGTTCCAGCAACCAAATAAATGTTCATTATAGACAAACCTGATACCAGCATAGCAAGACAGGCAATGGAACCCACAGAGAAAGAGAAAACAAAGAACGCACAGGAATACACAGAGAAGAGAAGTCATGGAAACTCAAAAACATTTGCCTAGACTGGAGAGAAGTCGAAAAAATGTCCACGGATTGTTGACATGTGTTAAATAAAAGTTTGGCGGAGAAAGGTCAATCCAAGCACGGTGAATGAAGACAAAAACGGTACAAACGAAACTAAACTCTTAAACAGAGGACAACTAACACAAAAATAAACTATTTTACTGAGAGAAATAGAGTGGAAAAGATCTCTGATCTACAGGGAAAAGATCTTTGAGTAAATCACTTATTCCTACTATCGCTCTATTGCTGTCTCTCTAATGTATCTCTCTCTGTCTCGCTCGTGCTCTCTCTCTCTCTCTCTCTCTCTCTCTCTATATATATATATATATATATATATATATATATATATATCTTACAAACATGTCCTTGCTTTTGACTTTGTGGTCAACTGCGAATATCGCCAATTACATTTTTGTTTACTGGGAAGTTATTTACATTTTAAATTAGAGCAATTTGATTCCATTAAGCTCCGCGTTTATATATATCTATTTTTTTAAAGTGCCAGTAATATTATTTATCAGCAGAGATCATAACAAGAAATTCCACGTAATGGATTTATGAGACTATACTGGACCTCACGGCTGCTGATATATTTAGTAACTCATCACCACGAACAAGGAAGGAGATAAGAGACTTGTAAAAAAAAAGAACTATATTTTAATAGTGAGGAAATACCGCATCCATAGGGGAGGGAGCCAGTTCTCATTACAATCAATTGCTACTTCCCGGTATGCCAAAGAATACCGATGGCCTTGAAAGTAGTTCCGAAAAAAATACGCAACAAAACCGGATGTTAAAGACCGCAAGGTTAAAAGACTTTAAAACGTATTCTGCTAACAAGTATAGGAAGAAGTATTCTAGAAAATAGCAATATAATGCTTTCAGAAAACAAGTTAAACAGAAAAAAAGAATAAACCACATTTACACCAGTTAAAGTTCAAAGCACTAATGTTTCCCTAGAATCTATAATCATATCGTTCTATTTTTTTTAAATTTGAAGAGTTAATATATTAACTTGTGTCAATGATATTTCATCTTTAAAGATGTGCCGTTTTATCAATGCGCATCAGCCCTATTTTATGAGCAAATGTAATCAAAAACATTAGCAACGACAAATTATCTGCATTTTGTCAAGTGCTTTCCATTAAAATGAGTAGACCTGTTGAAGTTTAGTTTCAGCACTCAGAGCAACCCATTATGTGGTGTCCCGTTGAGAGCAAGCACTGCTACACTAATTATGACATATTTACCAGGTTGCAAACTACAACATAATCTTTGCTTCAAATACAGCATGCATTTTCTAATTCTAATTGATTAATTGGGAACATGCATTTTCTAAATTAGTTTTTGTAATTAATTATAACCCGGTCAGTGTAAGATGACAGTAAATGAAGATTCTGGTTTGTAGTGCACACCCGCTAGTTCGTGGTATACAGATTAGGGTCCTATCTTAACACCCTCCCCCCATTCATGATAGATAAAGAATCCTTGCCTCCAACAAGAACAAAACCCCACAATTACCTGAACTATACACACACTCTATCTCTCTCACGAATACACACATATTGCTTTAGGTGTCTTCACAGACGGTTGGTCCATGTGACCGTGATTAGTCAGTAATTTGGTAAATATTAGTGTCTTATGATGGATGCTGTTTTACTGAACAGCTTCTCTCGTGACTGAAACTGATAATACAGTATATACAGAGTCGATCACAGACTGAGCAATATGTATGTATGGTGCCTGGCCATATCTTTTTTTATCCTGCGCCTTTTGTCTTCTGAATTTGATATCAGCGCTTCCTCGAATGTTGCTGTGCCGTTTGTTATTTTCGTTCTCAATGTGTTCTGTCGCCGAATTTGTTTTCACTTTACACCGAGCATATTATGAGATCAACAGTAGACAAAAATGGAAATGAAGTCAACGGTCACAACATAAATAATTTGCGATATGTGGATGTCATAGTCTTAATTGCAGAGACAGAGAATGAACTACAAGAAATGATAGACATAATAGTAAAGGAAAGCAACAAAAAGGATCTCAGTTTGAATAATAAGAAAACAGAAGTAGTGGTCATATCAAAGAAACAATCATCACCATCATGCAACATAGAAATAGACAGGACAAATCTGAAACAAGTGCAACGCGTCAAATACTGGAAGATGCACCACAGACATAAAAAGCAGAATAGCTCAGGATAAAATAGAATTTCAGAAAATGAAAAATATCTTATGCAACAAATCTATGTCAATAGAAGTGAGAAAGAGAGTTCATCGGTGCTATATAGAACCAATTCTGACCTATGTAAGCGAATCATGGACAGTAGGCAAACAAATGAAAAGACGATTAGAGGCAACAGAGATGGGATTTCTCAGAAGAATGTTGAAAGTTCCCTGGACAGCTAAAAAGACCAATGAGGAAGTTCTCAAAGAGGTCAACAGAAAAAGGCAGCTCCTAAAAAACATCAGAAAGAAAAAATCAATATTTTTCAGGCACACCATGAGAAGAGGAAAGTTGGAATACTTGGTTACAATGGCAAAATAAAAGGAAAGAGAGTTCGCGGACAACAAAGAGAGAAAATACTGGATATCTTGGTGTCATGGCAACAGTCAACAACAGAACTGATACGATGCACTGTAGATAGAAGATTGTGGAGGGACATGATCCCCTACGCTAACAGGTATGGCAAATTATGATGATGATGATGACGTGCTACGATCTGATGTCAGACTTTCCCAGTTTCTTTCACTGACGGAAAATTAACTCAAGGAAGCCATGCAAACATCTGTATATCTTAGTGCTGCTTTGCCCTTTGGTCATCTTTACCAAAGGAAGAGACTGCACAGTTGAGGATGTTTGATTTAAGACGGTTCCATGCATCATCTACATTGTCTAGGTCTTCTGCTTTCTCCTCGCATTTCTGGAAGGAATTCTTAAATAGGACTTGATTGTCGGGTAATTTTATTGCAGCGATATTAATAATCAGCTGAGCTATCATAGCAACACGTACATATTGTTCCCTTGATCACAGACAACCACAGCAGTCAGTAACAAGTAGACCACGTGTTTTGTTGAGCAATAGCAAAGTTACTTTACTTCCATGATCACGTTATCAGTAGTTATTCTTGGCAGGGTGCCCCATGTCTAGCCTATACTAACTATATCTGTGTCTATTAACTGTCATCCACAAAGGCAACTATCAAAGCTGGATATTAGAGTTTGATACATTATCCAGATAGAACAGCAGAAGAATTATATGACCCAAGTGGTGAAGTCTGCAGTATTTACGAAGCAGAAATAACAACATTAAAACAGCAATGTACCATCTGAATACTGTTTTTGATACCATAACACCAAAGAAAAAAAATATAGCCATTTTTATTGATTTCAAATCAGTCCGGCAGGCGCTAGGATGTAACACAAACAAACAAGAACTCACACATCTCTCCGTAGACATAGATACTCTCATTAACACACGTGACATAAGGTTAGGGATGCATTGATCCCAAAACACTCTAACATTTAATGAAATGAAATGACAAGACAGATACACTAGCTAAGAGAGGATCCTGACAGACATAATTTAACACCGACATCTCATTAAACACAGTCAAACAAATCACAAACTCCAACAGTAAAGAAGACTGGTTGGATGGATGGGCCATGGGAAAAACAGGGAGATATCTTTTTAAATAATGTCAAGACCAACCCCCATGACAGCATTAACAATTTACAAATAAGAGACCAAGCCACAATCTTAAAACTGAGAAACAGTAATGTACCACTGAATAATCACATCAGCAGAATGCAATGAAACCAAACTTCAGCATGTCCACTCTGTGAACACCCACATGAAACAGTGGATCATCATATTTTTGACTGTCCAAACTCAATGACATCAGAGCAGCTCTACTTCCTCAAAGATCAGATAAATGGAACACCTTGTACGGAACTCAGAAACACCTGCCTATACCATTACACGGCATTGGTCGAAGGGCCTCAGCTCACAGGATTCTGGATCCATAACAACAACATTAACTATCCTCCACCAGGGTGCCCTTGGTCTGTCTCTCCTTCGTGTTCCCTACGGAGTTGAGAGAGATGGTCACAGATATGTACGCGAGGCCACGAGTGAAGTTGGCATGGTTCAGTTTTAACTTTGGTTTTCATTCAAAATATTGATTTCTCAGCACATTTGTCGCACTTAAAATAGTGATTTCTCAGCACACTTGTCCCACACAAAATATTGATTTCTCAGCACATTTATCCCACACAAAATATTGATTTCTCAGCACATTTATCCCACACACAATATTGATTTTTCAGCACATTTGTCGCACTTAAAATAGTGATTTCTCAGCACACTTTTCCCCACACAAAATACTGATTTCTCAACACACTTGTCCCACACAAAATATTGATTTCTCAGCACACTTGTCCCACATAAAATATTGCTTTGTCAGCACACTTGTCCCACACAAAATATTGATTTCTCAGCACACTTGTCCCACACAAAATATTGATTTCTCAGCACACTTGTCCCAATCAAACAGCATACAGTAAACCCTCTATAAACATGTTCATCTATCTATCTATTGACCTTTCGAGCCGTAGCCGGCCCATAGGGCGTAGATCAAGATACACCTTCTCCTATCTGAATTTTTTGTTCTAGCAGTTTTCTTTTAAAGATATTTTATCAAATCTCGCCATTTGTCTCTGTTCTATGCAAGCAGCTCTATCTCATTAAGGGAGCCGAATCCTGCTGTTCTTGCCTCTCTCATCAATGTTCTTCTCAGTGTCTCCCTGGGTCTTCCTCTTTTTCTCTTACCTGTTGTTCCCATATGAGGGCTTGCTTTGCTATTCGGTTATTATCTTTTCTCATCACATGTCCAACATATGACCATCGTCTTTTCTTTATTACTGAAGATATTATATAGTGGTTGATTGGCGATTTCTCTAATTTCCTCGTTTGTTTTGAATTCGTTCCACGCTATACCAAGTATTTTCCTTAGACATTTATTTTCGAATGCGTTCAACTTTGTTTCTATATCTCTTGTTGTTTTCCAGCTTTCACACGCATACGTAAGGGTTGATAGTACATTTGATTTGAATAGCCTAAGTTTTGTGTTTGTGCTGATGAGTTTTGATTTCCACAACTTTTCAAGGCTTCTGAAAGACATTGCTGCTTTAGCCATTCTGATTCTAATTTCTTTGCTTGTATCCCCTTCTCGATCAATGTGACTTCCAAGATAGATAAAGTGATCGATCTCTTCTACTGATTTGTTTTCCATGTATATTTTGTCATCTGTTGGAATTAAACTTTTCATGACTTTAGTCTTTTCATGATTGATCTCAAGCCCAATTTTGCTGGCTATTGATGATAGTTAATTTGTGTTTTCCTGCATCGTTTTTATCTGACTGCTGTTGAGAACTATGTCATCAGCAAAGTCGAGGTCCTCCAAACGGTCCCCTTGTATAAACATGTTCATGCATTTGCCAAATTATGGACGCTATTTTGTAAACACTTGTGCCACATCGGTGATATTAATTTGTTTTTTAAATTCCCCCTCTACCCCCCCCCCCCCCCAAAAGGAAACATTAAATAAAAGCATTGCTCCATTTGCTCCATTAATTTAGTTGTTTCTTTTTTTGGGTAGTTGTTTTCTGAGGAAGACCATATTTAGGCCCACACCTCAGTAGATGTAAATGGCTTTCCTATGTAAAGCTGTCATCGTTATTGTTATTGAGTTATTGAGTTGTTTGCGGGTCATCAACATTACACTCCGAACATGTCCATAGGTGCTCAGATCCCCTCCTCAACAATTCCCTCAGTGTCCAGCGACTGACGACTCCAGTTCTATGTTGGTTGACAAGTCTTCTTACACGGCCACTAAGTTTCTCATTTCTGGTTGTGCCCAACTTAACTCCCATTTCCATCATCCGAAGAAGCTACGGTGATCTGTGTTTGTCGAAGTCCTGCGCTCTTCCCACATTTCGGAGGGCATTGATGATCTCCGCCCCATCCATCGGTTGCCCGTCCTCAACGACAGCGCAGCTAGCCAACCTGTCCGCTCTTTCATTTCCCCGTACTCCCGCATGTCCAGGGACATAGACAAAGGTGACCTTACGTAAACGTAAACTGTGTTAAAAACTCGTGCCATGCCCACCAGCTTTACCGCAATCGTTTGCTTATTCACTTTTTTATAGCATTCATTTACTTTTTTAAAAATTTCATTCATTCAATTTTTAAAAAATCCCATTGATTAATTTTGTCACACTTTCCGCTCATTTATAATATATATATATATATATATATATATATATATATATATATATACCGATAATATATATGTATATATGCTCAGTGGTTAGTGAACTGGATTACAAAAGACAAGAGGTCGAGTTCGATCCTGACCGACGGCTTCCGGGTTCACCCAGCCTTAAATGGGTACCGGATTTTTTCTGGGAAAGTAAAGCGGCACTGGCTAAGCGGCACTGGGCACCGACACCATTATCCCAAAAATTATGTGCCGAGGGTATGTAAAAATTATGGTGATTAACACCATATTCCCTATACGCCACTTGGTGTGACGTGCCTCTTTACTTTTTTACTTATATCATCATCATAATGTGCCATACCGGTTGGCGTATGCGATCATGTCATTCCACAATCTTCTATCTACAGTGCATCGCCTCAATTCGAACGGTTATCGTTTTCCATGCCATGACACCACGCTATCCAGTATTTTACCTCTTTGACGTCTACAATCTTTTTTTCCTTTTATTTGCCTGTTGTAACCAAGTATTCCAACTTTCCTATTATATATATATCACTATTTCATAACGGTTTTAATAAAAAAAATATCAACGGTCCGTATGTCCCTGCCGTTTGCTTCAACGCCCTTTTGGCTTTTTCCTTTGCTGCCCATGTGTCTGTCTCTTATGTTCTATGTCCTCTCCGCCAACCACGCCTAGTCCCTTTTCTTAAACCATTAAACCAAAATAAGAACAGTCACAACAATGATTAGACTAGTTAGCGACTATATTCTGCTCCAAGTCATGGTTCACTGCGCTCATTGATTCACTGACTCCAAACGCATGCGGATTACTCACAATTTTTCTATGCCTTTAGATATTAGTTATTATTGATTTATTATTATTATTATTTTGCAATCGGAACAGTCTAGAAAGCGTTCCAGTAAACATGTATGACTTAAATGTTTCCCAGAAAATTATGACTGCCGCACGTTGACATCCCCACATTACTATCGTTGACAACGACACTAAGAATTTAAGAGCATCAGAAGTCTGGTATGTTACAGTTTTCACTGTTCCATCGCAACTAATATCTAAAGCCGTAGAAAAATTGTGAGTAATCCTCGTTTGGAGTCAGTGAATGAATGAGCGCAGTGAACCATGACTTGGAGCAAAATATAGTCGCTAACTAACGTCTAGTTTTTGTTGTTACTGTTCTTATTTTGGTTTAATGGTTTAAGAAAAAGGGTTAGGCGTGGTTGGCGGAGAGGACGTAGAACATAAGAGACAAATAGGCAGCAAAGGAAAAAGCCAAAATGGCGTTGAAGCAAACGGCAGGGACATACGGACTGCGACTCCCATCTTATGAAGCACAGTTTTGTTCCTTTCTAACAACAGAAATTGAGTATTTATTGAATAATTGTTACCTGCAAGATTTCAAGGCGCGGAACATCGCTTTCCAGTAACCAATCCGCACAACTAAACTTAACGTGCTATGAGATCTAACAGGATTCAATCAGAAGAGGTCAACGCTAAACAACTAACGAACTTTACAACATCAACACGTACAACTTTACTGCATAAATGCTTATATGGCAATCCAAGAATGAGTAATATTTGGAAAGGCGCTAATGTAACAACAAAACTTAGATTTGTAAGCGCGTGTATTTTCTGTGGTATTATGTGACTATAAAACTAAAACCCTCGAAAAATATGCTGACAAAACCCACAAATGAATTGTCAAATGCACTTGAATGCAGATGTCCCGACGATATCTCAAAATATCACAAGTACAGGGGAACACTGAGAAGAGCATTGATGAGAGAGGCAAGAGCAGCAGGAGTCGGCTCCCTCAATGAGATAGAGTTGCTTGCACAGAACAGAGACAAATGGCGAGATTTGATAAATAAATAATTCTTTAAAAGAATTGAAAACTGCTAGAACAAAAAATTAGATTGGAGAAGGAGTATCTTGGTCTACGCCCTCTATCCGGCTAAGGCTCGAATGGTCAATAGATAGATAGATAGATAGATAGATAGATAGATAGATAGATAGATAGATAGATAGATAGATAGATAGATAGATAGATAGATAGATTAGATAGATAGATAGATAGATAGATAGATAGATAGATAGATAGATAGATAGATAGATAGATAGATAGATAGATAGATAGATAGATAGATAGATAGATAGATAGATAGATAGATAGATAGATAGATAGATAGATAGATAGATAGATAGATAGATAGATAGATAGATAGATAGATAGATAGATAGATAGATAGATAGATAGATAGATTGATTTATAGACGGGGGAACAAAAAGAAAAGTCTATTATGCAACAACTTAATGTTCGAGTGAACTGGTTGCTGAAAGACGTAGAAAAGAACGAAAATAAATATTTTTGGACACTTACAACGTCATGGTGGCCTGGAGGAGATCATTGTAGGAGACACAGGGGCCAGGGAGACGAGAGAGGAGAAGGCCAAGAAGTAGATGGACGTAAACTATCACAAACTAACAGGGCTTTCTCGAGCTTGAGGAAGAGAACTTTCAGAGTTGTCACAGGAGTCCAGATTAACCAAAAATAGGACAGGCTAGATGGTATAGCGTAATATAGACAACACACGCATAGTGGTAGGATTAGGGTCATATTGATCTTACCTTCAACGTAAACAAAGGGTTAATTATACATATAATCCCACTTGAAACAACTTTTTTTTCCCAGATTAACAATGCAATGAAAGAACAATGAAAAAAAATCCCATGAACTTTGAATGTTAGATCAAATAATTAACTGCTTAATTACCTTAAACTGCTTAAGTAATTAATTACTTATGTGTATGACCTTAAACTAGTGCAGACATGACGAAGAATCCTATACGTTGAATTCAAGTACAAAAAAAAAAAAAAATTAATTAATTAAAAAAATATATTAGCAAATATAATAGAATAGAGTTGTAAAATGACAATGGTGGTGTATATCAGCATCATCATCATGTGCCATACTGGTTAGCGTAGATGATCATGTCCTTCCACGATTTTCTATCCACATTGCATCGCATCAATTCTATTGTTGCCCTTTTTCCATGCCATGACACCAAGCTACCTATCATCTTCACTCTTTGTCGTCTGCGATATCTTTTTCACTGTATTTTGTCAGTTGTAACCAAGTATCCCAACTTTCCTCTTCTCATGATGTGATCGAAAAATGTTGATTGTTTTTTACTGATGTTTCTTATGAGCTCCCTTTTTGTGTTGACCTCTTTGAAAATGTACTCATCAGTCTTTTTAGCTGTCCAGGGAACTTTCAACATTCTTCTGAGAAATCCCATCTCTTTGGCCTCTAATAGTCATTTCATTTGTTTGTCTATATCCGTGATTCGCTTCCACAGGTCAGAATTGGCTCTATATAGCACGAATGAACTCTCTTTCTCACTTCTATTGACATTGGCTTGTGGACAAGAATGTTTTTCATTTTCTGAAATGCTATTTTGACCAATGCTTTTGTGCTTTTTATTTCAGCGGTACATCTTCCGTCTGATGTTATTATTGTGCTCAAGTATTTGAAACTCTGCGCTTGTTTCATATTTGTTCCGCTTATTTTATGCTGCACGATGGTGATCGTTATTTCTCTTGTATGATCAATACTTGTTTGTTTTTTTTTTGCTATTCAAACTGAGACCTTTCTTGTTGCTTTCTTTCACTGTTATATTAAAAATGGCAGTTCATTCTCTGTCTCTGCCATAAAACTGTGTCATCCGCATGTCACAGATTGTTGACATTGTGACAGTTTATTTTAATTCCTTTATTATATCGCGTGATCGATATAAAAATACCAAACAAAAAAGTCAATATAAGTAGTCGAAACATTAATAAAGAAGATATATATTCTAATAAATATTGTATGGCGAACTTAAAAAAGGAAAGAGACCAAAGGGCAGAATGTTTGCAGGGTTTCCTCGAGTGAATTTTCTATCTGTGAAAGAAACTGGGTAGATTGGTCGCAGATTTTAGCACATGGAGAACAAACATAAAAAAATGACACAGCAACTTTCGAAGCAGTGCTGATATCAAATTCAAAAGACAAAAGCACAGGAGAAAAGAGATGAGGCCAAGAAAACGGATGCATCTTGTTTGTTCTGCGGATGGATCTGTCTGTCCAATATTGACAGATTCAGCCACGAGAGAAGCTGTTCAGCAAAGCAGCATCCAGCATAAGACAACAATAATATTTGTACAAAACAAGTGACTTATCATGATTGCTTGTTACCAAACGTCTGTCCAGATGCCGAAGGCCATCAGCTCAAAGAGTTCAATAAAGATCATCGAGGAAGTGTCTATTTGTTATATTCCAAAAGAAATTTAAATTGAGGCGCGAGGGCAATTTTTTTTTTTTTCACTTTTGCAAAATCCAATTTAAAGAGTTCGCTAAAAAAAAAAATGGAAGATGTTTTTAGTTTAGATTTTGTAAACGTCACTGCTGCACACATCAATGCTACAATTGTATGAAATGGAACAGAAAGTTGAATGAGAGTTCTTTCTCTGCACATTCACGTCAGTGGAAGAGTTGACAGACCAACACAGAGTGCAGATCGTAATCTTCAGAAGAGAAATCAAGAAATTCACTAAATTGGTTCATTGCCCGCGCTGGTGGTGCACAAGGCATGTCCTCGCATGATTACAAACATACATTTTCAGTGTCGGGTTTAGGTTAGGTGAAGCCAATACCTAAATTAAACTTTGAGCCTCTCTTTAAAAATGAATACCAGAAGGACTCACACTACCTGGAAGCATACGCCTGTAGTAAAGAAGCGTAGCCCAAACACAAATTCTGAAATTGTTTGAGGGTATACCTTATTTCTTCCTCTTTCTTTTCTATTTCTCACTGGTACCGAAAGGTGTCGTGGTTATATAATTTGTCGTTCTTGCGCTGCGCGAACTGTCTGAATTAGTGATTTTCCTTTGTTGTTACATGTCTCTGTCACTGCAAAACCTTATTTGTGTAGGTAAATCCGGCCCTGTCGTGGACAGACTATTTTATCTGTTCTTTCTTTACGTATTCAGTTTCGGACATTATTCCCATGTTTTCTTTAAATTGTTCATTTCTGATCTTATCTCTGAAGCTGTTCACGGACATCCCGCTAACACATTTAATTTGATTGGTGGTTATTTTTATCATGGTTGTCGAGCTTAGTAGAGAGGTCACTGACAGCACAACGTTGTGATGAAGTTTAAATGTAACATTAAATTTAAATAATTATAACGTTTGGATTTAGGAAAAATAGAGGGACAAAAGAAGCCATATTCTGCATGAGAACATTAATCGAAAAGTACACAGAAGCAAACAAACCAATATATGCCTGCTTCATAGACTACACCATGCGATGCTTGAGAAAAGTAACAAACAACACAAGAAGAGATAGAATACCAAATGAAACCATAAGAAAAAATGGTAGGAACAAAACCCTGCCAAGAATATATAGAACAACAACTTAAATGGTTTGGCCACCTGGTCAGAATGAATCCTCACCAATCACCATCAATGGCGTTCTTCTCGAGAATGCATGAAAAAAGACCAAGAGGAAGACCCAGAAGAAGATGGATAGATGCAGTGACAGAGAGATGTAACAACAAAGGAAAATCACTAATTCAGACAATTCGAGCAACTCAAGAACGACAAATGATATAAACCACTACACCTTTTAGGTATCAGTGAAAGAGAAAAGAAGAAGAAGAAGATAGACTACACCAAAGCTTTTGATAGAGTACACCACAAACAACTTATAGAATGCCTAAAAGAGATACATGTAGATGACAATGGACATACGACTAATATGTAATCTATACTGGGAGCAAACAACAATAATAAAATATAACAAAGAGAACTCTACACCCAATGATATAAAAAGAGGAATAAGACAGGGATGCATCCTATCACCAAGCTTGTTCAATCTATACACTGAGCAAATCTTTAAAAACGTCATACAGATGCCAGGCCTAAACATTAATGGAAAGATAATCAATAACCTAAGATATGCTGATGATATTGTACTGCTAGCAGAAAATCCTAAAGATCTACAACAATTACTTAACGAAATAAACATGACAAGCAAAATATATGGACTAGATATGAATATCAAAAAGACTAAAACTATGATCATAAACAAAGAGATACTCAAAACCCACAAATGGATATCAAAGTAAAAGGAATAGACCTGGAGACAGTTCAAAACTACAACTACCTTGGACATACTATAACCAGTGATGGAAAATGTACAAATGAAATAAACAAAAGAATAGGAATGACAAAAAGTAATTTTAATGTCATGAAGAACATACTAACATCAAAACAAATAACACCAGGGCTAAAACTAATAATAGCAAAATTTTACATCTTCTCAATATTCCTACATGGTGCAGAAACATGGACATTAGACAAGAAAACAGAACAGAGAATTGAAGCCTTTGAAATGTGGATATATAGAAGAATAGGTAGAATTGGATGGAAGAAAAAGAAAACAAACGATGAAGTCTTAAAACAACTAAAAATGAAAAGAGAACTACTAAGCAAAATTCAAACAAGACAAATGCGATTTTTTGGGCCATGTTAAAGACATAACAGCCTACTAAAAGTAATCATGGAGGGGAAAATACAAGGTAACAGAGGCAGAGGCAGACCAAGACTAACATGGATGAGTAACATCAAAAGATGGACAAATCAGCCTATGACAACCTGCACCACCAAAACAAGAGACAGAGCAGAAGGGCGCTCCATGTTAGCCAACCTTCGTTGCGGAGAAGGCACTCGATGATGATTATAACGTTTAGCATTCATTGCATATGACCTTAAAAGTCAGCATTTACTGTAAATCTTTCATTTATAACATTAAAGGGAAATCCCCTTGACAGAACATTTCATTTAAACAAACTTTTATTACATTTCTCAACTTAACAACCATTGCTCCTACAATGAAAACGTGATTGTTGAGGTGGACCACACAAAGGTTGTGACGTTATCAGCATTGCGAGCTGGTGTGGTTGCGTGAAAATTAACGTCAACCGTCTATCATCATCATCATGTGCCATACCGGTTGGCGTAGGCGATCATGTCCCTCCACAATCTTCTATCCACAGTGCAGCCGTCTATAGTTAACACAAATGAAGACGTCACAAACTTGGGGTGCTTTCGAAAAATCCCCTTGGCCCCTCAGCTTTCAATATAGGGGGTAATGGTAACAACCATGTTCTAAAAATAGCTGATTCGCTTTCTGAAGCATTGGATAAAGTGAGGAGTACAAACGTTCATTGCAGAGATACATATGCATATTTATACTGTGTGATTTGTCTATTAATGTAGGCCAACTAACGGCTGTTTAATGTAATATTAAAGTGGTATTTTATTTATAATACTGTCAATTTTGGGAGCCGCGATAGCTCAGTGGTTAGTGAATTGGACTACAAAGGACAAGAGGTAGGGTTCGATACCAACCGACGGCTTCCAGGTTCACCCGCCTTTAATGGGTACCGGACTTTTTTCTGGGGAAGTAAAGCGGCACGGGCGTAATACCGACCACATTACCCCAAAAATCATGTGCCGAAGGTCTGTAAAATATATGGTAACTAACACCATATTCCCTATACGCCACTTGGCGTGACGGGGTACTTTACTTTTTTTTTACTGTCAATTTTGCAGCAAGTTGGCCGAGTCTCCTACGTTTTCATTATTATCTATATTATTGCTGCATTGAAATGGTCCAAATTTGTGACACCACTCAAAAATGTGAATATTTCTAGCTTCATGAATGCTCCCATTAGTGGTATTTTAGTAGAGTAATACTTACGAAAATAATCGTGTTGGTGATTGACAAAAATAGCAACACAAAAATTAAATACCACGATGCCTGCAAGCAGTGGGGGACGGTGAATTCGAAACTTGAGGAGGCCAGGAAGTGATGAGTAGTTGAATTACATATATAAGAAAAAATGAGTATAATACTTGTATACTTACATTAGCCTATTACTTGTACAGCAAACTCACTCATCGATCCTTTCTTCCTTTCAACTCCAACAAAATAGACTTTCCTTCATTATCCTGCAAGATAGCCATAGGTAATGATTGTACGACATAGGTTTACATGTTCTTGCTGCAATATAATTCTTCTGTCAACGTCATTTCGCCGTGAGAAGGGAATATCCCATTTAAAACATCAACAATATCATCTGGAATCATCTGCCACATTTATTCTAAGATTCATGGCTGCAACTCACACGCTGTTTGCTTCAGTACTGACGTAAGACCTTCAACGTTGACCTTTAACTTTATAATTTGCAGCAAAAGATTACGGCTTAAGATTATCATAATTATAATTACATCATAGTATTTTGATACCTGTATTGTAAATAAGAAGAAAAAGAACGTGGTTTTGCTGTATTTCTTACAGCTTTGTATCAAGCTTTACATCCACACACATACACACCGATTTAGTGTGCTTGAATGATGGAAGGGCAACAAGAATGGCCACTCGAACAGGGGACTCTGATAGTGTCATAGACCTGACACTGGTGTCTTCTACCTTCGCACCGGTTTGCAGGTGGAATGCACTGGGGTTCCACGGAAGTGATCACTATCCATGTGTCCTCCTAACTGAGAAAGGCGGAAATAAAAGCCAGAGAAGAAAGCTCCACACATTCAACTACGAGAAAACAGACCAGGACGTCATTAGCAAAATCAGACATAGGAAACAGAGCGCCCCTCGTAGGAGGCAGGAGAGATGGACGCAGCCACCCTGGTGGAACGTAGATGTCGAGGAAGCTTGGCGGAACAAGAGACAAACGGTCAAGACATGGCAGAAAGCCAGAAGGTATGGTAGAACACAACCTGAGCTCTTGAAGCGTCTGAAAGTAGAGATCGACCAAAAAATGATGCACTTTATACTATGCGCTAAGCAGGCTAAGGATGCCAAATGGGATGACTTCTGTAAAAAAGTGTGCTCAGAAAAATCGCTAGCCACATTCTGGCGCCTTCATCAGTGCATGAATGGCACACCACGACACAGAGGTATACCAGACTTTCAGAGCACAGGCCAGATATGGCACAAATCTGATGAGAGCAAGAGAAGGCCCTGCTTGCCCGCTACATTGAGCAGACGGACCAAAGAAATGAGGCTGTAAGAATGAGGATACGGGGATCTTTGTCAAATTTGTGTAAGGATGTAGGGCTGGAAGAAGATCTCACAATCACAACAGATACCATTCGCACGACACTTAAAAGGTCACACAACACTGCTCCTGGTCCAGATGGTGTTCGGTATGATGACATAGGCGATTTAGCTGATGACGACTTGACAACACTGGCCAATGAGTTAATGCCAGTATTCGGAATGGCCAGATTAAGGAGGAATGGCTACACAGCTACTTACTACCGCTACCGAAGCCAAACAAGGACCATTCTCAGATCAGTGCCTACAGAATCATCACAATGCAGAACACTGCGGGCAAGCTGCTGGAGAAAATAGTTGCCCGTGTCCTCACGTGTCGCCTTGAACAGAAACGCGTATTCCCATCCACACTCGGAGGTTATAGATATAACAAAGAGACATGGCTCAATGCGGCAGTCTTTGCCTATGACGTCTTCGAAGGCTTCCACAGACGAGAGGAGACATGTGCTGCTGCTATAGATCTGGAGGATGCATACAACAGGGTACCATTTGAATATCTCATGCATATGTCCTCCAACTGGCGGTGCACCACTTCCTCATTAGATGGATCGCCGCGGCACTGTTTCAGAGGAAGGTGATACTCAGATGTGGAAGTTGGTCTTCCGAGCCAACATCCATTTGTCCTGGGCTGCCACAAGGCTCACCATTGTCATCAGTTCTATTTAACGTGTACACAATAACGATCACGGCCCAACAGCTGGATGGGAGGGGAAGAACTATGACTTTGCTGATGATATTCTGGTATATCGACAGGGAAGAGACAGACGGGGAATCGCATCCACAATGCAAGACGAACTCGATCGCATTTCTTCCTGGTGTGGGGTTTCAGGTGCCTTGGTTAATCCTAATAAAGCATCAGTTTCATGGTTCTCCCTTAACAATCATATCGTTAATACGACCACACCGGTAGTACGAATGGGAGCTGATGAGGTGACCAGGACAAGTTGATGACATACCTCGGAGTTAAGTTGATCGCAGCCTGTGTTTTCGGGACCACGTCGACCATGTGATAACAAAATCCCGCAAAGGATTAGCCGCCTTGAAGGTCATGGCAGCTGCCTACATCGAGCAGAGGCTACTTACTCTTCTGTTTCAGGGATTAGTCCTCGCACCATTGTATACGCTGGCCATTCTTACTGTCAGTACGACTCAAATTGATAGGCTGGAGAAAATACAAAATGAAGCCATGCGCATTATCCTGGGATGTACGAGGGGCACTCCCTGTGTAGCAATGAGGTATCTTCTTGACTTTCCAACCATGAATGACAAATCAAGATCTGGAGAGCATGAGCATACCTGAAGATTAGTACAGATACAGATACATTGCACCACGTGCTCAACACAGAGAAAGGTACCAGGCTAAAAAGAGGCAAATCATGGTGGGCCGAGCAGAAGATGTCATCAAACAGGTCTGTGGGCTTACCAATATCAGCGTTGGTGAGGAGTGGATACCGGTGCCTACGTCATTCAAGGGGACTTCTCATGTCTTGTCACACTCGACAGGAAAAGTAGGGAACAGAACCCGGTCGTGGTTAATGCTGAGGTCAACGGTCTCATCTGCGATAACACCGATGAGAAAGATGCAGTCATCTATACAGACGGATCTGTAAGACGACACGAAAGAAGTGCATGGGCATTTACAGCACGCTCGGCAGGCAGAATAGCCAAGGAAGACAGTGGTGCATACGCCATGACCACGAGTAGCATGACAATGGAGGTGATGGCAGTGACCAAGGCATTCAAATGGTTAGAGTCACAAGACTACATCCACGCATGTATACTGAGTGATTCGATGAGCATGATCACAAAAGTGGAGGCGGGCTTTGTACGCATGCAATGGATAGAGTCGTTGCAGAAATCCAAAATACGCAAGGTCACCTTTGTCTATGTGCCTGGACATGCGGGAGTACGGGGAAATGAGAGAGCGGACAGGTTGGCTAGCTGCGCTGTCGTTGAGGACGGGCAACCAATGGATCGGGCGGACATCATCAATGCACTTCGAGATGTGGGAAGAGCACAGGACTTCGACAAACACAGATCAACGTCACTTCTTCGGATGATGGAAATGGGAGTTAAGATGGGCACAGCCAGAAATGAGAAACTTGGTGGCCATGTAAGAAGACTTATCAACCAACATAGAACTGGAGTCGTCAGTCGCTGGACACTGAGGGAATTGCTGAGGAGGGCATCTGAGCACCTATGGACATGTTCGGAGTGCAATGATGATGACCTGCAAATAACTCAATAACATACACACACACACACTCACACTCACACACACACTCACACACACACACACACATATATATACGCAGCGCAGTAATTTAACGGAGCCATTTGTATTGTTTGCCTCCTGCCCTGCCTAAACTTATATACGTTACGATAAAGAAAGATGAAGCCATCTGATTACTTTATCAGAGTTGTCATAGTAGTCATCAATGAGGAAGCAATTTCTGAAATTGGCCTACTTATCATTATACAATTTGCAAGGTGGGTAGATATCGTTGCACGGTCAGAGTAGGTTAGATTTCCGTAGACATTGCAGTTTAGCTATTAGAAACGGGCCGAATTACTTGAATTAAATCAAGACTAACTGGAATGTGGTGACTGGTTGTATACAAACATTAAAGTGACTGAGCTGGAATGTGATTGTGTTATGTATTCTGACAACGTATTAGAAGAGTCCTGATTCCGTTCGCTGCATCTTATGAATATCCACCGCTGCCTGCAAGGCAGTTAAATTGCAATTACCGAGGACACGTATCTTATCCATAGCAACATATCGCTGTAAATCATGGACAATCTCGCAAACAGTCAGGAAGAAAATCAATTCATTCGAAAAAAATTATACAGAAAAATCCTTCAGATACTCCTTAGCGTCAGCTATATCCGGGAGAACTGACCAAAATATAGAAAAAGATGGTATGGTAAAAGCTTTACGTGATTGATAGACGACACAAATTTGAACGACGTTTCGGCTCAATAGGCCTTCAGGAGGAACAAACAAACAACACACACACACACACACAGATATGTAAGTAAATAAAATTAATCTTACATAGCTAACTAGTAATGAAACAGTCAGCTATATCAACAGATTCCATCACTGCGGGACAACACCTCGTTAGTTTCTATTTGACGTGGACCGTTATCTCAAGGCTGTGTTCTTTCGCCGGATTTGTTTTCACTTTACAGCAAACATGTTGTGAGATCAATGGTAGACAAAAAAGGAATTGAAGTCAACGGACACAACATAAATAATTTGCGATATGCGGATGACACAGTCTTAATTGCAGAGACAGTGAATGAACTACAAGAAATTATAGACATAATAGTAAAAGAAAGCAACAAAAAAAGTCTGTCTGAATAATAAGAAAACAGAAGTAATGGCCATATCAAAGAAACAAGCATCACCATCATGCAGCATAAAAATAAACAGGACAAATCTGAAACAAGTGCAATGCGTCAAATACTTGGGCACAATATTAACATCAGACGGAAGATGCACCACAGAAATAAAAAGCGGAATAGCTCAGGCCAAAATAGCATTTCAGAAAATGATAAATATCTTATGCAACAAATCTATGTCGATAAAAGTGAGAAAGAGAGCTCATCGGTGCTTTATAGAACTAATTCTGACCTATAGAAGCGAATCATGGACAGTAGACAAACAAATGAAAAGACGATTAGAGGCCACAGAGATGGGATTTCTCAGAAGAATGTTGAAAGTTCCCTGGACAGCTAAAAAGAACAATGAGGAAGTTCTCAAAGAGGTCAACACAAGAAGGAAACTTATAAAAAACATCAGAAAGAAACAATCAACATTTTTCATGCATATCATGAGAAGATGAAAGTTGGAATACTTGGTTACAACTGGCAAAATAAAAGGAAAGAGAGATCCGGAGGACAAAGAGAGAAAATACTGGATAGCTTGGTGTCATGACATGAAAATAGTCAACAACAGAACTGATACGATACTGTGGAAGGACATGATCGCCTACGCCAACCGGTATGGCACATGATGCTGATGTTATCTCCAGACAGAGAAAGGAAGGCTCTGATCCAGCTCACAACCATCTATATTAGTAAAAACAGGCAGAGAAGGAAACCCAAGAAATCCCCCACGATCGTGATGTCTACAGCTATACGAGTAATAGACTGCTGACGTAATTCTAACCACAACCGTCCCTGCTCTCAAAGATGAAAACGTAACAAAGTTGGAGTAATTTCTTTCTGCCCGCTGGCCTGACAGCTATAGATGGCTATGAATCCTTTATAGGACGCTACACCTGCAGCGGCAATCTCAGTTTGCCTGGTTCGTGTGCTACCCCCCCCCCCCCCCCACCCCAAAAAATCCCTTCTAAATCGTGACATAATATGTAGAGCCATAAATAGCGCACGCGGAAATGAAGAAAAATTAAACAAAGGGAGCTAATTAACACCACAAGATGTGAAAAATAAACTGAATAAATTAACAAATACAGGCTAGCAAATCAGTAGCGTAGCGAGGGTTGCCAGCGCTAGGGGAAAGACAAAAATAGCATCCTTTAACCTATTTTTTTTTAAAAATACAGTTATTATTGCTACTATTTTTCTGAACCTATGACAACATGCATTATCAAGGTAAGAGACATAGCGATATAGCACTCTATGGTAACCAACCTTCGATTATGGAGACGGCGCCCAATGAAAAAAAAAAGTATTCAAAATTTGTCTCCAACCATCCATCTAGCGTAATAACTTGTTTCTTATAGACACAATGCCTCCCAAGGTCTCGAGTAAAGGTGTCAAGAAGGCTGGCAAATGACACAGATGTTATGAGAGTCTAAGGAACAGAAAAAGATTAATGATTTAAAAGAACAGACGATTGTTGCAAGACAGAGAAATCTATTAAATGAAATAGAGTTTACACAAGAATAAGAATAAAATAAATTCTCACGGAAGACGGAATCATGTCAAAGAAAACGCCAAACACAGAGAAGAAGACAATCCAAACTACCCAAGCCTTCCAGACGACTTCAGAAGAGAGACCAGAACAGAGCAGGTCCAGATGCATCCCAAGCCGTCAGATAAAGCGGAACACACAACATACGATATTGACATAGACGAGAAGCACGTGAAAGGCACATTGATGGCAAATGTCAGCGGCCCAGACATAGACGAGAAGCACGTGAAAGGCACATTGGTGGCAAATGTCAGCGGCCCAGACATAGACGAGAAGCACGTGAAAGGCATATTGGTGGCAAATGTCAGCGGCCCAGACATAGACGAGAAGCACGTGAAAGGCATATTGGTGGCAAATGTCAGCGGCCCAGACATAGACGAGAAGCACGTGAAAGGCACATTGGTGGCAAATGTCAGCGGCCCAGACATAGACGAGAAGCACGTGAAAGGCATATTGGTGGCAAATGTCAGCGGCCCAGACATAGACGAGAAGCACGTGAAAGGCATATTGGTGGCAAATGTCAGCGGCCCAGACATAGACGAGAAGCACGTGAAAGGCACATTGGTGGCAAATGTCAGCGGCCCAGACATAGACGAGAAGCACGTGAAAGGCACATTGGTGGCAAATGTCAGCGGCCCAGACATAGACGAGAAGCACGTGAAAGGCATATGGTGGCAAATGTCAGCGGCCCAGACATAGACGAGAAGCACGTGAAAGGCATATTGGTGGCAAATGTCAGCGGCCCAGACATAGACGAGAAGCACGTGAAAGGCACATTGGTGGCAAATGTCAGCGGCCCAGACGCCTCAAAAATCTCAATGTCCATGATGACAAGCATCCTCGTAGGCCCCGCCGGGGTCATGTTCAACGGTATAAACACCTTGTACCGACTCAGCGACACAAGAAAGTGGTTTTTTACTTTAAAACCTGGAGCACACGAGCAGAAATACAATGATCTCGGAGACAAAACTATCCAACTAAAAGAACCAAACGTCACAATAGTGATATGCCACCAGAGAAAGAGCGGGCAAGAGGATGCATCCACTGGATGCCGCCAACGCTGAAAAACCAACAAGTACAGGATATTGTATATGGAATGACCGGGGATAAGGAGGCCCAAGTAAAACAAGACTCCTACCAAGCCGACAGGTGGACATTTTGGTATAAGCCAACCCCAGAGATGAAGATACCATACTACATCAGAATAAGACTTAAAGGGAAAATTAACGAAACTATTAAAGTTTTCGTGACCCTGCCAGGCAGAAGAACACCATGTTCCAACTGTGGACTGGACACACACTGGGAAAACAGGTGCCCCAAGAAACCAGGCCTGAGATGGCAGACGACAGTCGAGGAACCAGATATTACAGAACCAGCACAGACCAACGACCTCAATACAACTACAACAGTATCAGTCAAGGACACATCCCCACCAACTACAAAGAAGAAACGCAGCTCAAAACAAAAGGAAACAGTACAAATAACAAAGGAGCACACACAGCAGCAGACTTCCACAACAACAACCCGACACCCACAACCACAGTTTCAAAAGATGAACCTAGAGGACAGAAAATACCAGAAATACAGAATCACAACACACAACCAACACAAGAACTGACACTAGACTACTATACCGAATGACAACACACAACCAACACAAGAACTGACACTAGACTACTATACCGAATGACAACACACAACCAACACAAGAACTGACACTAGACTACTATACCGAATGACAACACACAACCAACACAAGAACTGACACTAGACTACTATACCGAATGACAACACACAATCAACACAAGAACTGACACTAGACTACTATACCGAATGACAACACACAATCAACACAAGAACTGACACTAGACTACTATACAGAGTGGAACGACTGGGCCGTGGAGGTACACGAACATGACCATCCACCCTACTTCAGCGACTCTGACTGCCAGTACGAAGATTATCGCTGACACACGCATCCCCTTCTGAGGGCAACAAAGACAAAATGTTCTCTAAAATGGTTTCCATGCATAAAACAAATACAATTTGGTAAATAAAAGTCCCTTTAAAATTTTACTTTCACTACTACTACTACCACACTCACTACCTCTACTACTACTACTTCTATTACCCCCCCCCCCTCAAAAAAAAATCCATCTAATGACTCCTCCTCATAGGCGTAGCTATGATTTCAGCTTCCTGTAAACAGTTAATCAACACGACATGCGGGGGGGGGGGGGGGGGGGGGGGGGGCAATCGGTAGTCTAATTGAGAAAACCACCCGACTGGACTACCGACGTTCGAACAACCCGTGTTCGATTCCCGCTGGGAGCAGTGTGAATTGTACTTATGGTTGGAAAAAAAATACCCCCACTGTCGACCCAGCTGTTGCAGAAATGGGTACCAGGGTATTACTCTGGGAAAGTGAGGAATGTCGCCTCACATGGTGAGATTCGATACTTGAAGCGACACTATACAGAAATCTCCGAACATTTCTGGATAGGCGGCCGAGCACATTTGAGTGGAAACTCGCGTGCTAAGACGCCGGTTAAACTCTCGTACTTGACCTTGACTTGATGACATGCGACAAATTTAACGACTTTCCTAAGCGGAAGAGTAAGATAAATAATCGTGAAACTGACACAAACAAAGCTGATAAAATATACTATTACATTGCTTGTGGACTCCATAATCAATGACAAACTATCTTTAGACACAGAAATTGACACTCCCATCGGTAAAGCTGCTACCACCTTCGCCTGTCTTTCTAGTCGTGTTTGGCAAAACAGCAAACTGACAACTAAAACAAAGGCTGCAGTTTACAAAGTCTGCATCACTAGTATCCTTTTGTATGGGAGCAAATCTTGGACAATATATGCAAAGCAGGAGAGACGGCTAAATGCATTCCATATGCGATGTCTACGCTGTATTCTTGGTATCACCTGGAAGGACAAAGTGTCAAACGTGGAGATCCTCGCTCGCATAGGCCTCCCGAACAACTACATGCTGCTCAAACAATTTAGGTTACGCTGCCTTAGCCACTTACACCGTATGAAAGAAGGCGCGCACACCAAAAGATATACTCTATGGACAACTAGCAAATGGCAAAAGAGTTATTGAGTTATTGCGGGTCATCATCATTGCACTCCGAACATGTCCATAGGTGCTCAGATCCCCTCCTCAGCAATTCCCTCAGTGTCCAGCGACTGACGACTCCAGTTCTATGTGGTTGATAAGTCTTCTTACACGGCCACCAAGTTTCTCATTTTCTGGCCGTGCCCATCTTAACTCCCATTTCCATCATCCGAAGAAGTGACGTTGATCTGTGTTTGTCGAAGTCCTGTGCTCTTCCAACATCTCGAAGGGCATTGATGATGTCCGCCCGATCCATCGGTTGCCCGTCCTCAACGACAGCGCAGCTAGCCACCTGTCCGCTCTCTCATTTCCCCGTACTCCCGCATGTCAGGGACATAGACAAAGGTGACCTTACGTATTTTGGATTTCTGCAACGACTCTACCCATTGCATGCGTACATAGCCGCCTCCACTTTTTTTATCATGCTCATCGAATCACTCAGTATACATGCGTGGATGTAGTCTTGTGACTCTAACCATTTGAATGCCTTGGTCACTGCCATCACCTCCATTGTCATGCTACTCGTGGTCATGGCGTATGCACCACTGTCTTCCTTGGCTATTCTGCCTCCTGAGCGAGCTGTAAATGCCATGCACTTCTTTCGTGTCGTCTTACAGATCCGTCTGTATAGATGACTGCATCTTTCTCATCGGTATTATCGCAGATGAGACCGTTGACCTCAGCATTAACACGACCGGTTCTGTTCCCTACTTTCCTGTCGTTTTAAATGGCAAAAGATCTAGGGGGTCACCCAAAGCTTCGATTTGTAGACGTGTGGAAACGTGACGTGAAGACTCTGAACAAAAACCCTGCAGCCTGGGAAGAAATAGCTGCAGATCGAAGTGTTTGGAAACATACTCTAAAGCTCCAAATCAAACAAGAAGCAATCAGATTCACATAAAAAAGAATATACGGCGAAAGAAAAGAAAAACTAACATTTCTAGGGGCGCTGCAACATTCATAGTTAACTATGACTGACATGGGCTACTATAGTCAGCTATAATGGTATAGATTACTATAGTCAACTATGAATGACTGAAGCTACCACAGTCAACTATGACTGACAGAGCTACTATAGTCAACTATGACTGACAGAGCCTACTATAGTCAACTATGACTGACAGAGCCTACTATAGTCAACTATGACTGGCACAGGCTACTATAGTCAACTATGACTTACAGAGGCTACTACAGTCAACTATGGTAACACATGCTACTATAGTCAACTATGACTTACAGAGGCTACTACAGTCAACTATGGCTGACACATGCTACTATAGTCAACTATGACTTACAGAGGCTACTACAGTCAAACTATGACTGACAGAGGCTACTATAGTCAACTATGACTGACAGAGGTACTATAGTCAACTATGACTGACAGAGGCTACTATAGTCAAACTATGACTGACAGAGACTAGTTTAGTCAACTATGGCTGACAGAGGCTACAACATCTGCTTGTGGACTCTTTGATGTTTATCTCTAACCAGACTTTATTTTTCATCATCATCATCATGTGCCATACCGGATTGCGTAGGTGATCATGTCCTTCCGCAAACTTCTATCCACAGCGCATCTTATCAATTTTGTTGACTGTTTTCCATGCCATTGACATCAAGCTATCTTGTATTTCTCTCTTTGTCGTCCGCGATCTCTCTTTCCTGTATTGTGCAAGTTGTAACCAAGTATTTCAACTTTTCTTGGTTTGATGTGTCCGAAAAAATATTGTTTCTTTCTGATTTTTACAATGAATACAAACAATATACACGCAGAGCTAGTTCTTTCTTTTATTTTGTTTACCAACAATACTCAGTCTATCCTATTAGTTTCCGAGACACAGGAAACTTGATTCCCGCAGTCTAATGACACAATAAGCAGCGTAACGAGGGATATCAATTGGAAACGGGAGGGGAACTTGTAGAATTTACGCTATTGCGTATAGAACATACAAGTGCGCATTATCGTTCAGCATGATGTTGCGTAACCATAGCCAGGTTAAGCAGAACTGGGGAACTAGCAAGTCAGCAGAGAGGAAAGATGTACCATATGGGGCTTTTTAACATTGAAAGATAGATACATTCTTGAGAATATCAAATTTTTTATCAGCATCGCAAATAATGTGTAGAAAAGAAAGTGCTAATTTTAGGGTCTGTAGTTCAGTTAATTGATAAATATAACAAAACGCTGCTAATATAGGTCACATAGCAATGATGAATATAAAACATTACAAAGATAAATAGCAAGTATATGCAATGTAGCAAAAAAGCAGTGCTAGACCAGAGATGCAAATAGAATGAAATGCAGTACAGCGAAGATACAAATGTTATACCACAAATGCACCGAGGAAAAAAAACGGGATAAAATTCAAAACAAGATAAACTCAAGCAAGTACTGGTTGCTTAATATGAAAGGAAGGAACATTGTTGAAGGAACAAGGAAGCATAAGAGGAAGATGGGCAGATTGCATCGTGAAGTTATATTAAGATAAATTACCAGAAGAAAACATTCCAGTTAAGGGGAAAAAGTCTATCAATACTTCCGCAAAAATAGTGCATACCACGTCAGAAGGAAACAAATAAGTCACATAAACCAGACAATCATCATTGGGTCGCGTTGTCCTTTGCAGATCGTCACTTATTAGAGCCCGTCGAAAAGAATTTCTATCTCAAGCCAGATCTCTCACTTCTTCTGTTGTCATGGTTAAGGTCTCTTTGATAACTCGAAACCACCTTATTTCGGTCTGCTCCTTCTTCATCTTCTGTGGAACTATGTCTTCCATTATTGTTATTTCCATTTCACTGTGACGTGACCGTAGTATTTTTTAACCTTTATAGATTTTAAATAAGTCAGTTATTTTTCTATATAAGCTATTGGAGAATTTTAAATAGAATTTAAAAAAAAATTGTTGAATGACATCTATATATATGTATCAATCGCCATCAGTGACCATAATCTGTGTATTGGAAAGATTAAACTTAAACTGAGAAGTCACCACAAGAAGCACGTCTTGAAGAATATAGATAGTAACAAATAAACAGACGAAAATATCAATGGATAATTAATCTAGAACTTAACAATTGTCTGTAAGTTTGGGTACAATAGATTACTTGAATATTGATGAACTTGTGGGATATTCACAACACAGCAATGTTAACATCTGCAGAATAAGTGCTGGATTTAAGGAAAAGAAAGAAAAGTATGGATCTCAGACATCAAGAGGAAGGATATCCAAAATAGGCGTGAAGCAAAATTGGCCAGGTTAAATGTCAGACTGAGTTAGGTAATATAGTAACCATAGCAACATATAAAGATCTTGATAATAGGGGGAATAACTCTGCAAGACGTAATAAAATAACCTATTTTATTGGCATTTGATGCAGAATTAGCCTCCAAAATTAGCAAGGTTATTATATATTAAACAGAAACAACCAACAGGCTCCTTTGCTCCAACTGGCGGATCTGTTCTTCTGAGTAATGATGGCGCCTTTCCAACTTCTAGTGCTAACAAAAAAAAAGCAAGATGGGCTGAACATTTCCAGGATATTCTTATCTATCCGCATCCCAGTCATTGATGCAGTTTGAAACAAACAAATGCACCAACTTCTCATCTAGACATCAATATGAAAGAAATCACTATAGCAGAAATGGAATTAGCAGTGAAACATATGGCTGATATAAAGCCTCTGACGTAGATAAAATAACTGCAGAGATGCTAAAAGCATTTAATAATCAAACTTGTTTCATATCTAAAGAAAGTATTTAATAAAATTTGAGATGAAGAAAAATTTCCTACAAAACTGAAAGAAAGGGATCATTATCAAACTACCTAAAAAAGGTAATCTTAAAGATTGTATTAACTGGAGAGGAATTACGCTTTGATCAGTTGCCGCCGGGGTGTTCTGTAGAATAATAATGAACAGAATAAAAGATGCTATAAATAGATAACATTATACGCGAAGAAAAAGCAGGATTCAGAAAGGGGAGAAGCTGTTTTGACAAAAATACTCACTCAAAGAATAATACTAGAAGAATATACATAAAATAACAACGATAAATCTGCAATTTCATTGTTTTTTTTTTTAAGCGCTTGACAGCATACATAGGTTGTCTTTGTGGAATATCCTGAAACATTACGGAATACAACAAAAATTACTAACGACATATATACCAAAAGACATACATGACGGCTATACTCACACAGGGTGAGGAATGAGTGATTGGCTATACTTGAGCAGCTCACACAGGGGAAGGAAAGAGTGATTGGCTATACTTGAGCAGCTCACACAGGGGAAGGAATGAGTGATTGGCTATACTTGAGCAGCTCACACAGGGGAGGCAATGAGTGATTGGCTATACTTGAGCAGCTCACACAGGGAAAGGAATGAGTGATTGGCTATACTTGAGCAGCTCACACAGGGGAAGGAATGAGTGATTGGCTATACTTGAGCAGCTCACACAGGGAAGGAAAGAGTGATTGGCTATACTTGCGCAGCTCACACAGGGGAAGGAATGAGTGATTGGCTATACTTGCGCAGCTCACACAGGGGAGAGAATGAGTGATTGGCTATACTTGAGCAGCTCACACAGGGGAAGAATGAGTGATTGGCTATACTTGAGCAGCTCACACAGGGGAGGGAATGAGTGATTGGCTATACTTGAGCAGCTCACACAGGGGAAGGAATGAGTGATTGGCTATACTTGCGCAGCTCATACAGGGGAGGAATGAGTGATTGGCTATACTTGAGCAGCTCATACAGGGGAGGGAATGAGTGATGGCTATACTTGAGCAGCTCACACAGGGGAAGGAAAGAGTGATGGCTATACTTGAGCAGCTCACACAGGGAAGGAATGAGTGATTGGCTATACTTGCGCAGCTCATACAGGGGAGGGAATGAGTGATTGGTTTCGAGTTGAAACAGGGGTCAAACAGGGATGCATACAATCACCATTGCTATTTGGAATTACCATTAATTACATAATAAGGAAATATTGCAAAGGTAATGTTGGCATTAAATGGTACGACAAGAATTACTTGGAAGATCTAGATTTTGCTGATGATATAGTGCTCCTAAATAACAATGTCAACAAGATGCAAAATATCACAGAAACCTCATCATCCATGGCTGAAATAATAGGACTTGAAATCAACAGGGATAAAACAAAAATAATGAAAATAAAAATACACCAGAGAACAATATATACATCAATCGAGAACATTGGAAAGAGTAAACCACTATATATTATATATATATATATATATATATATATATATATATATATATATATATTATATATATAATATATATATATTAACTGGGAACTACTATTCGTGCTGTTTCGTCCAATAAATGTTTGTCTACAACACAGTATTCAGCCCTACTGGAGATACTTGCATTAATAGGAAAGTACAAATATACAATTTATTTCCGGTCTGTGATCGTTACCCTATGCTATAGTCATTGAAAACGCCTTTCGTGCAAGACACTGCTGCAATAGCCAATTTTTTAGTTGGCTGCGTGGCAGTGTGCCAAAGCGTTCGGCTTCTCGTGGCAAGGCGCGGTGCACTGAGTACGGGTTCGATCCCACTCGGACCATATATGTTCTTCGTTTTTTTTTATTGTTGTTAGTCTGTCAATTTTTCCGAGTGCTAACACATACTTCTTTGTTCTATTATTCTCTATATATCTATCTTGGTAGTAAATCTAGATAATAAATATATAGATCAGAAGATAAAACACAGAAAGAGATCACAAGGGGGATAGCAAAAGTTATCTTATCCAAAATGGCTAGACAACCGACCTTATAACCCAGGGACCAGGGGAGTTACCCTTGCGAGTTAGCCACGAAGAAATGATGGATTCCAAGTGGAAAATTCCCACAGGCTATGCCTGGATTCGAACCAAAGACCTTCCAGTCCAGAGGCCGACATCTTACCTCTAGACCTTTTAGTGCCGTACTGTGATTCGAACAGGCGTCCATATGACTTGGAGAAGGACAATGGTTTTTGTCCACTCGACCACCCGCTACATAGATGTTGATGATGTACAAGGAGAAGTAAACAATTTTAAGATACGTCATTTAAGAAACGGTTTCTAATCGCTGTTCTTATGAGATGAAAGTGGTCAGGACTTCTGACTGATTGCAGACACCGGGAACAATGAACATCACATTTTTTGTCTCTAATACTTTACTTGATTTGCACATTTGTGCCTTTCCAGTAAGTTAATATCGGGACTGACTGGTCTCGAGGCAAAACGCCAGTCTTGAAACAGAGAGGTTGTGAGTTCAAATCCCAGCTAACACCAATTGAGGTTTTATTTCTGATTTCTCTCTGCGGCAACTACAACTGGTCTCAGCAGCGAGGCCCGGCTTGAAACGTCAATTACTCGTCTCAGCAGCGAGGCCCGGCTTGAAACGTCAATTACTCGTCTCAGCAGCGAGGCCCGGCTTGAAACGTCAATTACTCGTCTCAGCAGCGAGGCCCGGCTTGAAACGTCAAATACTCGTCTCAGCAGCGAGGCCCGGCTTGAAACGTCAATTACTCATTGACGGAAAAAATATGAGTACCTCTGAAATCGGAGTTATCTGCGTATGCGGCAAAGGATCCCTGTGCTCACAGCTGCTACGGGAAAACGGATTAACACGCAAAATTCGATTCCTAGTCTCTAGGGACTTCACCAGAGGTTGGTGAACGAAACAACAAAATGCAGAAATCACTTTTTATGAAACAGTCAAAGTGATTAGAAGAAGTGTCTTAAAATAATGTGTAAAAAAAAAAAAAAAAAAAAAAAAAAAAAAAAATTTTTGTTAAAATTGAATATTGCATCTCCAGAACTAAAACTGTGATGTTTTGTGTGTGATGTCATAAAGCTGAAACTGAAACCATAAAACATCAATGTTAAGAATAACTAGACTCAGGATATCCTTTTCTATCAATGCTGCAGAACAAAAACGAAACAATACAAAAAACATATAAAAATAATCCGAGATTCGAACTAAACTGCCACTTTGATATGAAGACAAACAACTGTGATGGACTGATTATAGTAATACTCGCCTCCCTGTTAGCTATGGTAAAAAGGAGGAGAGGGGTTAGTTAGGTCAAGCAAGTATGGATGGAAGTTCGGAACAACTTTATCATACCCCAAAAAAAAATAAAAAATAAAAAAAAGATAGTAAATATTGGAGGTAGAGATGTAGATATTGGCACTGGTTATCAACACAATACAACATACGCCCATTTAATGCCATCAGACGAGAAATTTTAATAAGCGTGACAGGAAGATAAACTCAGAAGAATGATATATTTTTAAAAATAAAATCACGTTATAATGTCTATGTTCTACAATGAAAAGACGATTAGAGGCCACAGAGATGGGATTTCTCAGAAGAATGTTGAAAGTTCCCTGGACAGCTAAAAAGACCAATGAGGAAGTTCTCAAAGAGGCCAACACAAAAAGGGAGCTCTAAAAAACATCAGAAAGAAGCAATCAACATTTTTGGGCTCATCATGAGAAGAGGAAAGTTGGAATACTTGGTTACAACTAGCAAAATAAAAGGAAAGAGAGATCGCGGACGACAAAGAGAGAAAATACTGGATAGCTTGGTGTATGGCATGGAAAGCAGTCAACAACAGAACTAATACGATGCACTGTAGGTAGAATATTGTGGAGGGACATGATCGCCTACGCCAACCGGTATGGCACATGATGATGTTATTAAATCACGTTTATAATGTCTATGTTATGAAATCACGTTAATAATGTCTATGTTATGGAAGCACGTTTAATGTTTATGTTATGAAATCACGTTTATAATGTCCATGTTATGAAATCACGTTATAATGTCCATGTTATGAAATCACGTTTATAGTGTCTATGTTATGAAATCACGTTTATAATGTCTATGTTATGAAATGACGTTTATAGTGTCTATGTTATGAAATCACGTTTATAATGTCTATGTTATGAAATCACGTTTATAATGTATATGTAGAAATTACGTTTATAGTGTCTATGTTATGAAATCACGTTTATAATGTCTATGTTATGAAATCACGTTTATAATGTATATGTTATGAATCACGTTTATAATGTCTATGTTATAAAATCACGTTTATAATGTCTATGTTATGAAATCACATTTATAGTGTCTATGTTATGAAATCATGTTATAGTGTCTATGTTATAAAATCACGTTTATAATGTCTATGTTATGAAATCACGTTTATAGTGTCTATGTATGAAATCACGCGTGGGCTGCTTTTCAATTGCTATCTCTAACAGGAAGTGAGGATATAAAAAATATAGCTGTAGTTCATTGTGCCAATCATGTGTATAGCAGAAATCATTATATCCTTGTATCTTCCGGGATACTAGAGACACCTTAGTAAAGTCGTACTAAGAACGCGTGCAACAAGAAGAGGGAACTGGGAAAACTGGTCATAGAATACATGACGTGATCAGTGCATATAGGGCACACTCAATCTAGGTCTAATTCTATTCAGCATACATTCGTGTGTATGTGTGTGTGCGTGACAATGTGTATGTCATGTGCGTGTGTGTAGCGAGGGCAAGGCGCTGAAGAACGAAGGCGCTACCAGTCAGCGGGGGCAGAAACATTTGCGTGTTTTCTGACATTTCTTGGTAAAAGAATATCACAATTTGAAAGCGGCTATATCGCAGTCTCGATCAATAAACTGTTAAGCGTGAAAAGAGGGGGAAACTACTGAAGGTTAATCTATGTTGAAGAAGAAAAAAAACGACTACAATTTATGTTTTCATAATTGTTCATTAAAAAACAATATTGCAGATATATGCTTATGAGAAACGATTTATATATGGGCTAGAGGGTATGGTATGTATAGACGTATAAAGGACTAGTATAGAGGGTAAGAAGAAAGGCAGAAAGTGGCCTTCCAGGATTTGCAACCGCTTGTGTACCATCCCACCCACAAATATATGCACATCAATATTATTAATATTTACATTATTTATTATTATTATTTCTGATGTAAGTTATTATTTCTTTTCTTCTTTTCTTTTCTTTGACCGTGGAAAAAAGTTCGTCGTTTTCTGTCATTCTAGTTCAAGCTAAGTTTCAAATGCTGCACCATCAGCATGGCTCAATTCGATGGTTGTGAGCACGGAGCATATGTTTGCTTTAAGCACGGTTTTTTTGCTTAAATGCCAGTGCTCGCCGTGCCAGTCATCATCATCATCATCGAGTGCCGTCTCTTATCGAAGGTTGGCTACCACAGAGCGCAATTCCGCTCTGTGTCTTGCTTGATGGTGCAGGTGAAATAGGCTGACCTGTACTTCTGTTGATGTTACTCGTCCATGTTAGTCTTAGTCTGCCTCTGCCTCTGTACCCTGTATTTCCCATTCCAAGATTACTTTAGTAGGCTATTGTGTCTTTAACATGCCCTAACAATTTCATTTGTCTTGTGTTAATATATTAGTAGTTCTCTTTTAGTTTTAGTTGTTTTAAAACTTCATCATTTGTTCTCTTTTCTTTTCATCCAATTCTACATATTCTTCTATAAATTCACATTTCAAAGGCATCATCGTTTCAACATCAATTTCAGCAGTTGCATCAATCCTTTCGAGCCGGTAATTATTCTAACGTTGTTTCTAGTTCATTTCTTCCATTTTGTTTCACCCAGATCTTCATGTCAATATTATTCTTTCACAAATGTTTTTGTGCACACGCTGCCAGGGGAGAATGGATTAACGCGCAAAATTCAGTCCTAGTCTCTAGGGTCTCCTGTGTGTTACGGGCCTCATTATGAGGGAAGTAAAGAATAGTGACACTGTGACCTTCCAGGCATGTTGTAAGAGGCGACTAAGGAGGTTGATAGATGGCTTGACAAGCTGTCATTGTAAAAAGTATTGTTATAGAAACAGAGCCATAAGTTTTAGAAGCAGTGATCTCTGCAATATGTGCCATTTTGGCACGCAAGGTTTCTGTTTTTTGAGATTGTGGTTCTGCCCTATGTGCCGTCTTCGGCTCGAAAGGACAATAGATAGATAGTCTCTAGGGACTCATCAGAGGTAAAAGCTGGCGAACGAATGTTGTTGTTTTATATCCTGATGTTTCTCACTTTGCCAGATGTATTGATTGATGTATTGATGTAGTGATGTATTGATGTAGTGATCTTCCTGCTCATTCCCCTGCAAATAAATGACGTCACTCGTGTCTATGACTGCATGCTTGATCGTTATGCTTCTTTGAGAGGCTTTGGAACGCAAACATGATGAATTTTGCACATTCTTTCTCTAGGTACAGAACCTTTTCACTTTCATTAACGTGTAAACATCTTCTTCTTCTACCTTTCAGCTCCCTGTGGAGCATAGGTCTTCAACAAACACTTGCAAGTCGTTCTTTTCTTGCCATTCTAAAGATCATTCCATGTCTTCCCCATCATTTATCTTTCCTCGATGGCGGATTTACTTTTATACTTTCCACGTTTGTAAAGTTTTTTCGCTTATTTTATATAGTATGCGATAGCCAGTCCCATGCCCAACCCTCCTTTCTCGCCTCTTACGAACATGCCTGGTAGTGTACAGCGCCACTATTCTTTTATCCCTTTCGGGCTCCGGCAGCGCACGGGCGAACGTGTAAACATATATATATATATATATATATATATATATATATATATATATATATATATAACATAATGAGTGTGCTTCCATGCGTGTGATAACTTTCAGTGTTTCTTTTTTCTCCCTTTTAAGGACAGTATATCAATCACCTGAAATGACAATTTGCACAAAAACCATGGCTCACTTGATAGACCGGTTGTTGCAGTACAAATAATTTGCTGTGCTGTTAGTGTCCTTGTGATTTACAAGCAGTCTATACAAAAAAAAGTATTAAAATGGGAAAATTTATAACATTGAAAATTAGCACAGGCCATAACAGATAAACGTTTGACAAATAGAATTGTTGGACGAGTTTTAAAAAATAGCGGCGAAACAAGAGGTTGTCTTGCGAACAAGGAACTCTTATGTTGCCGTTACTAATATATCGCTCATGGACAAACTCTTACTCTTATGTTGACGTTACTAGTATATCGCTCATGGACAAACTCTTAACTCTTATGTTGACGTTACTAATATATCGCTCATGGACAAACTCTTAACTCTTATGTTGACGTTACTAATATATCGCTCATGGACAAACTCTTAACTCTTATGTTGACGTTACTAATATATCGCTCATGGACAAACTGTTAACTCTTATGTTGACGTTACTAGTATATCGCTCATGGACAAACTGTTAACTCTTATGTTGACGTTACAAGTATATCGCTCATGGACAAACTGTTAACTCTTATGTTGACGTTACTAGTATATCGCTCATGGACAAACTGTTAACTCTTATGTTGACGTTACTAGTATATCGCTCATGGACAAACTGTTTAACTCTTATGTTGACGTTACTAGTATATCGCTCATGGACAAACTCTTAACTCTTATGTTGCCGTTACTAATATATCGCTCGTGGACAAGCTCTAAACTCTTATGTTGACGTTACTAGTATATCGCTCGTGGACAAGCTCTAAACTCTTATGTTGACGTTACTAGTATATCGCTCATGGACAAGCTCTAAACTCTTATGTTGACGTTACTAGTATATCGCTCATGAACAAACTCTAAACTCTTATGTTGACGTTACTAGTACATCGCTCATGGACAAACTCTAAACTCTTATGTTGACGTTACTAGTATATCGCTCATGGACAAACTCTAAACTCTTATGTTGACGTTACTAGTATATCGCTCATGGACAAACTCTAAACTCTAATGTTGACGTTACTAGTATATCGCTCATGGACAAACTCTAAACTCTTATGTTGACGTTACTAGTATATCGCTCATGGACAAACTCTAAACTCTTATGTTAACGTTACTAGTATATCGCTCATGGACAAACTCTAAACTCTTATGTTGACGTTACTAATATATCGCTCATGGACAAGCTCTAAACTCTTATGTTGACGTTACTAGTACATCGCTCAGGACAAGCTCTAAACTCTTATGTTGACGTTACTAGTACATCGCTCACGGACAAGCTCTAAACTCTTATGTTGCCGTTACTAGTACATCGCTCACGGACAAACTCTAAAAACTCTTATGTTGACGTTACTAGTACATCGCATCATGGACAAACTCTAAACTCTTATGTTGACGTTACTAGTATATCGCTCATGGACAAACTCTAAACTCTTATGTTGACGTTACTAGTATATCGCTCATGGACAAACTCTAAACTTTATGTTGACGTTACTAGTATATCGCTCATGGACAAACTCTAAACTCTTATGTTAACGTTACTAGTATATCGCTCATGGACAAACTCTAAATCTTATGTTGACGTTACTAGTATATCGCTCATGGACAAACTCTAAACTCTTATGTTGACGTTACTAGTACATCGCTCACGGACAAGCTCTAAAACTCTTATGTTGCCGTTACTAGTATATCGCTCATGGACAAACTCGAAACAAGGATTGCACTTTGCCCTCCAGCGTCTGGTTCGTAGCTGCTCCCTCCAAATAAAAAAATGTTGCTGATGTTAGTCTGGGGAGACAACGAAACATTAAATGATACAATAAATGCAAAATCAAAACAGAAGTCATGAATGTCGCCAAAAATAAACAGAACATCAACATAACTATAGAAGGCAGACAACTAAAACAAGTAGAGGAATTCAAATATCTAGGAAGTCTAATGACAAACGATAATTCCCAAACAGCAGAGATAGAATCAAGATGCAACAAAGCTTGTCAAATCATCGGACAGTTATCACCACTATTGTCCAACAAGGAAATAACTCTGGAGGCAAAACGAGCACTATACAATACAATCTTCATCCCAACGTTGTGCTACCAATGCCAGACCTGGACTCTAGATGCAAGAACAACAAGTAAAATAACCTCTACAGAGATGAAATGTGTTAGACGAATGACAGGAAACAGTCTGAGAGATAAGATCAGAAATGAAGAACTGAGAAAAAAAGCTAGGAATAGCCCAGCCATAGAATATATAAGGAAACAACAGATAAAATGGTTCGGCCACGTGACAAGGCAGAAAGAACAAAACACAACACAACGAGCCTTCATCAAACGTTGTCAGAACAACAGACCCAAGGGTCGACCACGAAAAAGATGGATCGATGGAATATTAGAAGCACTAGGAAACATAACAGCAGAGAGGCGAACAGAAGAGCAAAAGACCGCCAAATTATATCTCCCCTCGACGCTGAAAGGCAGATGAGAGAAGGAAGAGAAAAAGGAAGAGAAAAAGAAGAATGCAAAATAGATTTTTTTTTTAACAAAAATTGTTTGAGTTTGTTTTAGTCACTGAGAGAAAAATAGAAAGCGAGAAAGGACAGGTAATTACCATCAAGCAGCCTGTCCATAGAAACACAAATGTGTTTCCTTTGACTGTCCGTCGTTCTTGAGCGCAGATCTGTAGCCGCGTCCTTTTACGATACTGTTATTTATTTTATTCTCTCTATCATCATCTTTACTGGAGCTAACATAGCACGTGCTGTCTCCTTGTCTTTAACGTGTGTTCGAATTATACCTCGATTCCTGTGATGATCTACTATTCGCTCCCCCTCTCACCCCCCCCCCCCCCCAGTACTTTCTGAACCAATAAATCTAACTTTGCTACCCCCGTGCTATTTCGATTAGCAAGAACTAGGTCTCACTTCTAATTCCCTTCAATTCAACGGTCAGTTATAGGAGCAAAACTAATGGAGTTATAAGACAGGTCATTGCTATGATTGTCTCTTCATGAACCACTTAGCGTATCATCTTGGCTCTTACGACGACCCGAGCACATTGTTGTATCATAGATAGACGATGGGGATTCAGATCTACCGGAACATGATGTTATTAGGCTCTTAGATTTTACAAATTATTAATTTCCGTCTGTCTATTAAAATTACGTATACTATTAAATGTAAAAGTGTTACAAACTGGCCGGCTGCAGGGAAGAGAGTCCGCGACGGAAATGAGCAGTTATGACTTTTGCTGATGATATTCTGGGAAATCGACAGGAAAGAGACAGAAGTCAAATCGCCTCCACAATGCAAGACGAACTCGATCGCATCTCTTCGTGGTGTGGAGTATCAGGTGCCTTGGTTAATCCTAATAAAGCATCAGTTACATGGTTCTCACTTAACAATCGTATCGTCAACACGGAAACACCGGTGGTACGACTGGGGGCTGATGAGGTGACAGGGACAGGATGATGACATACCTCGGAGTTAAGTTTTATCGCAGCCTGTGTTACCGGGACCATGTCGACCATGTGATGACAAAATCCCGCAAAGGATTAGCCGCATTGAAGGTCCTGGCAGCTGCCAACATCGAGCAGAGGCTATTTACCCTTTTGTTCCAGGGACTAGTCCTCGCACCAATCGAGTATACCCAGGCAGTTCTTACAGTCAGTAAGACGCAAATTGACAAACTGGAGAAAATACAAAATGAAGCTATGCGCATTTTCTTGGGGTGTACGAGGGACACGCCCTATGTAGCAATGAGGTATCTTCTCGATTTTCCAACCATGAATGACAGGATCATGATCTGGAGGGAACGAGCATAGCTGAAGATAAGTGCAGATAAAGAGCATCCATTGCATTCTGAGCTCAGCACAGGGAAGGGTGTCAGGCTAAAAAGAACCAAATTATGGGTGGATCGGGCAGAAGATGTCATGAAACAGGTCTGTGGGTTTACCAATATCAACGCTGGTGCGGAGTGGATATCGGTGCATACGGCATTCAGTGGGACATTCTCGTGTATTGTCACACTCGACAGGAAATGTAGGGAACAGAACTCAGTCGTGGTCAATACGGAGGTCAACGGTCTCATCTGGGATAATACCGATGAGAAGGATGCAGTCATCTATACAGACGGATCTGTAATACGACACCAAAGTAGTGCATGGGCATTTACAGCACGCTCGGCAGCAGAATAGTCAAGGAAGACAGTGATGCATACGTCATGACCACGAGTAGCATGACCATGGAGGTGATGGCAGTGACCAAGGCATTCATCTGGTCAGAGTCACAAGGCTACACCCCGCTTGTATACTGAGTGATTAGATGAGCATGAAGCGGGATAGCAGTTATGACTTGTGAATGAAAGTGGAGCCGGGATCTGTACGTATGCAATGGACAGAGTCATTGCTGAAGTCAAAAATACGTAAGGTCACTTTTGTCTACATCCCAGGACATGCGGGAGTACGGGGAAATGAAAGAGCGGACAGGTTGTATAGCGGCGCCATTGTTGAGGACGGTCAATCAATGGATCGGGCGGACATCATCAATGCCTTCCGGAAAGTGGGAAGGACACAGGATTTCCACAACCATGAGTCCACGTCACTCCTTCGGATGAAAATGATGGAGTTAAGATGGGCACAGCCAGAAACGAGAAACTTAGTGGGCCTGTAAGAAGACTAATTAACCAACAAAAAACTGGAGTCGTCAGTCGCTGGACAATTCGCTACTTGCTGAGGAGTGGATCTGAGCACCTATGGACATGTTCGGAGTGCAATGATGATAACCCGCTAATAACCCAATACGTATACTATTACTACTTTGTCTGTCCCATTTATAGTTACAGACATCTTTGTTGATTTATCGGAACTTTATACATCCATGTTCTGTAAACCTACCCCTCCTCTCATACTCGATCCTATCGTAATTCTGCCAGCTTCTGTGTCTCCGCCGCAACTGTGAGCAAGGTTATGACTTCTAACTTCAACTTCCTCTGATGTTAGATTTCTTCTGCCGTCATTCCTACCTTGAACACGCTCGTCTATTTGTCTTCCAACGAGTTCTCCCTATATTCTGTGGAAATGCTCTCATCTCCTCTTCTGAAAACCCTTCACGCCGATTACCCATCACCCCTATAACTTTAGCTACACACAGAAAGAATCAGGGTACGCTGCTCATCTATTCTCATCTTCTTTGATTCTTCTCATTAAAGCGTTGTAACAACCTATAATACTTGTTGGTTTGTACTCGCCTCTGCTTATTCCGCCGCGGAACACTTCCATGAAGCCGGCCAGTTTGTAACACATGCCCGTATGTGTTTCAGACTGATCTACCTGCCTTCCCTAATGATATTTTTGAGATTATGAAGGGTTTACTTTTGTTTCCCTAACAGCATAAAACGTGTTCATCTGCTACCGCTGCCATCTTATTATACTTCTGTACATCTTTAGTCCATCTCAAATCATCAGTCCTTTAAGGTCCTAACAACATCCGTGTTATTAGCATTGTCTCCTGCTCCTCGAAAGAACGAAGTAGGTTCGCTACTGAAAATCGCCTAATAGCTTGTCTTAGTTCTTTAAAACAGGTGGGATAACTCTTTCCAGTATGCTTTCTAATGACATTGCATGCTCCAATCTTCACATTTGATTTATATTTTGTCAGGCCTCTTTAACCGAACCTGCTTTTGCTTCGTATTATTGGTTGCCGACTGAATTCTCAATTTTGTGAGTGCTTTTGCACACATGTCTGCACTATTTACATATATCTGGGCAGTAATATAGACAAAGAGGGAAGAACAGAGAATGATACCAAAATAAGGATTGAATTATTGAGTTATTTGCGGGTCATCATTATTGCACTCCGAACATGTCCAGGTGCTCAGATCCCTTCATCGGCAGGTCTCGCAGTGTCCAGCGACTGACGACTCCAGTTCTGTGTTGGTTGATTAGTCTTCTTACACGCCCACTAACTTTCTCTTTTCTGGCTGTGCCCATCTTAACTCCCATCTCTTTTATCCGAAGGAATGACGTGGACTCATGGTTGTCGAAGTACTGTGCTCTACCATGTTCCCGGAGGGCATTGATGATATCCGCCCGTTCATTGGTTGACTGTCCTCAACAATAGCGCAGCTAGTCAATATGTCCGCTCTTTTGTTTCCCTGTACTTCCGCATGTCTTAGGACGTAGACAAAGGTGACTTTACGTGTTTTTAACTTCTGCAATGACTCTACCCATTGTATGCGTACAGAGCCAGCCTCCTTTTTTTCTTATCATGCTCATCGAATCACTCAATATACAGGCATGGGTGTAGTTTTATGATTTTAACCAGATGAATGCCTTGATCACTGCCATCACCTCCATCGTCATGCTACTAACATAATGATATCAAAAGCAAAAGGAGCATTCGTTGCATTGGGCGTTATGTGGATCCAAAGAAATTAGGTTAAATACAAAAATAAAATTCTAGTCCTATTATATAGCTGTGAAACACGGAGAACAACAAAAATGACAATCATGAAAATAAAGACTTTCAGTAATGGATGCTTACGTAGAATAAAAGGATGGAAATGGCAGGACAAAATCACTAGCATAGAAATATGGAAATGTACCAGTCAAATACCAGTGATAAAACGATACACCGAGACGATGGCGCGCACACTGCACACAACACACTGCAGAAGCCAACTGAGATATACATATATGTAGTGTGTTTATTTATGTGTGCGAGAAAATTGAAACTAGTCGGTCGAGGATCGAACGTTAACCTCCACCCCTCCAGCCCCTTCCCGTCCGCGGTAGCTTAATCCCTTAATCCATTGCCACTAACCTCTTCTCTACCACAGCTCCTATTTCAGGACAAGCACACTTTTCATTGGAACAGGCATGGATTTTTGACAGCTTTCTTGTCTGGGTGTTCTAGGAGCATATAAAGAAATAATGTTTTTAAAAAGTAAAGAGTCCTGTCCCGCCAAGTGGCGTTTAGGGAATATGGTGTTAGTTACCATAAATTTTACAGACCTTCGCCACATGATTTTGGGGGCAATGTGGTCAGTATTACGTCCGTACCGCTTTACTTTCCCAGAAAAAAAATCCGGTACCCATTAAAGGCTGGGTGAACCTGGAAGCCTTCGGTTGGGATCGAACCCTACCTCTTGTCCTTTGTGGTCCAGTTCACTAACCACTGAGCTATCGCGGTTCATATAAAGAAATACATAACAGAAAACCATATGTGTTACGCAATGAAATATTTTGTCATATTTCAAGTTTTTTACACCAGTCACAGCAGAAGACAATGAACACGTCCTAGCATGAAATTAAACTGACATTAGAATAATGTAAACGTGTTATTTGAAGTTATCTGTGTTAATTTGAAACGGTTAAAGGTTATTTTAAGGAGTTTGAAATGTTTGCACATATACTTTAATTAATGGCAATTACTTCTACATGTTAAGTAAATAAATAAAGATCATTCCAAGTACTCCTCATCAAGGCCAGTTCATTGTCGCGGGGACGGGGCTTAACAGTCACCAGGAACTGAAAACCAAGACTGGCCAGGCCGTCCTACAACCGAGCATGACCACAGTCTGCTCTAACAAGTCAAGACTGGCCAGGCCGTCCTACAACCGAGCAAGACCACAGTCTGCTCTAGCAAGTCAAGACTGGCCAGGCCGTCCTACAACCGAGCAAGACCACAGTCTGCTCTAGCAAGTCAGACTGGCCAGGCCGTCCTACAACCGAGCAAGACCACAGTCTGCTCTAGCAAGTCAAGACTGGCCAGGCCGTCCTACAACCGAGCAAGACCACAGTCTGCTCTAGCAAGTCAAGACTGGCCAGGCCGTCCTACAACCGAGCAAGACCACAGTCTGCTCTAGCAAGTTTAAGTGCTAAAGACGGAGGCAAGCAGCCAAAGGCGCACTACAACAATCAGGATGCCACGTTTTCACGCCAATGGGAAGTATGTCTATAACTGCGAATCGATATGGCACTCGCCCTGTGATGGACATTCAGGAAGTTACAGTGCCGTTCAGCCTTGAAAGGGCTCAATCGCTATTACTGGATGTCCTCAACCGCCCCATAGAGTCAGGGGGCGAGAGGATAGAGCTACTTGCCAATCAAAACTAACACCACTCAAAATAATGCACTGGAATGCTGAAGACATAAACAGCAAAAGAGATGGGTATAGTAAAATGATTTAGAAAATACCCTGCACGAAGAGCAAGTAAGCATATGCTGCTTGCAGGAAACCCATCTAATCAAAGATATAGCCTTGAAGATTAGAGGATACCAGTGTTACCGATCTGTCAGGGAAAAAAAAAAAAACAAAAGGGCGGAATACTGACACTTGTAACGAACAAAATCAATGCATGTCAGCTTGAAGTGTATATGGACGGGGCTGAATATCAGATACTGCACCTTATGACAAAGAAAATACTGACCGTCATTTACTTAAATACTACTGTCCGAGGGACCGCCCATCAACACTAGACACAATTCCATTGAAAAGAAAGAATAATTGTATGTGGATACTTTAAAAGTAATTCACAGAGCTGGTTGGGGGTGGGGGGGGGTGTCATGAACATATGGACAAGAGAGGTAGAGAACTTGAAAATTGGCAGGATGACAATGGGCTTATACTATTAAACCAGACAAGAGATCCACCAACATTCTACTTCAGATCATGGCATACCACATCTATACCAGACCTTGCTTTCCATTCACCAGACCTGGATTGGAATATCACACGTATTGTTGGGAAACAACTTGGAGGCAGCGACCACCGACCTGTCTTTTTAGTGGTGCAAAATGAAGCCGTCAGGGAGAGCAGCACTCTCTCCAGATAGAATTACAAAATGCAGACTGAAAAATGTATCGACAATACACCAGTGTACTAAAGATTTACACACAGACAGAGACATCAACAAAATATTTGTTGAATTCAGTGGACTAATAACACAAGCTGCCAGTGAAACAATACCTAGAGGGGCACGGAAACACTACAAACCATACAGGAGTAGTGAACTAGAGCAACTGCACAATGACATGGAAATATCTCGAAAGCAAGCAGAAAATAACGCTTGCCAGGAACACCACAACAACTACCAGCATGCTAAGGCCAAATTTCAAAGGGCTAAACTACAAGCCAGACGGAGAAACTGGAAAGAGAAAACAGCGTCCTTGATCTTGAACAAGACAAGAAAAAGTGTTTAAGCTTGTAAAGCAGCTAAATGATGAGGGTACAGAAAGGAACACCAAAATCACACTGAAAAAGGATAGAAACATCCTAATAGGTAGCAAATCACTTTGCAGACTCCTTTGCAAATGACAATAATATTGAAATTTACCTAGAGAAACGACAAGAGACCCGTTTAAAACAACAACATGCAAGACAAGAAGAGACTATACATGAAATCATGGAAATACCCATTACACAAAGAGAGCTAGAGCTGGCAATATCCAAATTAAAAATGAAAAAGTCACCAGGCAGTGATGGAGTGTCCAATGAAATGATTAAGAACTTGGGAATTGCCGGTGAATCAAAACTACTGCAGATCTACAAAATTTGCTGGATCACAGGTAGAGTGCCACATGGTTATGGAAGGCCCCGGTATCACTGCAAACGAATTAAAATCAATAATTGCCCAACGGTAGTGCCAGTGGAAACATCCGAATTACTAACTCATCTCCCAAACAAAGAAATGCAGCTGTAGTCCACATCATAGCAGTCTTAGCACACGTCAAAAGACATAAAGCGAAACCGCACAGAAAGTGAAGACAGCCAACTGTTCTCTGTCATACGATATCATCGTTCATCGTAAACAATTGGAATATCGAAACACGATCAAAACGGATGAGACACGCAGCTCACGGTGTACACAGAGCACTTAACTCAGTAGCTCCTGCAACAAGCCGAACTATTACTTGCTATGCATGGAGAGAAGCAATTATGATACCATTACTAAAGCCATGAAAAGATAATTCAACGACATCCAGCTATAGACCAATCAGCCTTACAAGCTGTTTGTGTAAAACAATGGAACGTATAATCAATCTCAGACTGCAGTGGTACCTGGAAAGTGAAAATCTCCTTGTCCCACAACAAGCAGGCTTTAGATAGTGTTACTCTACCGAAGATTGGACAACCAATTTCCCAGGAAATTGAGGATGCGTTTCAAGAAAAGAAACTGGTACTAGCAGCATGGATAGACCTAAAGAAAGCATTACTTTGAATACCAAATATACAATTCGTATCAGGGTTCTCTTCCATCAAATACCTCCGGTACATTGATGACTCCTTCGGCCTTACCGATCTACCTGAAGACGACGTCTCCAAATGTATTGACTACATTGGAAAATACCACAAAGCCATCAAGTTCACATCATTTATCTCCGCTTCATCTGTTACCTTTTGGACCTTATTGTTTCCTTGGGCACTTCTGGCCTTCACGCCTGTTTTCTATAAACACAAACGTCCATTGTTACCTTCTCTATACTTCATCACATCTACCTTCATGTCGTGATTCGATTACATTTTCTGAATTATTGCGTCTTCGTTGTAACTGCCAGATGACCAAAATTTATCCAACAAGCTCACCTTATGTTAGGCTTCTTTCGACGCCGGTTTTATCCAGATTCAATCTTTCAATCTGCCTTCACACGGGTCCTCCTTATCTCTCGTCATGAGGCACTCACTCCTTCCAACCGGAGCGGTTGAGCACTCTGACAGAACAACACTCACCCTTACATATCATCCTCACAACTCAGCTGCTGGGAGAATACTCAACCGTTACCGTTCCATTCTCCAGTCTGATCTCGCTACTCATCTGCTTTGTCGTAATCTCCATATGGTCGCCTTCAAACGCGACAAGAATCTAAGGAATATTCTTGTTAAGAGCCGTCTCTCTCGCTCCGACCAGAAATACTTTGGTACCGTCCCCTGTGGATGTAACTGCATAACCCGTACTTATGTGCTCCGCACCAACTCTGTCTAATTCCCTAACGACAGATTCGAGATCAATGATGGTTTCACATGTGTGTACAGCAATATAATTTATGTTATCATATACCAACGATGTCACATGACATATATTGGCGAGTCTGGTCGACGTTTAGCGGAGAGGTTTTGTGAACACCTTCGAGATGTACAACATAATATTGGCACTCCAACTGCGTCCCACTTTAATTTCTCGGACCACAAAGGTAAATATGATATCCGTATCACTGGTATTGTCTTCTGCCACTCCAATTGTCCAATTGGGTTTGCTGACCCCACGAAGCATTAATGTCTCACACTCTTGCACATAGTTTTCCTGTAGCTGTCTCTTCTCTATTGTATATACTTTATTGCTCATGTTTAAGCACATTATTATATACACATGCTATGCTATTCGTCCCTCCTCTATTAGTCCACACTGCATCACTTCGTCTGTCCTCTGTATCTATTACCCCACTCTACGACACCTCTATCTTTCCTCCTCTCTAGTCTGCTCTTGTGCTTTTTGTATGCACACGGACCTGCTTTTGGAAACTTCTGTTATTGCGTGCTGTGTGCGCAGATTGTCACTTTTGTGCAGGCACACGCACCTCGTGCGCACTTCCGTTCTTTTCACATTTGATTTCACCTCAGGGATAACTTTATTCATATTTTCCTTTCATTTCTAATTCTAGTTTGATTTATATTATTATTTATTATTTATTTTAATACATATTTGTACGTGTGTTGTCAGTTTGTTCCCGTTGAAGGCCTTTGCGCCGAAACGTCGTCCTGATTTGTGTTGTCTACTTGCTACATGAAGCCTAAACCGTAACGGTTTTTTTTCAATTTTGTTTTATGTGTAATTTTAAATTTCTAGACAGCTAAAAAGACCAGTGAGGGAATTCTCAAAGAGGCGAACACAAAAAGGAAGCTCATAAGAAACATCAGATAGAAACAATAAACATTTTTGGCCACATCATTAAAAAGAGGAAAATTGGAATACTTTATTACAACTGAAAAAATACAGGGAAAGAGAGATCGCGGACGACAAAGAGAGTAAATAATAGATAGCTTGGTGTCATGGCATGGAAAACAGTCAACAACAGAATTGATACGATGCACGGCGGATATAATATTGTGGAAGAACATGATCGCCTATGCCAACAGGTATGGCACATGATGACGACCCGGGTTGTGCAAGGGCTTGATGCATTGAAATGGGTGATAAACTGACCTTGGGTGAGTCTGTGAAAGTATGAAGGGTCTGCAAGGAAGACGTCTTGATAGTCCTTAACGATTGCGTAATGGAAATGGACACGACCATCAGTGAGGATATCGTCTTGGCGATGTGTTATCTTTCAATGCAAAGTTGAACAAGTACGAACAAGAAACTGTAAGTGCAAGCTGGCCGTGTGTCCAACCAGAGTGCTACCACTCACTCACGTCCTGAAAGTGACAGATTAAGCATAGTGTGCTTAGAATAATGTGATGTCAGCTCTAATTAGAAAGCGTAATGCTATACATTAGTGAACACAAATAACAATGAATAATAGCTTCGCTAACATTATTTTGTCTTCGATCCGAACTCCGTGTAACGTAACATATTTCAAAACTTCCACTTCCGAATTGAAGTTCATACAGTATTTTTCCCCGCTCTAAAAGCTATAGAGGGAGCCACGATAGCTCAGTGGTTAGTGAACTGGACTACAAAGGACAAGAGGTAGGGTTCGATCCCACCGACGGCTTTCGGGTTCACCAGCCTCTAATGGGTACCGGATTTTTTTCTGGGAAAGTAAAGCAGCACGGGCGTAATACTGACCACATTACCCCAAAAATCATGTGCTGAAGGTCTGTAAAATATAGGGTCACTAACACAATATTTCTCTATACGCCACTTGGCGTGACGGGGGTACTTTACTACTTTTAAAAGCTATAGACAGACAGACGGACGGACAGACAGATGTACAGGGTGTTTCTAAAGTCGCAGTGCAGTGAATTTCTACTCTCGGAAGAAAAACGTCACCAGAAATGCGGTTAACTAATGCGTCACACAAATTGCAAAATATTCAAATATACTTGACTGCTATCGGCGAGCTTATAATGGGTAATGTTGGTATTAACACAATAAAGTGCCTAAAGCATATGTTGAAAATGTCCACCACGGGCCTCAAGACATGTCGTGATTCGTCTTTCCATATTTGCGAAAACCTTCAGAATAATGTCTGGTGATATTTGTTTAATCTTGTCTAATATTTCAGTCTTTAGGTCATTAATTGTCTGAGGATTATTTTCATAAACTTTCCCCTTCAATGCCCCCCCCCACAGATAATAATCTGGGGGTGTTAGATCTGGTGAACGAGCAGGCCAGATTCCACGTGAAATAATGCGATTGCAAATATGCTTTCTAAATAATTGAGTGTTGTTGTGGCTGTGTGTGCTGTTGCCCCATCCTGCTGAAACCAAGATTCCATAATTTCCCGTTCTGTAAGGTGTGCTATGAACGGTTCCAGAATTAAAGTACGGTAACGTTCTGCATTTATTGTTTCATTAAAAAATATAGGTCCTATTATGCGCATACGACTTATAGCGCACCACACTCCGACTTTTTGATCGTAAAGCGGCACTTGATGAAATTCATGGGGTTTTCACTGCTCCACAGCCGATTGTTCTGACTGTTCACATAACCGGATAAATGAAACCAGGCCTCATCAGTGAAAAAAGTGACGTCAAGGATGGCAGCGCCATGTTCATAAATAAATTCTCAAACCACATACAATCATTAATTCTGGATTGGTGATCTAATTCTTTTAATTGAGGAACGACGGAAAATTTGTACGGATGTAACTTTAATTTTTTTTCAGAACTCTATGAACAGTACTGCTTGATTTGTGTACTTGTTGAGCCAGCTTTTTTATTGATTTGCCAGGACTCATTAGAATGCTGTCCTGGATGTTGAGAGATGTTACTTCAAGAACAGATGGTCTACCAGGACGGCTAACATCATGTACACTACCGGTGTTTTGAAATTTGATTATTAAATTACTCACAGTATTTCGATGAGGCACTGGTGTATCAGGAAATCTATTCACAAATTGTTCAACAACCCCATTCGAATACTTGCCGCCGTTACGGAACACATGCTCCACTAAAAATACTCTTTCTTCAATCGTTAACACCATTGTAAGCCAGATCTATCATGTAGCAGTGATGTTTAAATGAACACGTAAATGGTGCTTGAACTATTACGTCATACATAGATAAAATTTAGGTGCGTAATTATTTCAATAAAAAAAATGCACAGTCATTAAAGAGACACCCTATATTTTCCTTGCTGTAAACGCCATATAATGTAATTTGTTTTATTTTACGTTATTCACCCTTCTCATCCTCCATTTTCTCTTGCTCCTCTAACAATGCGTGAGTTCACAGTTGACGTAAACATGTTTTATATATTAATTTATATTGTAACGCAGAGCGGGTGGCCCCATTGGTAAAACCAGCCGTTCTCGAAATAAGGTGAAACCCTGGCTTTCTCATCACCGTGAAGTCAATTTTTTTTTTTTCAACCGTTTTTAAAAATAAAACAAATAAAAAATGCTAATACCCAAACACCTCGTGACCACTGCACTGGGCGTGAGACCTTAATTCTTAAACTCCACGGGAAACCTCCGGTACACCCCAGTATAAAAGATGAATAGTAATTATTTTTAAATGTTCATAAACGTTATGTAAAACCAGTCTTAACATATGAATGTGAATCATAGAAAATAGGACAACAGACAAGTAAATCACTGGAGGCTGTAGAATTGTGGTTTTACAGAATAATGGTGAGATTACCATGGACAGCTAAGATGAGTAATGAAAACGTTCTGAAGAGACCAACGCAAAAATAGAGCTAATTTCCAATATTAGGAAGAAGCAATAATCATTTTTTGGCCATGTAATGAGAAGAGAACAGTTTGAAAATATTTTGACAACTGTGAAAATTGATGGATGAAGAGATAGAGGGAAGCAAAGAGAAAAGATACCAGACAGCTTACGAGAATGGCTTGGAAGAAGATCAACAACAGAAAAGCTATACAAGTGTCGAGATCCAGAATTGTGGAGAGACATGATCACCTACGCCCGCAGGCATGGTACTTGATACTGATGATAGTAATTATCCACTCTTTTTTAAATAGCTGTATAGTGAGTATATATTTGTTAAAATGTGTTCATCTTGTTAACTTCAAATACCAGCAGGATTATCACAGCGATAAGTTCCTGGTTCCCAGATATAAAAAGTCGTTCATTCTGGTAAAGTCACTGCATCAAAGTGGTTTTTATTTTTTTTTTTAATTCCTCTATTTCACTTCAAACAAGGATGAAAAGTTACATTTCTCAAATATCCTCATTCTCTCCTATTCAATCCCTGATGCATGGAGTATCCTGTTATTATGAAAACATAACATATCTCAATAACATATAATATCACCGAGACACAACTTCCTTGTAACATATTACACTAACAATATTACACGTTTTCCCCCCTCTTTTCCCGAGGAATGTTTGAATGGTTTACACTGTACTTCAATGCCGGATGTGAACTAGTGCGGTTAGGAAATTATAGACAATGTACAGTCGTCTAAATTTCTGGATATTGAAACACAAGCCAAACGGAATCTAATTACGGTGCTCTTGAGATGTGAACATACAGGCGGAACTTGGATTTAAGGATATAGTAAACAAAGAAAATATGACTTCAGAAGGTTGTCTGTGACACAGTATGTATGTATGTATGTATGTATGTATGTATGTATGTATGTATGTATGTATGTATGTATGTATGTATGTATGTATGTGCGTGTGTGCGTATATAATAGTGTATGTGTGCATGTATTTATGCATATATTTGTGTATGTATTAGGCATGTATACATATAAGTCTAAACGTGTCGTATGTATTTATCGCGCCGCATGAATGCATGTATGTACAAATGTTTATATTAATTAAGTATGTACTATATTTGCCGGTGTATATGACGCACCCCCTTTTTTCTATACATTTCCTGATGAAAAAAGCAAAACATTATTACTGGACATTATAAAGAACCGGCAGTCTTTCTGGGAAATGGTAAAACGTTTTCAGGAAAGTTTCGGATAGAAATTGTTCCTTTGGCGGTGGAAATTCTTTAAAGTTGAATTGTGGTTTCTTCGTGGCTTCACCCTTCCCTGGTGTCTGGGTAATCCAATACCCTGTCCTCTTGGATAACTACGAAAAATAGGAGGTCAAGTTTGCAGGAAACAAATAATAATAAATGAAAATTATTCTGGTGGGAAACTTCTAAGGCGATCGATCAGCGAATCATTTAAGGGAAGATGTATGTTTACAGCACTCGGGAAAAAAAAAATCACACAAGTATGCACTCGCGCACGTTAAAGAACATCTCACAGTTAAAAGTAAAAATAATGAACAAAAATGGTCGTAGCCCGGGCTAATCTAACCATGTTAAAATTGGAAGTGTCGGACCGAAGAGCTCGGACCTATGCAGCTTTACCGTAAACTAGCGACAGACACAACACGCAGACGCCCATGTAACGGGTAACGCTATGAAGATCGCAGACGCCCATGTAACGGGCAACGCTATGAAGATCGCAGACGCCCATGTAACGGGTAACGCTATGAAGATCGCAGACGCCCATGTAACGGGTAACGCTATGAAGATCGCAGACGCCCATGTAACGGGCAACGCTATGAAGAGGACAATATTTCAAATATAAATTAATACGTTGTTATACTTTCAACAAATACTTCATCTCAATAGTGAAGAATACATTTAATTTTCTTTATCAAAACCCAGCCATTGATGTCTAGAGCTAAAGGAAGAGTCACTGAAACTTTTTGTCTAAATCTGAAGCTGAGCTCTTAAACAAGCAGTTACCCAGTGAGTTACTTATGCCGCACCTCTCTTAAATGATTTAACCAAAAACTAGCCAGAACTCTTCCATCTTCTAAATGGCTTAACCTCAAAATCTAAATACTCCATCCATCCATCTGTTTCAAATCACCTTCATCAATCTCTTAAATGCTTAATTAAAACATATTTTTGTGCTTGAAGTTCACTAGTTAAAGCTCCAAGCATTACAGCTGAGTTTCCAATTCTGTGAGTTTAACATCGTGTGTTCTGTGAGAACAGAACTGATCTTGTACTTTAATTACTTCTGTAGTCCGCCAAGGTGCCTTGACAAGATGTTATCTATCCATAACTTCATTGCTCCTCCATCCGTTCAGTCATTTTGAATGAACATGCACAAACACTGTTTTGTGCGCTATTTTCTTCTTCGAGAAGTGTCTTCCTTTTACAAAATAAATGGTTATGATTATGGTTATGGAAGGCTCCGGTATCGCTGCAAACGAATTAAAATCTACAATTGCTCCACCGCCCGTGCCAGTGGAATCATCAGAATTAACATCTCATGTCCCAACAAAGAAAGGCAGCTACAGTCCCCAACATAGCAATCTCAGAACACGCCAAAAGACATAAGGTGAGACCGCACAGAAAGTGAACACAGCCATATCTTCCCCGTTATACGATATCATTATTCACCGTAAGCAGTCAAAATATCAAAACACAATCAAAACTGAAGAAACGCACAGCTCACGGTGTGCACATAGCACCTAACTCAGTAGCTCCTGCGGCAAGCTGGACTTGGAATATGAGGAAACTGCAACAATCTGCTGGCGTGTTGTTTTTTTTTACTATACATGAGGAAAGCTTTTGCTGAAACGTTATAGTTTATCTTGTCTTTCTGTCAGTCTTGCCGCTCAATACCATTTAATTTGTATTGTATACATTTTATGTAGCTATACACATTGCCCCGCATAGTATTTACTATCTGATATCTGTGCTATCTCCTTTTTTAACTGTCATATTAACACAATTATTTGCTTGATTGTTTTTTTAAACAATAATTTTGCATTATATTCCTTGCTGATTGTTCAAAGGGATCCACTTTCCTTTGCATTAAGATTATATTACATTGTTCTGAGAATCTATTGCAGTACTGCATTTTGGTTATAGTATTCAGTTGCAGTAGACAAAGATTTTTAAAAAATACATTTCTTGTGTTCTATTATATAGTAAACTGGAGACAAGTCGTCTTTATGTGTCACAGTTTCAATGATACTTTAAATTATCAAAAACTGCTTACCATTTTCTTGATACCGTTCTCTATGCAACACAATGCACAAAATATGAGAGAAAGTCAATAAATAATCACAAAAATAAATAATGGCGGTAAGTGTGTCACATCAAAATAGCAGGATAAAACAATTGTGTAATGAGTTTCTTCATGTTCTGACGTTTTAACAGTAACACGTTTTGTGTCCTAAGAATGTTCTATTTTGTGTCCTAAGAATGTTCTGTTTTGTGTCCTAAGAATGTTCTATTTTGTGTCCTAAGAATGTTCTGTTTTGTGTCCTAAGAATGTTCTATTTTGTGTCCTAAGAATGTTGTTTTGTATCCTAAGAATGTTCTATTTTGTGTCCTAAGAATGTTCTGTTTTGTGTCCTAAGAATGTTCTACTTTGTGTCCTAAGAATGTTCCTATTTTGTGTCCTAAGAATGTTCCTATTTTGTGTCCTAAGAATGTTCTATTTTGTTTGAGAGCACATAAAAAAATAATCAGAGGAACCTCGTCCATGTTTCCTATTTCCTCAAGTTCAAATGATGATGTTCCAATAAAATATTTCAATTTTTTCTTAACCTTCAGTTGTCAGTTTTTGCGATATTTGTTGTTTTGAAGCAATATACATAGATGCTTTCTCTTCATCAATCTTGAGCACCATAATATCGTGTGTGCGTGTGGCCCTTTTCGTCTTGTCAGACGGTCTAGTGGAGGCTGTTGTGTATTTTTTTGAGGATTTGTTTTTGTCGAACTGCTTCTCTCGTGGCTAATTCTACCAATGTTTGACAAACACACGCGGTCACAGAATGAACAAGTCAGGCCCACTGATCCACAGGGTTTTCCATCCTTTTTCATGAGTCGTCTCACTTATAAGTGATGCCTTAGCACAGTCTCAAATGATGTTATACCATTCCTTATACATGCTCTCCATGATATTCGATTACTTGCCAGATGTTCCCAGTCATTTTCACAGATGGAGAAGTCTTTCAAAGATGATATGCAGATATCTCTATATCGTAGTTTAGGTCTGCCGATTTGTCTTTTACGTGTATTAGTTCACCATATAGTATTTGAATTGCTCTTCTTTTAGTGTGTTTGCTTTAGCAAGTCCTGGGCACAAGGTCCTTACGTTCCATGTGCCAAGTTTAAACATTGGTGCTTTCTTCCTCATTTCACTTTGCCTACTCTGCCTGGGCACGGAATATAGAGATAGTGCTTTACCCAGTCGCACTATCCCCCTCTCGACTTCGTTTCAAAGACCTTCTGAGTTCTTAGAATTCTGAAAATGTTAACTCCCGTAATGCCAAAAAAAAATTATTACGTGACAAGACGGAAACAACTAAATAGAATTCACACAACTTTTCGATACAAGCCATGATAAAAAGCAGACCAAAAAAGACGTAATAGAAAAATATGGATATACAGAATATAGAACTAGAAACACTCGAGATCAAGACATCAGAAGACACCCACCACCAAAAAAAAATGATAATTGAACTCTCTCTCTCGAGGCTGAAAGGCAAATGAGAAAAGAAAAAGAAAAAAAGAGTTCAGGAAGTCCAAGATGTCTTCAATATCAAGGACATTTGAGTATTTGTCATTTAATGTTTGGTGGCGTGATGTGGTATCTTGTCGTGACGTGTGAATGTCATTGTCTGCAGTGTTTGCATATGCTGATAATATCTTTTTTAGGAAACGGCAGGAACTGAAAAGAATGTAGCACTTTATCGATGTACATTTCGCCTAGACCGGGGTGGGAAACCTATGGCCCGCGGGCCAGAACCGGTCCGCCAAGCAATTTTAATCAGCCTGGGAGGTAGATTTAATATTACTATACATTCCAATCCTTGTGTTAAGAATTAAAAAGTAACACACATACGCACATTATTTCTTTAAAATCAATGTTTAATAATAAACAGTTGTCTGCTTTGCAGTGTCACCATAAGGAAAGGACTCAGCCTTAATAGCAAAAAGACAGAAGTAATGGTAACAGCAAAGAAAAAGACATCACCTCAGTGCAAAAAAAAGACAAGTGGAACAATATTAAAATAGGTAAATGAATTTAAATATTTGGGAACTTTGTTAACCTCAGACGGAAGATGTACAAAAGAGGTGAGATGCAGAATGGCTCAGGCAAAAGCAGCTTTCCAAAAAATGAGGAATATACTATGCAATCCATTTTTGACAATAGAAACAAGAAAAAGAGTTCTTAAATGGTATGTAGAGCCAGTCTTAACATATGGATGCGAATAATGGACAATAGGACAACAGACAAGAAAATCACTGGAGTCTGTAGAAATGTGGTTTTACAGAAGAATGTTGAGAGTACCGTGGACAGCTAAGAAGAATAATGAAGAAGTTCTGAGAGAGGTCAAAGCAAAAAGAGAGCTAATTTCTAATATTATGAAGAAACAATCATCATTTTTTGACCATGTAATGCGAAGAGAACAACTGGAATATATTGTAACAACTGGAACAATTGAGGGACGAAGAGATAGAGGGAAGCAAAGAGAAAAAATAACAGATGATAAGGAAATGATTTTGTCAAATCTGTGATTGTGCAATCATCATCATCATCAAGTACCGGGCCTAGTGGCGTAGGTGATCATGTCTCTCCACAACATTCGATCTCGGCAGCTATTTATCATTTCTGTTGTTGACCTTCTGCCAAGCCATTCTCTTAAGCTGTATGTCATTTCACAACCTTCTATCCATCGTGCATCGTATCAATTCTGTTAACTGTTTTTCATGCCACAACACCAAGCTATCTAGTAGTTTCGCACTTTGTCAACCGCGATCTCTCTTTCCCTGTATTGTTTCCAGGTGTAACCATGTATTCCATCTTTTCCTGTCCATGATTCGCTTCCATATGTCAGAGTTGGCTCTATATAGCACCGATAAACTCTCTTTCTCACATCTATTGACATAGATTTGTTGCATAAGACGTTATATAAATATATATAATTACACTTTAGGTCTCCGTGTTTTTCCATTAAGACGAACGTCTTTAGTGGCACTTCAGATTGTTTGTTTACGGAACACAAGTATCTATATATATCTTTATTTGTCACTTATCCTCTTTTGTTGATTCCCGTCCGTCAACGTTTTTTTTTTGTCAACAGGTTTTTGACACCGAATGTGAATTAGGTTAAGTGGTGATGTCACGGGGTTGTTATGGTCACCCACACCCTAGAAGACAGCAACATTAGTCAGCTACCTCAGGTAGTGAAATTCATATTTATTTGTCACTTTCATTATTTCTTTATTTCTATCTTTCTTTCTTTCGTTTATTTTTCTTTCTTTCTTCCTTTGAAAACTGTTTGGTGTAAGTGTTTCGATTGTTTGTATCAGGACAGTCTGTGCAGGTTGTCCAAGGCATAGTCTACTGTATACAGGCCAGGACGCAGAAAGGGAAACTCCGGAAAACCCCAAACTAACATGATGTTTTTAGCTTTGCGAGCAGGGACAGTTGTGATTAGGTTTACATTTTCCGTCTATAGCTCACATAGCTGAAGACGTCACGCTAGTGGAGGTTCTCTCGGTTTCCTGTTCTGCCCTTTTGCCTCTCCTATAGCTGACAGTGTCCAAGGCATAATTACTCATAGAAGGAAACACAATCTATTACGTCGCTATCTCATGTATGTGTTCATGCGGTCTTTCAGGGTGTAAGCTTTGGCGCTAGAAGTAAAGTCTGTATATAGTGACATCACCACGCAGTGAAAATTTTATAGGTTTTGTACTTCACTGCTGATGAAAGAAAAACTCATAGCTGATCGTGACTCTACCTTATTCCCACGTGGTAATCCCAACACACAAGATGCGATCCAATCCGAGATTTTTATCCGATCAAACGAGATTTTTTCGAAAAAAGAAAAAAAAACACTAACAATCCTAATAAAATGTACTGAAATCGAATGTTGAAACCCACACATAACACATAACACAACACAATACAACAAATGTCATTATCAAGATAAACAAATTAGTACAATTCCACCTTTCTATGCTGTCCGTCAATATTTATTATCGTTTTTTTTTTTTTTTTTTTTTTTTTTATTTTGTATTTTTATTCTAACGTGATATTACAAGGGGAAATCGGAAAGTTCCGAACGTTATCACTCGAAGCACGACCATTATCAGGTCACTACTCATCCACAGTCCCGAAGATGTGATCTTGGTAACTACAGGCCCACTACGGCAACTGTTGTTTTGTCTCCGAACCGTAGCTGTAAATATAGATACCCTCGTACGTGATGATCCTAGTGATGAAAATGTCGCCGTCGTCAGCCATCTAAAGAACCTGAAGGCACACGCTAAAACTGTTGTGTCTGTATTCTCTATTTATATATATCCCACTCCTTGCTTCTGTTGTCTCGTATGTGCATTCCCTTTTGTATATTTTCCTCTCATAGTTTCATTTACTTTATATATCGGTATGTATATTTTCAATAAATCATCTATTTTACTGCCATTCTTTCCCCTTTTCCTTTCTCTTCTATTTTAACATAATCTCTTCACACCGTTCTCTCCTCTCTTTGCAATTAATATTTTTATTGTATTTTCTCTTCCATATTAATCTTTCTGAAGATCATTTTATTAGCCTCTTTGCTCTTTTTTTTTATTAATATCTTTCTTCTTTCGTCTCTTCACTTATTCGCACTTCTTTCCCTTACCTTATTAATATCTTTGTTTTAGCAATTTTGTTATCTCTACTTTTTCTCATTAATCTCTTTGTGTTTAATTTTCTCTTTGTTCTCAATTCTCTTTCTCATTCTTTTTGTATTCTCTCTCTCTCTTTTATTTATTATTTCTTTCTAAATCCTTCAAGCGCGGTTAATCTGAACCAGCCACTTACCTGTTATATATATGTGTGTGTGTGTGTTTGTGGTTGTGAACCATAGGCAATCTCGCAAAAAGCAAGGAAGAAAATTAATTCATTTGAAACAAAATTCTACAGAAAAATCTTAAGATACTTTGGATAATGAAAAGAAAACAGTGGGACGATACTATATGTCTAAATATATAATATATATAGATATACATATAAATTATAAAAATTATATATATATATATATCAGAGAGGCCAACACAAAAAGGGAGCACTTAAAAAACATCAGAAAGAAGCAATCAACATTTTTCGGGCACATCATGAGAAGAGGAAAGTTGGAATACTTGGTTACAACTGGCAAAATAAAAGGAAAGAGAGATCGCGGGCGACAAAGAGAGAAAATACTGGATAGCTTGGTGTCATGGCATGGAAATCAGTCAACAACAGAACTGATACGATGCATTGTAGATAGAAGATTGTGGAGGGACATGATCACCTACGCCAACCGGTATGGCACATGATGATGATATATATCTTAATTGTCGCCTGATTACTATTTATGAGATTTAGTAAACATTTAATTATCGAACTGTAAAAGCGTAGTAAACAACACAGTAAGTAGGGTCATTGGAATTTCTGACCGGGGGGATAAACTGATTTTTATCTTCATGTGTCGTAACAATGTGAATTTGTGTCTGTACTCAACCTTCCGTCGACAGTGTATCAGTTACCACTGATGAGTGTCTCCATTGTCACAAGCCAGTGCATGTCCAGTATATTTTCATTTTGTTATCCAAGGACTGTTTTACAGAAGACTGTTGAGAATACCATAGACAGCTAAGAAGAGTAATGAAAACGTTCTGAAAGAGGTCAAAGCAAAAAGAGAGCTAATTTCCAATATTAGGAAGAAACAATCATCAATTTTTGGCCATGTAATGAGAAGAGAACAGCTGGAATATATTGTAGCAACTGGAAAAATTGAGGGACGAAGAGACAGAGGGAAGCAAAAAGAAAAGATACCAGACAGCTTAAGAGAATGGCTTGGCAGAAGGTCAACAACAGAAATGATAAATAACTGTCGTGATAGAAAGTTGTGGAGTGACATGATCACCTACGCCAGCAGGCTTAGTACTTGATGATGTTGATGATCCAAGAACTATTTTCCCCTTAATTATTGTTGTTTTTGAACTTTCAATTGTTATAGCATATAAAAGATTGTTTTTTTTTTTTTCCCTCTGGTTTGCTTTTTCTAGGATCCCTCATATGCTATGATTTCGTTAGATTTTTTTGTTCGTGTTTTTAGTTGTACATGAAACTGTCCACATAAACCTTTATGTCTCTGGCCTCATTTTCAACATTTTTCTTCTACCTTTCAGCTCCCTGTGGAGCATAGGTTTTCAAAAAAACACTTTCCAAGCCGTTCTGTTTCTTGCCATTCTTTTAAGATCATTTCATACCTTCCCCATCATCTTCATCTCTGCTTCCGTCTGTCTTCTCCAAGAAATTTTGGTCTTCCTCTTTGTCTTTATCCTTAGGGATTCTAAAATAGGTGTTATACTCTCAGTTGGCTTTCGCTGTGTGTGCCCTATCCAGCGCCATCGTCTTCGCTGTATCTCTTTAACCACTGGTATTTCACTGGCACATTTCCATAATTCTATGTTAGTGATTTTGTCCTGCCATTTCCATCCTTTTATTCTGCGTAAGCATCCATTAATGAAGGTCTGTATCTTACAATTGCCATTTTTGTTGTTCTCCATGTTTCACAGCCATATAATAAGACTGACTTAACATTGGAGTTGATAATTTTTATTTTTGTATTTAACCTAATTTCTTTGGAACTCCATGTTTCCTAGTGCAATGAAAGCTTCTCTTACTTTTGATATCCTTATTTTGGTATCATTCTCTGATCCTCCCTCTTTGTCTATATAATTGCTCAGATACATGTAAGAGTGTACGTCTAGTAGAGGTAGTCTCAGATATATGTAAGAGTGTACGTCTAGTAGAGGTAGTCTCAGATATATGTAAGAGTGTACGTCTAGTAGAGGTAGTCTCAGATATATGTAAGAGTGTACGTCTAGTAGAGGTAGTTTCAACATTATGACATCAATTATCTCACATGTCATGATTGTTTCTATGTAACATTGATAAACTCTTTCTCGCTTCCACTCAAGTAAAAATGTAAAGAGCCCCGTCTCGTCACGTGGCGAATAGGGAATATAGTATCCATCATTTTATCGACCTCCTGCACACTATTTTTTTTGGGTAATGTGGTCAGAATTACGCCCGTGCTGTTTACTTTCCCAGAAAATAAGCCCGGTACCCATTTTAGGCTGGGTGAACCTGGAATGAAAATGTTCTGAAAGAGGTCAAAGCAAAACGAGAGCTAATTTCAAATATTGTGGAGAAACAATCATTATTTTTTTGTCCATGTAATGAGAAAAGAACAACTGGAATATACTGTAACAACTGGGAAAATTGAGGGACGAGGAGATAGAGGGAAGCAAAGAGAAAAAATGCCAGACAGCTTAGGAGAATGGCTTGGCAGAAGGTCAACAACAGAAATGATAAAAAACTGTCGAGATCGAAAGTTGTGGACAGACATGATCACCTACGCCAGTAGGCCCGGTACTTGATGATGATGATGAACATGAAAGCCATCGATCATGATCGAACCCGACCTCTCGTCAGTAGTCCAAGTTCACTAACCACTGAGCTATGGCGACGACATAGACTTACTAACACAAAGTGATTTTCCTACTTCATAATACCCGTGCTGCTCTAACAAAATCATAATTTATATTCAAACAACCAAAGTCACATCTCACCTATCGCCTGTAACATCTTGGTCGTTAGGTTGGTAACGTCTTGAATATTAGCTGAACTTGAATTCCAAAATTGTTTATTCTCCTGTTTATTGTCTGCCAACTATTAGCATTGCCAACCTACTGATGTCGACAACGCTATGTTCAACTATAGCTCAGTATGATCTTTAGTATAATGAATAATTCATTTCATTTGGGAAATATCCAATTTACTTACTATTATTTTATCATGATTTATTGCATCATATCTATTTTCCATACAAAAAAGAAAATGATTATAACATAAATGAAATTTTAACTTAAACTTCACTGAATATTGTTAGCTATTTCTAGTGTCAGTTTGTATTATCTTAAAGAGACCAAACGAATAAATTATTCACACCCCACCCAATAAACTATAGAATATCTTAGAGAGATTTTCCCGAAATTCGTCACGTTTGCCAAACGGTAAACCCCAACTGTTCTATGTCAAGAAAATGGAGGTTTGTGGAGTGGAAAGGGAAGTAGGTTTTTGCTGAGTAAATAAACAGACGTTGGCGATATTTCTATGTTTCTTTAACTGTCAGGCTTCAAACAATCATTCTGGGGAAATTACAGTTTAAAATGGGCACTTTTTAAAGGGAAAATTTAGAACAAAAATGTTTTCGATATTACTTCAAGCCGATATATACTACTGTCGCAGATTTTGTCACAAAAATTTGCACCTGACTGAATGTTCTTTTTTTTCTTTTCTTTAACACACGTGTACGTACTTCCGGACAGTCCAAGCATGAGTAAATATGACGCCAGGTCTGACTTCCGGACAGTCCAAGCATTAGTGAACTTAAACGTCAGGTCTGACTTCCGGACAGTCCAAGCACTAGTGACTTATGGCGTTAGGTCTGATTTCCGGACAGTCCAAGCATTAGTGAACTATGACGTCAGGTCTGACTTCCAGACAGTCCAAGCACTAGTGACCTATGGCGTTAGATCTGACTTCCAGACAATCCAAGCACTAGTGACCTATGGCGTTAGATCTGACTTCCAGACAGTCCAAGCTCTAGTGACCTATGGCGTTAGATCTGACTTCCAGACAGTCCAAGCACTAGTGACCTATGGCGTTAGATCTGACTTCCAGACAGTCCAAGCTCTAGTGACCTATGGCGTTAGATCTGACTTCCAGACAGTCCAAGCTCTAGTGACCTATGGCGCTAGATCTGACTTCCAGACAATCCAAGCACTAGTGACCTATGGCGCTAGATCTGACTTCCAGACAATCCAAGCACTAGTGACCTATGGCGTTAGATCTGACTTCCAGACAATCCAAGCACTAGTGACCTATGGCGTTAGATCTGACTTCCAGACAGTCCAAGCTCTAGTGACCTATGGCGTTAGATCTGACTTCCAGACAGTCCAAGCTCTAGTGACCTATGGCGCTAGATCTGACTTCCAGACAATCCAAGCACTAGTGACCTATGGCGCTAGATCTGACTTCCAGACAATCCAAGCACTAGTGACCTATGGCGTTAGATCTGACTTCCAGACAATCCAAGCACTAGTGACCTATGGCGTTAGATCTGACTTCCAGACAGTCCAAGCACTAGTGACCTATGGCGTTAGATCTGACTTCCAGACAATCCAAGCACTAGTGACCTATGGCGTTAGATCTGACTTCCAGACAATCCAAGCACTAGTGACCTATGGCGTTAGATCTGACTTCCAGACAATCCAAGCACTAGTGACCTACGGCGTTAGATCTGACTTCCAGACAATCCAAGCACTAGTGACCTATGGCGTTAGATCTGACTTCCAGACAATCCAAGCACTAGTGACCTATGGCGTTAGATCTGACTTCCAGACAATCCAAGCACTAGTGACCTATGGCGCTAGATCTGACTTCCAGACAATCCAAGCACTAGTGACCTATGGCGTTAGATCTGACTTCCAGACAATGCAAGCACTAGTGACCTATGGCGTTAGATCTGACTTCCAGACAGTCCAAGCACTAGTGACCTATGGCGTTAGATCTGACTTCCAGACAATCCAAGCACTAGTGACCTATGGCGCTAGATCTGACTTCCAGACAATCCAAGCACTAGTGACCTATGGCGTTAGATCTGACTTCCAGACAATCCAAGCACTAGTGACCTATGGCGTTAGATCTGACTTCCAGACAATCCAAGCTCTAGTGACCTATGGCGTTAGATCTGACTTCCAGACAATCCAAGCACTAGTGACCTACGGCGTCAGATCTGACTTCCAGACAGTCCAAGCTCTAGTGACCTATGGCGTCAGATCTGACTTCCAGACAGTCCAAGCTCTAGTGACCTATGGCGTTAGATCTGACTTCCAGACAGTCCAAGCACTAGTGACCTATGGCGTTAGATCTGACTTCCAGACAATCCAAGCACTAGTGACCTACGGCGTCAGATCTGACTTCCAGACAGTCCAAGCTCTAGTGACCTATGGCGTCAGATCTTGTCATAGGGCACTGAAGAGGAATGAAAGAATCCCGTCATGCCTGTGGCGTTTAAAGAAAATGGTGTTAGTGATTGTATTTGTTTTCCATCGGCACATTTTTAATAATGTGGTCAGCATTACTACAGTGCTGTCTTATTATTGGTAATGTGGTCAGTATTACTACAGTGCTGTCTTTATATTGGTAATAAGGTCAGCATTACTACAGTGCTGTCTTTTTATTGGTAATGTGGTCAGCATTACTACAGCGCTGTATTTCTATTGGTAATGTGGTCAGCATTACTACAGTGCTGTATTTATATTGGTAATGTGGTCAGCCTTACTACAGTGCTGTCTTTCTATTGGTAATGTGGTCAGCATTAATACAGTGCTGTATTTCTATTGGTAATGTGGTCAGCATTACAACAGCACTGTCTTTCTATTGGTAATGTGGTCAGCATTATTACAGCGCTGTCTTACTATTGGTAATGTGGTCATCATTACTGCAGCGCTGTCTTTCTATTGGTAATGTGGTCAGCATTACAACAGCACTGTCTCCATGTTGGTAGTTTGATCAGCATTACTACAGTGCTGTCTTTCTATTAGTAATGTGGTCAGTATTATAACAGTACTGTCTCCATGTTGGTAGTTTGGTCAGCATTACTACAGCGCTGTCTTTCTATTGATAATGTGTCAGCATTACAACAGCACTGTCTCCATGATGGTAATTTAGTCAGCATTACTACAGTGCTGTCTCCATGATGGTAATTTAGTCAGCATTACTACAGTGCTGTCTTTCTATTGGTAATGTGGTCATCATCACAACAGAATTGTCTCCATGTTGGTAGTTTGGTCAGCATTACTACAGTGCTGTCTTTCTATTGGTAATGTGGTGAGCATTACTGTAGCACTGTCTCCATGTTAGTAGTTTGGTCAGCATTTCTACAGCACTGTCTTAATATTGGTAATGTGGTCAGCATTACAACAGCCCTGTCTTTCTATTGGTAATGTGGTCAGCATTACAACAGCCCTGTCTTTCTATTGGTAATGTGGTCAGCATTACAACAGCACTGTCTCCATGTTGTAGTTTGGCCAGCATTACTACAGCGCTGTTTTTCTATTTGTAATGTGGTCAGCATTACTGCAGTGTTATCTTTCTTTTCAAGAGAAAACCCGGAACCTATGAAAGCCTAGAAAGATCTAAAGGTTCGCCAGTGGAGACAGAACTAGATCTATTGATCTCTGTTGATCTCATTTAGAAGAATTCACTAGCTACCGTTCTGCGATTCACTGGTGGGGTGGGGTAGGGAGTGTTGGGGGAATCATGTAACTGTAATTATATTCGGGGATTTGGAAAAAGGGTGGGGGTGTCAAAGATCTTACCTGGACCAGACTAAAGATTCTTAGTTAACAGTGCAAATATAATGCACACAGAGCAGCCCTTATGGCTTTCAACTCTTCAGTAGATGTAGAATTGTGCGTATGCCCTCACTATTTCAAAATCGTGAGTGCTCACTTCCGATACCCTTCAGTACCCAGATGGCAGTTTTATAACTCGTTATATCCCCAATAAAACAATAGTTGCGTGCCCCAAAAGTCAGTCTTGCTCATAATAAATATTTCCATTACAACAGCATTCGTAGCTACCACACAAATTATGTCTTCATCTGTTATTACATTATGTCTTCAAACCAACAAATAAACCAGTAGCCACGTATGGCAACAAAGTTCCTCTATTTCGTATGATATCTTGTCATTATAAACCGGAGGCCGTCGGTTGGGATCGAACATTACCTCTTGTCCTTTGTAGTCCAGTTCACTAACCTCTGAGCTATCGCGGCTATTATTTGCATGCTCCCTCGTTATTCGAAGGTTACCCAAAATTTGGTCTAAAATGAGTTTCTTCTGTTTCCTCTGCTCTTTGCCAGATTTTGTTTGTGTTACTTTTCCTCAGGAATTCGCTGTACGCTAGTTCTTGCGATCCACAGCACTCCCTTCTTGTTTAGACTAAGCTACTTCCTGAACTGAAACCTGCAGATTCAACACAATCATCATCTGAACTGACTTTGCTTATAACGGAACGTTGATCTAAACTGAAAGGTTATCTTTTCAGACACTAGAAAGCACTAGTTTCAATACGAACAGATCCATAGAAGTAACTACCAATAAGAATCGTCGAACCAACGAGCCACTGCCATAATTGGCTGCTTACTGTTAAAATACCAAGAACACAGTGGCGTATTCTTTATGATACCGCAGCTATCGCCGGTAGCCTGAACATATTAACGAAATACAAAAGGAAATGATAATTTATTATATTTTTTTTATAATTATATTACAAATTTTCGAATATTCTATTACACATTTCGTAAGCCAATATGATTTATTTGCTTTGATTTGCATTTATTAAAGCAAGGTTTTCCTCTGGCCACTATAACGTTTGTGAATATTACAACTATTCTACATTGAAACTTCTAGGAGCCAGCGGTATATTTTTCCTCTATCCGGACCAAGTGTTAACGACCTTGACAATAAAAAATGGGAATAAAAATTATATAGGGGGTGTTGCCGCTAGATGAATGCGGTTTGATGGGTTATTTTTAGCTCTAGCTAATCAGAATCGTCACAAAGTGAAAGTGAAACTATGTCTGATTACCGGAACTTCCTTAGCTATTTATAATTACGTTATGCGCATCAGCATCTGTAGAAAGAACTTTTTCTGCTCTCAAGAGAATAAAATCTTATTGTCGCTCAACTCAGACACAAGAACGCTTATCTGGTTTGGCATTAATGTCCATTGAGAAATCATTCCCTAAGAGACTTAGAAACCAACCCAACAGTACTTTCAATGACAAGGTCATCAAAACATTTTCGTCCCAAACAAGACGGATATAATTAACATAAATAAGTAAGTAATTTAAAATGTAGTGATGTCATTAGGAAATATTACTTTATGTTAGCCTACTGAATATAATGTATGTTTTTATTTATTATGTCAGCGGTAGCCCAGACCCTAAAACCAATATACGCCACTGCACATACATAACCCAAACAACTTAAAAGAAAAGATCAAAGTCTGATCTTCCGACATGTTCACAGGACATACGACTGTCAATATACATCTAAAGAGACTAAATTCATTGCATAGGCCAGAATGGGGAAACAACTTATCTTATTATTATTATGGGTTATCTTATTACTGCACTGCCTCACATAGCAGACCTGCGATGTACATTCAGCACATTCAAGAGGCATCAAGATGCACCAAGATGCGTAGAGATGCGAAGATGCTGTAAAGCTGATGATAATAGCAATACTAAAAAAAAAGAAGAGAAAAGTGGTATGGTGGCAGCTTTACGTGGTAATGGACAAAACAAAAGTCGACGTTTCGGCCAAGTAGGCATTCAGCTGGAACATTGCCAAAATTGAACATTAACAAAATAGAGGATTTGTTAACATATCCTTATATATATTTTTTTGTGTTTGTGTTTGTTTGTTCCAGCTGAAGGCCTACTTGGCCGAAACGTCGACTTTTGTTTTGTCCATTACCACGTAAAGTTGTCAGCATACCACTTTGTTCTTCATTTTTTTTTTTTAGTATTGCTATGCTGCAACACATTCAACTTTAGGCTAGACATTTTTTTTCGCCAGCAGAACAGCTGAAGAGGATATACAACTTTGTACGAGAGCGAGAGCTGTAAAGACAAACCAGCTATGTACGATTGAGAGCAACCGGCTTATGTACGATTGGGAGCAACCAGCTTATGTACGATTGGGAGCAACCGCTTATGTACGATTGGGAGCAAACAGCTTATGTACGATTGGGAACTGCCAACTTATGTACGATTGGGAGCAACCGGCTTATGTACGATTGGGAGCAAACAGCTTATGTACGATTGGAACAGCCAGCTTATGTACGATTGGAAACAGCCAGCTTATGGACGATTGAGAGCAACCAGCTTATATACGATTGAGAGCAACCAGCTTATGTACGATTGAGAGCAACCAGCTTATGTACGATTGGGAGCAACCAGCTTATGTACGATTGAGAGCAAACAGCTTATGTACGATTGAGAGCAACCAGCTTATGTACGGTTGGGAGCGACCAGCTTATTTCGATTGGCATGAGATAAACCAGCTTATCTACGGTTGGAATAGAAGCAACCAGCTAATTTACGACTGGGAGAAACCAACTTGTGTACTATTGGCATGGAAGCAACCAACATACGTACGATTGGGATGGAAGCAACCAACTTATGTACTATTGGGATGGAAGCAACCAACTTATGTACTATTGGGATGGAAGCAACCAACTTATGTACTATTGGGATGGAAGCAACCAACTTATGTACTATTGGGATGGAAGCAACCAACTTATGTACTATTGGGATGGAAGCAACCAACTTATGTACGGTTGGCATGGAAGCAACCAACTTATTTACGATTGCATGGAAGCAACCAGCTTATGTACAATTGGGAACAACAAACTTATGTACGATCCGCATGGAAGCAACCAGCTTATGTACAATTGGGAACAACCAACTTATGTACGATCCGCATGGAAGCAACCAGCTTATGTACAATTGGGAGCAACCAGCTTACAACTGAAAGGGTAAAGTCCTAATGTAGGGTTAAAGCAAGGCCCTATGTGTATAAAGATGGCCGTGCTTAATGAAGTGTAAGAGGTACAAGATGGGTACATAATTTTATTTTCTGGAGTTTAATTAGGATGGACATGTTCCAGTAGACATACCCTTAAAAATATGTACTTGGCTCGCAGAAATAGGAAATATAGTAAAAACGAAGAAGAGAATTGACTCATTCAATTTCACATGTTGTATCTTAGTTATGTAAATTAAAAACATCGAAAACGTATACAAAAGAGACGTGGTATGTAACTACATGTACGCTGTTCTCATTTTACTTTCTTTCTATCATGTAACACTCAGGAATGCTAATGCAAAATCAATATCTACACCCAGCTTCATCCACTCCTGTCTGTCTCTGTTCGTCTGTACTCCTGTCTGTCTTTCTGCATAATCAATCAATCAACCAATTAATCAATCAGTCAGTCAGTTTGTCTGTCTGTCTGCCTGCCTACCCGTCCCTCCGTCCGTCCGTCTGTCTGTCTGTCTGTCTGTCTTTGGTGAATCTAACACATCTCCTGGCAACCACTTCCTTATTAGCTTATATCATCATTAGTACAATTTGTCAGTTTGCTTTACTAAAATATAGACGTGGCTACTTAACTCACGTCTCATCACCAACCTACCAGTCTCACCCCCTCTAAGACCTCTAGCTAATCCCATATCTCTTTCTACATATTTCAGTGACCTCACCTATTCGGTGTTTCCACCTAACGGCCCACCGTCATTTTAAAAATAGATTTTGGAGCTCTCATTACCATACTATAGAGCCACGCTTTTTCTTAGCACCACATCCGTTATTCTAGGAAGCCGCGGTTACTGTGACTTAGTTGAACTTCCAAGTATCATTATGACAATGCTCACTTTCTAGGAAACGTTGACAAATTGTTTTGTTTGTTCCTCGTAGACGACCTCTGTTTATCTAAACGTTGGTTTGTCCAGTCCCAGCTTATAATAGCAAAGATGCAAACTTACGAATACAGTTTATATTATTTAATATAATTTGTATTTATATAATTTAATTAATTTATATTATTTTTATTCCCAACGCATCGACGGCCTGAATATTAATGTGTTTCCATGTCTATGCTCACGGCTTCCTGTCGTGTTAAATGTTGGGACATAATGGAAGTCGTTGAACCAGAACATTCATGGAAACCAAACATTCCATCAACGCAAATTGTTTAAAGAGCAGTTTAATTGCCAAAAACTTATTAAAGCACACGTATTCTTGATTATGAAGAGGAAAGTTAGAATACTTGGTCACAACTGGCAAAATAAAAGGACAGAGAGATCGCGGACGACAAAGAGAGAAAATACTGAATAGCTTGGTGTAATGGCATGGAAAACAGTCAACAGAACCGATACGATGCACTGTAGATAGAAGATTGTGGAAAGACACGATCGCCTACGCTAAACGGTATGCCACATGATAATGATGATGATTATCGGTGAAATACTTGTGTAAGCATGTGCATATGGCACCGTCACTGATAAGTTAAACATTTGTTCAAGACCAGTCAAGTAGGTTGAAGAAAAAGAACATTATTACACTTTGTCTTTTTTTCCAAGACGAACACATAGCCTCAAGCTCACTCGTCCCTGCCAGTGATCCCAGCAGAAATAAAACAAGTGGGTACCTAGTCATTGGTAAGGGGAAATCATGCATCAGAGTGCACTGGAACGCGTTCTCTCAAAAGATACGCCCATGATAAGTGGAGGCTCTACATAACACTCTCCTGCGGCAGCAAAACATTGTTAGGGGAAACCTTCACCTTTTACCTTCTATCGCTTTTATGAAAATCTGCATGCAGATGCAGGACAACTTCCTTGTGCCAAGTTGTAGGTTTGCATTCATTATGTGAGCACTAACAAGTGGGAGATGAATGTGTCTGGGGCATGTTAGATGTGTTGATGACAATCACAAAGAGATATTTGGGGAACTTATGGAAACGGCTTGTGAGGAGACCTAAACATATAGAAAAAGTGGAGTCTCATTCATGAGAGACTTCTCCGCTGATAAAGAATATGGAACAAGAAAAAAGTAGCACTAAGAGAACAATTCAAAGAAATGGTACAACATTCAAAAATGAAATGAAGCAAAACAAAACTAGAAGATGAAAGATACAATAAATAAAAGTAGTAGTAGCCTCCGTCAGTCATAGTTGACTATGGATTTTTCAGCGTCCTAGAAATGTTATTGTTTTCTTTCTTTTCTTTCGTCGTGTATTCACTTTCTCTATGAATCTGTCTGCTTCTTCTTTGAGGTGAACCTTTAGAGTGTGTTTCCATAGATTGCGGTCTGCAGCTATGTCTTCCCATGCTGCAAGGTTTATGTTCAGAGTCTTCATGTCGCGTTTACACACATCTACAAATCGAAGTTTTGGGCGCCCCCTAGTTCTTTTACCATCTGCCAGTTGTCCATAGAGTATATCTTTTGGTACGCGGCCATCTTTCATACGGTGTACATGGCCAAGCCAGCGTAACCGACGTTGTTTGAGCAGCGTGTAGATATTCGGTAGGCCTGTGTAAGTCAGGACCTCCACGTTTGTCACTTTATCCTTCCAGGTGATACCAAGAATACGGCGTAGACATCGCATATGGAATGCATTATAAATAAAAATATGAGACCCTAAATGATAAATTTGTCTGTTCATTCTGCTGTAGATTTGTCACTCAAATATTAAGAGAAGGTGATTGGTAGAACAGACTCTGGTAGTTAAAAACAAAACAAACAATAATCTGATTCCGTCTGTGAAAACCAAGATGGTCAGATATAAAATACATGCACCCTGAAAAGTGTGATCATTATGTTTTGTTCAAGTGTAGACAAGTGTTCTAGAAAGAAACTGTGTTCGCATTGTGTCTAATATAGAGTGACCATTTTTTTCCCATGGTTTCCGGGGACATTTGTCATATTTTTTACATTTCATAGGATTTTTTTGCTTATTTCTGAGACTGTCCCACAAAATCGGGGACGAACTATATATATATATATGTGTGTGTGTGTGTGTGTGTGTGTGTGTGTGTGTGTGTGTGTGTTTACATATATATATTTATTTATATATATATATATATGTGTGTGGGTGGGTGTGTGACTGTGTGTGCGCAAGAAATTTTGTAGATGCAAAAAAAAGATAACTTTAAATTTCATAATAACTGTTCATTTGCTGTTAGATTTTATTTTTGTTAATATTCACGGTACTTATGCGATACACGCACTTAATGACATTACAATAGCTATATAGTTGTGTTTCTCAATTAAAAAAAATATTTAAAATAAAAAAAAATTTCAACAACATATAGATATCAATTGCAGTATTAAAGTAATGTTTACAGTACCTTATTTATACTGAAGAGGTTGTTGCCTCGGCGTGGTACTTGTTTTTTGAGTGTATCTTTCTCAAGATCTCATGATTTGAAGCAAGTTTTTCACTGAAGCTTTCACACGATAAATTAATGTTAGTTTTACTGTTGGCGACTTTGGCGAGATACTTTGGCGGGAGATGTCCGGAAAGGCAGGGGTGGGGGAGAGAGAGTGTCTGCTCTTTTTAAAAATTAAACCCATCCCAATAGAAGTGAGTGGTGGGAATAGAAGTGACGTAGCACCGCGCTTCAAGAGTTCAAAGAGCTATCTCCGACACAACGCGTCCAAGTCTTCTCTTTTATCTTCTTGCTAATGCCGCTCAGTCTGGGATAAAGAAACACAACTCAGTAACGTCCTGAGTCCTAGTGATTACTTAAAAGAGGGCCGATTCCGTGTATGAACATTTATTTATTCACTGAAATCGGGGACAAAATCGGGGACAAATTTCTTTCGGGGACAACTTCTACATTCCGGGGACTGTCCCCGGAAATCGGGGACGAATGGTCACCCTAGTCTAATAAGAGGCAAGGTTAAGACGTACGATCAATTAGGCTCTAAAACAGAATGTAATGAAAAATTGTTAATTTCCGTTTTCTGCTTTCTTTTTTTTCCTCAATGGGTGGTTTTTAATGTCTACATGTGACTTGCTGGGCCAGCCGTGGTTTCAGGGTCAAACATATATTAATACTTGAAAGGTGCCAAATCATTCCCAATTTGAATCACAACATGTTTCCCTCCAATATGTGAAGGCTCGCCCTGGTTCCGATCATGTGATCGTCGTACTTTGACATATTTCATTCGCACTCGTCGTTGGTTTCATTTTGGACATTCGCCCTATGAGGTCATGGCGGCATCATCCTCTGGCATTAATTTTGCCAACCAGCTGTGATCATTGCCCGGGGTATGGTGCTACGAGCTACATATGAGAATGTGAGAGATGGATGGAGACCAGTATTTGTGCATGCTTCTATGCAGTAAAAGATATAGGCATAGAAGACAACAGATTAATAGATGAACTGATATAAGATGAACAACATGCAGTAGACATACTACAGAGCTTCTACCGAACACTCCATTTATCCTCGACGATGAAAGGTAACAGAGGCAGAGTTGTTGTTGTTGTTGACGGATTACCACGAGTTGATGCGGGCAGGTTGCCCTTTGACTCATGAGATGTGGCGGGTCGTAATGGCTTTCTTGACAATCCCGGCTCTTACTGGGGAAGTTGGAGTTCGTCTGTCCCAGGCTATGCTGGGAAACTACTAGTCCAGCCCAGAGGTACTGCAATACTGGGTCCACTATATCAGTAACAGCCACCACTACAGGGATCACGGCGATCCTAGCTTCTGTTAGCCAATCTGGTTTGGCGCAGACTGTTTCCAGGGGAGACCAGGAGAAGGTAGAACTGCGAGGTCTTGGTCAGCTGATGGTGCGCCGACCCTGCTATTGCGACCGCAGGTCGCAGGCGCTTTTGCTACCCCAACAGAGGCAGATAAAAGCGAATAAAGTCAAGAAAATAATTGATGTTTAAAAATAATCAAGTAGCAGAATTTCGAATCTTTTTTTTCAACATCCGGAGGGATACAAGATTAAGCTAATGGGAATAGAAGAAAACTGGCAATAAAGGCAATAAAGGAGACAGCACGTTGTGAAGAAATAATGAGGTGATAAGACAAAACTCTTGGTATTTAAAAAAAAACATATACAGGAGCTATCATTACGTGATTATGTCATTTCTGAGTTCTGCTTGAGGGACATATAAGATCGGTGAATAAAGACCCTTTGTCCTGAGTAATCGCAACGAGGTGTTATTTTGACTCTACCGTGAATCGAACCCGCGTTATCCTGATTTGGAGCACGATGAGTTATCAATTTGGCCACCTGCTCTCTCCTCGTGGTATAAGAGACAGAATGATCATAACTAACAGAGTTTGCTAATTTTGTTAAAGCTGGGTCAACAAGAGCGCGCCTGAACGAGCACACACAGACAAATATTTCTGTGGGTCGTTAAGTTAACTTGCAACCACTACACGGAACTCCCACGCTCTAATGGTGGGGATTACCAAATACTGTGCCGATCCTAAATGTATTTTTTTGTAATTGGTGAAGATAAATGATAATAAAATACACAATCATTTAAAGTAGTTTAGAAAACTGCGTCGTAAAAATAGAAAGCTTTTTTCATAAAGTTTGAACCTATTGTCTAAATTTGTTTAATCTTTCTTGTTCTATAACAAGTAGTTCAGGCTAAAAGTTGTCCCTTATAATCTTATCGCGGGTGTTAAGTGCTTCGACCTCACAAGCCGACTTGCACATTTTTGGTGATGATACCACAGAATACTGTACTTCCTTGTTGTTATATCCTTTCTTAATTCTACGAGCAGGTTTTTTTTTTCCAGATATGTGGTGAGTGAGGGGAGTGGGAGTTTGTGGTGTTCTATCCTGGACTCAAGCAGATCGTACTTTCAGTCTGTTACACTTCAACCTGAAAATTGTCCATCTCATGCTGGTCCTTCTCGAGCTCCGAAGCCTCCGCTGTTCTGGGGCCGTAGTTGCAAATTTGTTTCAGTTTCATTCACGTGGTATAACTGAAGCACTTTATTTCAACTTTTTCTACACGTTTCATGCTAGAAGTAATTCCCCTCAATTTTTCTAACACTTCAATTCCCGATTCTGTCTCTCCTTTAAAGATATTGATGTTCTTTTCCGGAAGAATCTTGCATTATGTGATGTTTCTCTCTAGCTCCCTAACAATCAAGTACCCAATGATCGTATCCCCGTTTTTTTCATCGTCTCATTCTCCTTGGTCGCACAGCGACAGGGCAGTTCTACATTCCTAGAGACGTCTTTTAGGGCAACAACGCAGAGTTTGTACATTTTGTTTACCTTATGCGCGCCCTACATAATCGTCCTTCATAGAGTGTTTAAATTATGGCCCCAACTATTCATTTCTGATTCCCACTGCCCACAGCCAGGTTGTCTTTGCTCTGTCTGTTCCTCGTTCTCCAGTCCATTATATCGCATTTATTGTGGTTGTTTCTAAATCTCTTCTCCTTTCCTTCCTCATTTGCCTTTCAGCGTCGAGGGGAGATATAATTTCCGGTCTTTTACTCTTCTGTTCGCCTCTGCTGCTGCTATATTTCCTAGTGCTTCTAATATTTCGTCCATCCTTTTTTTCGTGGTCGAACCTTGGGTCTGGTATTCTCGCAACGTTTGCTGGAGGCTCGTTGTGTTATGTTTTAATGTTTCTGCCTTGTCACGTGGCCAATCCATGTTATCTGTTGTTTATTTATATATTCTATGGCGGGGGCTATTCTTAGCTTTTTTCTCAGTTCATCATTTCTGATCTTATCTCTCAGACTGTTTCCTGTCATTCGACTAGCACATTTAATCTCTGTAGAGGTTATTTTTCTTATTATTCTTGCATCTAGGGTCCAGGTCTGGCATTGGTAGCACAACGTTGGGATGAAGATTGTATTGTATAATGCTCGTTTTGCCTCTAGAGTTATTTCCTTGTTGGACAGTAGTGGTGATAACTGTCCAATGATTTGACAAGCTTTGTTGCATCTTGATTCTATCTCTGCTGTTATCCATCTCTTGACTCTATCTCTGCTGTTATCTATCTCTTGTTTCTATCTCTGTTGTTATCTATCTCTTGATTCTATCTCTTCTGAGAACAAATTTATTCAGTTCCATTGTCTGCTTGATGTCGCTGCAGACTTTTCCCTGCCTGCACCTCTTTAGCAGATTTAGCTGCAGGTTTTGTTTTGTCAATAAGATTTGTTTTTGTTCAGACACGCTCTTGTCGACCCAGATAAAAAAAAAAATTGGCAAACTCTGTTAATTGTGATAAATATCTCTTCTATACCACGAAGTTTAGCGTATCACATTATTTTTTCTTCATCTTGCTCTATCTGCTTTATCGTCTTCTGCACTCCTTCGCTTCATTTCATACCTCTCCGAATGTTGAAAGAGATTCGAAGTTTTGCTTCTCTAATATATGGAAACATTAATCGTTTCCTTTCACTTATCTCGGTACCTACCCTATCTAGTGTTCGATCAAGGCTCTGTTGTGTGTCTCCTACGTGGTGCTCATCTTGGTGTCAGCTCTTCTATTAATTCATCGTTTTCTAGGTCTATCTTTTTTCCTTCACAGCGTCGGACAGAAACACCGGTCCGCATCCGTCTCTAGTAATTTTCGTACACAGCTCCTAGGACTTGAACCCGTGACATTTTTATTGTGGGGCCAGCGTGCTACAACTTCTCTAAAATTTAAGCACGTCATTCCATTTATAACTGTAGGCTGATATAATGCCCTGACGTGAGATGCAGCAAGAGCTGAAAGGGGTTAACAACTCATAGCTAACTGCGTGTCTCAGGATCACACCAAAATGTTCTACTCCACCTCCCCGAGGTAGCTCTGGTATCAGCCTAATCGGTCAAGAGAACAGAAGAAGAAGAAGAAGAAGAGGAAGAAGAAGAAAAGAAGAAGAAGAAGAAAAAAGAAGAAGAAAAAAGAAGAAGAGGATGCAGAATAAGAAAAGAAGAATAAGAAGAAGAGGATGCAGAATAAGAAAAGAAGAATAAGAAGAAAAAAGAAGATGTTACAGAAGAAGAAAAGAAGAAGAGGAAGAAAATTATGATGATGAAAAATAGGAAGAAGGAGAAGAAGAGGTAAAAAGAAGAAAAAAGAAGAAGAAATAGAACTTTTTAAAGGTTCATTTTTGTCGTACAAGATAATGTGATCATTAACCATCACGCTTTGTTGTGGCATATGAAGCAGGCGTTTTCTTCACTATACTTCAACCGTAACCATTTCTCGTCATGGCTTGCACCAATCATTTCTGCATCCAAGACTCTTTTCTGATATTCTTTTGTCCCATTTTTCTTTCTATTACGAGTTCTAATATTGTTGTTATGCAAGATCGTTATAACGAATCTCCCAGCGGTATTTTAAACCGTGGTTGCAATTGTGCCCGCATATTGAAGAAGGTATAACACTGAGAATGTATCACATGGTCTTGTTATCGTGCAACCTTTTGGTGCTTATTTGTTTTTGTTTTTAAATTCATTTTACCCAGAAACTTTATTTTCTCTCAACGTTGAAAGGCAACACAGTTGCTCTGTTGCCTTTCAGCGTCGAAGGAAACTAAAGATTATGGGTAAATGATCTGTTGTGTGTCTTCTTTATGTTGTCTAACATTTCATTACATTCTTTGTCTTCTATGTCTACCTTTCTCCTTTTCCTTTTTTTTCTGTGTTAACACTCTTTGTGGAAAACCGGCAGGTGTCAATCGTGTTACCTGCCCAAACTATTTGTTTTGTTATTTCTTAATACGACACAGTACTTGTTAGCCTTCAGCTCCTTTACTTACATCTCAATTTCTAATTGTCTCCTCTTGTCACATTTAATATTCTTCCTGTAAATCTAATGCATTGCTGTGCTTTATTTCACTGTCTGTTTTGAATCCACATCTAGAATTTAGAACGGAATGACGTCACGGCAGGCGGGTATCCCCATACCTGCGCATCCCCCGTCACGGCAACCAAGAGTGCGGCCATCATTATCGTTCTTACTGTTCTAGTGAATGTGCTGCGTTTTGAAAAAAAGCGCGCAGCTCATGATGCACTCTTCCAGGTCGCTGTAACGGCCGTCGCGGGCAGCACGACTTTCACACACCCGTGCCAAATCCATGTAGACTTCACGATCAATGAGCGTACCCCAAGAATCGCAGTCCTAACAAATGAAGTCAGGACTCTGTTTGGAGAAATACTCAATTCCAACCACAGTCCAGCTGGTCTCGAATTTGCAGTCAAACATAGATCCAGGGCAAAGCCGGGGCCTCGTAATGTTTCACCATAATCATCGTTCCGTCGTCTACAGCACAAAACTCTTCGCGCAGGCAGATATTGTAGTCAGGTGAATGCGACCAGTCTACCGCTGTCTCCGTACACTAAAATTCAGCCCAGAAAGAATCATTTGAAAATGAACTGCAGAAAAATAGCTCCCAGTCCTGAGCCAGATTTTACTAAGCACACATTCACATTTGGGATCGATAAAATAATGTTGGGGTGAATCCTAAATCGTTACGTTTTTTTTTTCGTTCGCCAGCTTTGACCTCTGACGAAGTCCCTAGAGTCTAGGAACTAAATTGTGTGTGTTACTCCGTTTTTCACTGGCAACCGTGTGCACAGGGGTCCCTCGCGGCACGGGCAGATAACTCCGTCTTCGGAGGTACTCACATTTGTTTCGACCATAAGTAATTGACATTTCAAGCCGGCCCTCGCTGCTGAGACAAGGTTGGTTGCCACAGAGAGAAATAATCAATAACAATCTCAATTGGTGCAGCCGGGATTTGAACCCACAACCTCTCTGTCTCGAGATCGGCGTCTTGCCTCGAGACCAACCAGTCCCCGTTACGTTGTTTAGAAATAATAGTTCTTTTCGACAAAGATAAAAGTAAAACATTAAATACAACACTCGCAGACATCCACTAACCAAGGTTGTCAAGGTTGGCAAAAAGACGTCCTCAACATAATTCAAGAAAATCCGAGCTTAATTAAATTATTTCATTGTTAATGTATGAAAAAAAAGAGTTTTCTAGTGCATTCTCTTCTCCTCACTCCGTAAGTAGTATAGCAGGAAGGATTTGGATATTATTTGGCCCGTAAATTAACAAAGATATATAGTGTGGTGCGCAGCGCACCACATGTACACGAGAGACAGGGGGAGTTAACCATGCCATTTCGTGTCGGTGACCCCGGAGGTGACGTGTTTATGTTTGGTGTAGGCTGACTTTGGAGTTCTTGAGCGATAGTGATAGGCTAGTAGATTATACAACATCAATGAAAAACAATCAATATAAAACAGAAGACAAAGATATATTTTATTCTTTTATTATCTCAATAGGTGTATAACATACATTGATATTATATAACATTACAAAAATATTCAGTACACGAAGTAAATATATAGTACAAGGATAACATTTAGTTATACCTATGTAGTTGGGTGTCTGCTTAGCTAGGGTGAAACTGTTAGAGATTGCTGGGTAGTCTAAACTGGTAGTGTAAAGAGTTAAATATCTAGAGGTGTAGTCGAGACATTATCATCAGCTACCTTTCTTTTTATATAGAAATAGGAAAGAGCATTTCTTGTTTGACTATAGGAAAATATGGAATTATTTAAGACTTTGAATCCTACATTTTTCCCACCCTTAGCCTTTTGCGTGGCGAGAACCTCTAAAAACATATCTTTATCTAATTTGTTGTGTTGCTTGCTTAACCCTTTACAACTGATTTTATCGTAATCCCCACTACAATGGTACGTCTTACTACATAAGCTAACAAGAGCTGTCCCTTCGTACTCTAGTTTAAAAAGCCCGGGCGTTCGTTTGGTGTACGCTTTAACACCCTTACAGTTTATACAGTCTGTCTTGCTAATATGCTCATCGCAAAACTCGGCAGGAAACCAGTCTTTATATACACTATTAAACTCATCCCGCAGACCTGACTTAACTATATCCTCTAGCTTAGGTGCACTTAACGCCAAGTATAAACTATCAGTATCTGTTTCACATAACTGAAAGTTGGACCTATCTACAAACTTATCTAAGAACTCGAAATAAAAATCTAACATACGAAGTTTTGCATATTGATACACGAAGAAACCGATTTGTAGGGGTAAGTCCCAAACAGTTTTCTTTTTCTCCATCTCAATTTCAAAAAGATCCTCCCCTATTTCAGTCATCTTTTTAAACCGGGAACTATTTATCATTTTTGATATCTCATCCCCCTGAACGTACGAGACAGCGCTATGATTGGCCTTATTGGTTAGAGTCTTCCCGTAGGCTGAGTTTCCTAAGAGCTTCATCGTATCGCTTACTATAGATTGACTTTCGTCTAGATCACCAGCCCGCCTAGCGTCAGAAACCATTTCTCCAAACTTTTTAAAACAACTAGACGGTTGATATTCTATCACTTGATAAATTTTTGTTACCTCCAATCCGTGGTCTAAATACCATTTTAACAGTGGTGTTGCCAACAAAATTTTTTCCCCGACATAACTACCGATTAGGGTGCGACGAGGGGTTGACAACAAGTTATGTTTGAGGGCATATTCACCCATAAACGGACCAATATCAGCACGCGTGACGTCAATATTTTTGAAAATTGGAGTCATCTCACTGAAATGTTCCTTCAGGCGATCGGGGACGAGTAGATCACATTCTACTAAACCAAAACATGTCCCATCTGAAACAGAAGCCAGAATCTGTTTATCACTGAGAGGGAGCCCTTCTTTAGAGTAAGAGGGTCTAGCTCTAGGGATGGCTTTAGAAAGGAAAGCCCTAATGGTTGGGTCAGACTTTTTCAGAGCCTGCCACTCACATTCCCACATAACTTCTACTGGGACTTTTACCTCCTCAGTTAGGTAGGTGTGTATCTCACATGTTTTTTCAAACAGCTCGAACAATGGCTTATTATTAACAGGGTTTCTTTCTTTATCTTTGGTGAGGGGACAGTCTTTGTGACCATGGTACAAACAACCATGAAAATTGTAGCCTCTTCTATTGGATTTATCCCACCCATCCACGGGGATGTTTCTATCACCTAACCGAAACTCCCTTCCATTAAACTGAGTTTTCAACTCCACCCCTTTTTGGTAGGCGACCCACGTTAGCCACTCTCTACTTTGTTGGACATAATAGTTATCTTTTTCGACCCTAAACCCGGTCTCCATTCTTCTAATAATTGGGTAATCTGTTGGCATTGGGTTCATCAGAGCCCAAAGATACAACGCGTTGGCATCGTAACCTTGGATGGATTTGACTACCTTTCCACCCCTAATAAGCGTTTTGCCTACCTCGTGATACCTATGAAAAATTATAGAGGGACCCCCAACGATATTATCTCTAATCATTTTGTGTAGACTCGCCTGTTTGCTCGAACATAAACTAAACATTACACCCCTATCAATGGTCTTAAAAAGATACTTTAAACAGACACCCGGAACCGAAATGGCGTCTTTAAAACAGTCTACACCCCGCTCCCCATAAAAGCGAACCTGCTGCTCCAAGGCTTCTAAGAATGGGACTACATCTTTGTTGTTATACCACACCAAAAAGTCCCTAAGTGTGGTCATGTTATTGTCCTGCCATACCTTTTTGCACAGAGCGTACTCCTCCTTGGAAATGTTGGAATTTTTTAACGACGAATAAAACGTTTCGTGTGGGGGTAGTTCTGTCTCGTCCAACTTTTGAGGGTCGTCTATATATTCATAACAAAAGTAACCCTTTGTCTCACTAATCTTATAAGCCGCCAGATATTTACTATAGCTAAACCCGGGGGCTAGATAGTTTACTACATCTAAGAATTTTAGATTCGGCGTTGCAATACACATAAAGTTATTGTTTCTTTTAACTATAAACTTGAACGGTCTTTCTACTTTGTAGTCTACTTCCATTTTATCTTCCTCTTCTTCGTTAACATCAGCGTCCTCTTCTTCTTCCATACTATCACCTTCTTCACCCACTTGGGCAGTGACAGCCATGAAGTGCTTTATTAAATAAGGTTTAATGACGTTGACGTCATATTTCCCCGAGTTAAACCCTATTACTGGAAGCTCTTTTAAATACTCATCAAACTTAGCTATTAGCTTGTCTTTATTCAGTTCATGGAGTTGAGTAAAAATACTGTCAAACCGAGCTCGCAACAACGAGTATGCCGTATCGGCGACACTAGTGAGATAATCAACCATCTGACTAACTAAAACCTGTGGGTCACCCTTGGTTATGAAACATTTTGGTGCCTCCCACCCAGGGACATTTGACGCTATAGAACAGGAGAGGGGTACATGTTTAGCTACAAAGGTGGTCGAGTGCGTCTCTTTGGGAACATTCCTACTATCAAAGTAACATTCATAATCGAATGTCGCCCTGAATGGGTAAATAAAACACTCTGGAGTACTGAGCCTTTCAGCGCTGATCGCGTCCCATACACTTTCAGGTGAAGAATAAACACCACCTTTATATGTCTCTACAGCCAAATCCCCATTGCAAGTTTTTTCATGCTTATCCATACGCCAAAACTCTTTCCACAATTTCCCACATTTTCCACAAGAAAAGCTTTTACTAGCCCTGGAAAGATCGTTTATATAAAAGAAGTGGTTTTTGTAAAGTAAAAGACGGAGAGTTTCACTATAACTACTGCCACTTCTCAGGACAATACGCAAGGCTTGTTCAGAATCAAACTCAAAAATATCTATGTTTACTGAAAAACAACTTTCTAAGAGAGACATTTCAGCAAGAGTTACACCGTGAAAGTTACTTAACTTTAGAGACGGGTTAAACTGTTTGAAAAGTAGTCTCGAAACCTTCCTAACATTAGTATTTGAAGTTCCTCGATGGACAGCTAGACAACGGAAGAAACAGAGATTATCATTGTAAACTTTAGAATTGGAGTCGTTTTGAAGTGTTCTAATACCATGATTTGATGCAATGTATGTTGGGATATCTATCAGACACCCTATAGGATAATCTTGGAGTTTATAAATATAAACACTCGTACTGACTAATGCTTCTAATGTATATTTAGTTGTCTCCCTGTTTTTATCTGCATACCCTAATATATCACTTTCATTTAATCTATCAACAAATGTTTCAAAGTCATTTTTGTTGTTAACTAACAACGGTTTGTCTAACCCTGTCGCATTATTTGAACTGGCGTGAAAGTAACGCAGCCCCTGTGTCTCTCTATGTCTTAAGACTAGATGATGACTATAATTCACCTTGAAACGCTTTTTCTGGGCTTGGAAGATTGGGTTTACAAGAGTCTTCCAATCTATAGGAGTATCAGGCTGATGAAATATAGTGTACGTGTCCATGTATTTGGTCCTACGTTCATGTGTTCTAATAGCTAACCAGTTGTTCTTATATATCTTCTTAATATCTTGAGGTAACTTATTTAAAGAGTCTATTTCATTAATAAGTCTTGGTCTCTTTGAGGGCTCTTGAGTCGAACTCTTTACTCCCCGCTTGCGTGAGGTTGTCGATACAAGTGGGCCTGGTAGCGTTGATGATGGTGTTGAGTCATCCACAGCTATGTCATGGCTAGCAAGATGTACTTGCAGATGGCTTGCTCCAGTGAATATTTGTTGACAGATGTGGCAGATATAGGAGGTAACACTGGTCTCTTTAGAAGGTACTTGATCGGCTGACACAGGAGTTGGTGACGCTGGAACTACTGAGACAAGAGATACAGGATGCTCTGTCTTGATATGTCTGGCAAGGCTGTCTACTCTTGTATATACTCGTTCACAAACATCACATTTGTATTGCTGACGCCCATGTACACTAGCAACGTGTCGTTTTACGATCCGGCTCCGGGTGAAAGTTTTGGCGCAGAGATGACAAGTGTTAGACATCTGTAGAAAAGAAATTGAAACATTACAACTAAAGAGTAAAGAACAGTAAACATTACAAGAAAAGTAAACAACAAGATACACAACTTATCGAAATTAGGTCACAAAAGTAACACGTGGACACTAAAAAACCAACTTAGCGAAGTTAGGTCACAAAAGTAACACGTGGATACTAAACAACCAACTTATCGAAAATAGGTTACTAAAGTAACATACTATAATGTTAAAGAACTAAGATAACACTTACTTTTTATGTGTTTGAAGGTACGAGACACATCCGTCGGCAACAACTGTAAGCGAAAGACTGATTACAAGCTTCACAGTCGCGTTATATATACACGCCAGAAACACCGGAAGTGTTACTAAAAATAGAGCTGACCGCTGATGCAATACCGGAAGTGTTACTAAAAATAGCTTTTGACTGCTGACGTGATGCCCGTGGAGTTTCTAAAAATAGATTTTGACCTATGATGCAATACCAGGCGACTTTATAGGAGTTTTTCCCCTTGACCCTTTATGAGGGACGCCCATTAAACTGTTATAAATAGTAAATGTAACATCTAGACATACCCCAAACTTTATATTAAGCATCCCTGTATCAAGAATTTACATCAAAACAACTTTTGAAATTACTACTCCGGTACCCATTTTTGATGGTTACGCCCATGAAACTGTTAAAAATAGTAAATTTAACATCTAGACATACTCCAAACTTTATATTAAGCATCCCCATAACAAAAATTTACATAAAAACAACTTTTGAAATTACTACCCCTGTACCCATTTTTGGTGGTTACGCCCATGAAACTGTTAAAAATAGTAAATTTAACATCTAGACATACCCAAACTTTATATTAAGCATCCCCATAACAAAAATTTACATAAAAACAACTTTTGAAATTACTACCCCTGTACCCATTTTTGGCGGTTACGCCCACGAAACTGTTAAAAATAGTCAATTTAACATCTAGACATACCCCAAACTTTATATTTAGCATCCCCGTATCAAGAAGTTACATAAAAACAACTTTTGAAATTACTACCCCTGTACCCATTTTTGGCGGTTACGCCCACGAAACTGTTAAAAATAGTCAATTTAACATCTAGACATACCCAAACTTTATATTAAGCATCCCCGTATCAAGAATTTACATAAAAACAACTTTTGAAATTACTACTCCGGTACCCATTTTTGATGGTTACGCCCATGAAACTGTTAAAATAGTCAATTTACACTCTAGACATATCCCAAACTTCATTTTAGTCATCCCCATATCAAGAATTTACATAAAAATCACTTTAAATTACTACCCCATACCCATTTTTGGCGGTTACGCCCATGAAACTGTTAAAAATAGTCAATATAACACCTAGACATATCCCAAACTTTATATTAAGCATCCCCATATCAAGAAGTTACATAAAAACAACTTTTGAAATTACTACCCCTGTACCCATTTTTGGCGGTTACGCCCATGAAATCGATAAAAAAATTGAAGTTTAACCTATTGGCATACATCAAACATAATATGTGACACGCCCATGTATCAAATTTGCCTAAAAAATCAACCAAAAATTAGTAGTATACAATGTCAATTAGGGACCCCCAAAACATGCGTTCAAACGCAGATAAATCCTTATATAAATAGTCTACACGCAGATCAACGCAGATTTTTTCTTATATGAGAGTCTACCGTTTTTCCTTATAGTCTATCCATCCTAATTGACATTGTATACTACTAATTTTTGGTTGATTTTTTAGGCAAATTTGATACATGGGCGTGTCACATATTATGTTTGATGTATGCCAATAGGTTAAACTTCAATTTTTTATCGATTTCATGGGCGTAACCGCCAAAAATGGGTACAGGGGTAGTAATTTCAAAAGTTGTTTTTATGTAACTTCTTGATATGGGGATGCTTAATATAAAGTTTGGGATATGTCTAGGTGTTATATTGACTATTTTTAACAGTTTCATGGGCGTAACCGCCAAAAATGGGTATGGGGGTAGTAATTTAAAAAGTGATTTTTATGTAAATTCTTGATATGGGGATGACTAAAATGAAGTTTGGGATATGTCTAGAGTGTAAATTGACTATTTTTAACAGTTTCATGGGCGTAACCATCAAAAATGGGTACCGGAGTAGTAATTTCAAAAGTTGTTTTTATGTAAATTCTTGATACGGGGATGCTTAATATAAAGTTTGGGGTATGTCTAGATGTTAAATTGACTATTTTTTAACAGTTTCGTGGGCGTAACCGCCAAAAATGGGTACAGGGGTAGTAATTTCAAAAGTTGTTTTTATGTAACTTCTTGATACGGGGATGCTAAATATAAAGTTTGGGGTATGTCTAGATGTTAAATTGACTATTTTTAACAGTTTCGTGGGCGTAACCGCCAAAAATGGGTACAGGGGTAGTAATTTCAAAAGTTGTTTTTATGTAAATTTTTGTTATGGGGATGCTTAATATAAAGTTTGGGTATGTCTAGATGTTAAATTTACTATTTTTAACAGTTTCATGGGCGTAACCACCAAAAATGGGTACAGGGGTAGTAATTTCAAAAGTTGTTTTTATGTAAATTTTTGTTATGGGGATGCTTAATATAAAGTTTGGAGTATGTCTAGATGTTAAATTTACTATTTTTAACAGTTTCATGGGCGTAACCATCAAAAATGGGTACCGGAGTAGTAATTTCAAAAGTTGTTTTGATGTAAATTCTTGATACAGGGATGCTTAATATAAAGTTTGGGGTATGTCTAGATGTTACATTTACTATTTATAACAGTTTAATGGGCGTCCCTCATAAAGGGTCAAGGGAAAAACTCCTATAAAGTCGCCTGGTATTGCATCATAGGTCAAAATCTATTTTTAGAAACTCCACGGGCATCACGTCAGCAGTCAAAAGCTATTTTTAGTAACACTTCCGGTATTGCATCAGCGGTCAGCTCTATTTTTAGTAACACTTCCGGTGTTTCTGGCGTGTATATATAACGCGACTGTGAAGCTTGTAATCAGTCTTTCGCTTACAGTTGTTGCCGACGGATGTGTCTCGTACCTTCAAACACATAAAAAGTAAGTGTTATCTTAGTTCTTTAACATTATAGTATGTTACTTTAGTAACCTATTTTCGATAAGTTGGTTGTTTAGTATCCACGTGTTACTTTTGTGACCTAACTTCGCTAAGTTGGTTTTTTAGTGTCCACGTGTTACTTTTGTGACCTAATTTCGATAAGTTGTGTATCTTGTTGTTTACTTTTCTTGTAATGTTTACTGTTCTTTACTCTTTAGTTGTAATGTTTCAATTTCTTTTCTACAGATGTCTAACACTTGTCATCTCTGCGCCAAAACTTTCACCCGGAGCCGGATCGTAAAACGACACGTTGCTAGTGTACATGGGCGTCAGCAATACAAATGTGATGTTTGTGAACGAGTATATACAAGAGTAGACAGCCTTGCCAGACATATCAAGACAGAGCATCCTGTATCTCTTGTCTCAGTAGTTCCAGCGTCACCAACTCCTGTGTCAGCCGATCAAGTACCTTCTAAAGAGACCAGTGTTACCTCCTATATCTGCCACATCTGTCAACAAATATTCACTGGAGCAAGCCATCTGCAAGTACATCTTGCTAGCCATGACATAGCTGTGGATGACTCAACACCATCATCAACGCTACCAGGCCCACTTGTATCGACAACCTCACGCAAGCGGGGAGTAAAGAGTTCGACTCAAGAGCCCTCAAAGAGACCAAGACTTATTAATGAAATAGACTCTTTAAATAAGTTACCTCAAGATATTAAGAAGATATATAAGAACAACTGGTTAGCTATTAGAACACATGAACGTAGGACCAAATACATGGACACGTACACTATATTTCATCAGCCTGATACTCCTATAGATTGGAAGACTCTTGTAAACCCAATCTTCCAAGCCCAGAAAAAGCGTTTCAAGGTGAATTATAGTCATCATCTAGTCTTAAGACATAGAGAGACACAGGGGCTGCGTTACTTTCACGCCAGTTCAAATAATGCGACAGGGTTAGACAAACCGTTGTTAGTTAACAACAAAAATGACTTTGAAACATTTGTTGATAGATTAAATGAAAGTGATATATTAGGGTATGCAGATAAAAACAGGGAGACAACTAAATATACATTAGAAGCATTAGTCAGTACGAGTGTTTATATTTATAAACTCCAAGATTATCCTATAGGGTGTCTGATAGATATCCCAACATACATTGCATCAAATCATGGTATTAGAACACTTCAAAACGACTCCAATTCTAAAGTTTACAATGATAATCTCTGTTTCTTCCGTTGTCTAGCTGTCCATCGAGGAACTTCAAATACTAATGTTAGGAAGGTTTCGAGACTACTTTTCAAACAGTTTAACCCGTCTCTAAAGTTAAGTAACTTTCACGGTGTAACTCTTGCTGAAATGTCTCTCTTAGAAAGTTGTTTTTCAGTAAACATAGATATTTTTGAGTTTGATTCTGAACAAGCCTTGCGTATTGTCCTGAGAAGTGGCAGTAGTTATAGTGAAACTCTCCGTCTTTTACTTTACAAAAACCACTTCTTTTATATAAACGATCTTTCCAGGGCTAGTAAAAGCTTTTCTTGTGGAAAATGTGGGAAATTGTGGAAAGAGTTTTGGCGTATGGATAAGCATGAAAAAACTTGCAATGGGGATTTGGCTGTAGAGACATATAAAGGTGGTGTTTATTCTTCACCTGAAAGTGTATGGGACGCGATCAGCGCTGAAAGGCTCAGTACTCCAGAGTGTTTTATTTACCCATTCAGGGCGACATTCGATTATGAATGTTACTTTGATAGTAGGAATGTTCCCAAAGAGACGCACTCGACCACCTTTGTAGCTAAACATGTACCCCTCTCCTGTTCTATAGCGTCAAATGTCCCTGGGTGGGAGGCACCAAAATGTTTCATAACCAAGGGTGACCCACAGGTTTTAGTTAGTCAGATGGTTGATTATCTCACTAGTGTCGCCGATACGGCATACTCGTTGTTGCGAGCTCGGTTTGACAGTATTTTTACTCAACTCCATGAACTGAATAAAGACAAGCTAATAGCTAAGTTTGATGAGTATTTAAAAGAGCTTCCAGTAATAGGGTTTAACTCGGGGAAATATGACGTCAACGTCATTAAACCTTATTTAATAAAGCACTTCATGGCTGTCACTGCCCAAGTGGGTGAAGAAGGTGATAGTATGGAAGAAGAAGAGGACGCTGATGTTAACGAAGAAGAGGAAGATAAAATGGAAGTAGACTACAAAGTAGAAAGACCGTTCAAGTTTATAGTTAAAAGAAACAATAACTTTATGTGTATTGCAACGCCGAATCTAAAATTCTTAGATGTAGTAAACTATCTAGCCCCCGGTTTAGCTATAGTAAATATCTGGCGGCTTATAAGATTAGTGAGACAAAGGGTTACTTTTGTTATGAATATATAGACGACCCTCAAAAGTTGGACGAGACAGAACTACCCCCACACGAAACGTTTTATTCGTCGTTAAAAAATTCCAACATTTCCAAGGAGGAGTACGCTCTGTGCAAAAAGGTATGGCAGGACAATAACATGACCACACTTAGGGACTTTTTGGTGTGGTATAACAACAAAGATGTAGTCCCATTCTTAGAAGCCTTGGAGCAGCAGGTTCGCTTTTATGGGGAGCGGGTGTAGACTGTTTTAAAGACGCCATTTCGGTTCCGGGTGTTTGTTTAAAGTATCTTTTTAAGACCATTGATAGGGGTGTAATGTTTAGTTTATGTTCGAGCAAACAGGCGAGTCTACACAAAATGATTAGAGATAATATCGTTGGGGGTCCCTCTATAATTTTTCATAGGTATCACGAGGTAGGCAAAACGCTTATTAGGGGTGGAAAGGTAGTCAAATCCATCCAAGGTTACGATGCCAACGCGTTGTATCTTTGGGCTCTGATGAACCCAATGCCAACAGATTACCCAATTATTAGAAGAATGGAGACCGGGTTTAGGGTCGAAAAAGATAACTATTATGTCCAACAAAGTAGAGAGTGGCTAACGTGGGTCGCCTACCAAAAAGGGGTGGAGTTGAAAACTCAGTTTAATGGAAGGGAGTTTCGGTTAGGTGATAGAAACATCCCCGTGGATGGGTGGGATAAATCCAATAGAAGAGGCTACAATTTTCATGGTTGTTTGTACCATGGTCACAAAGACTGTCCCCTCACCAAAGATAAAGAAAGAAACCCTGTTAATAATAAGCCATTGTTCGAGCTGTTTGAAAAAACATGTGAGATACACACCTACCTAACTGAGGAGGTAAAAGTCCCAGTAGAAGTTATGTGGGAATGTGAGTGGCAGGCTCTGAAAAAGTCTGACCCAACCATTAGGGCTTTCCTTTCTAAAGCCATCCCTAGAGCTAGACCCTCTTACTCTAAAGAAGGGCTCCCTCTCAGTGATAAACAGATTCTGGCTTCTGTTTCAGATGGGACATGTTTTGGTTTAGTAGAATGTGATCTACACGTCCCCGATCGCCTGAAGGAACATTTCAGTGAGATGACTCCAATTTTCAAAAATATTGACGTCACGCGTGCTGATATTGGTCCGTTTATGGGTGAATATGCCCTCAAACATAACTTGTTGTCAACCCTCGTCGCACCCTAATCGGTAGTTATGTCGGGGAAAAAATTTTGTTGGCAACACCACTGTTAAAATGGTATTTAGACCACGGATTGGAGGTAACAAAAATTTATCAAGTGATAGAATATCAACCGTCTAGTTGTTTTAAAAAGTTTGGAGAAATGGTTTCTGACGCTAGGCGGGCTGGTGATCTAGACGAAAGTCAATCTATAGTAAGCGATACGATGAAGCTCTTAGGAAACTCAGCCTACGGGAAGACTCTAACCAATAAGGCCAATCATAGCGCTGTCTCGTACGTTCAGGGGGATGAGATATCAAAAATGATAAATAGTTCCCGGTTTAAAAAGATGACTGAAATAGGGGAGGATCTTTTTGAAATTGAGATGGAGAAAAAGAAAACTGTTTGGGACTTACCCCTACAAATCGGTTTCTTCGTGTATCAATATGCAAAACTTCGTATGTTAGATTTTTATTTCGAGTTCTTAGATAAGTTTGTAGATAGGTCCAACTTTCAGTTATGTGAAACAGATACTGATAGTTTATACTTGGCGTTAAGTGCACCTAAGCTAGAGGATATAGTTAAGTCAGGTCTGCGGGATGAGTTTAATAGTGTATATAAAGACTGGTTTCCTGCCGAGTTTTGCGATGAGCATATTAGCAAGACAGACTGTATAAACTGTAAGGGTGTTAAAGCGTACACCAAACGAACGCCCGGGCTTTTTAAACTAGAGTACGAAGGGACAGCTCTTGTTAGCTTATGTAGTAAGACGTACCATTGTAGTGGGGATTACGATAAAATCAGTTGTAAAGGGTTAAGCAAGCAACACAACAAATTAGATAAAGATATGTTTTTAGAGGTTCTCGCCACGCAAAAGGCTAAGGGTGGGAAAAATGTAGGATTCAAAGTCTTAAATAATTCCATATTTTCCTATAGTCAAACAAGAAATGCTCTTTCCTATTTCTTTATAAAAAGAAAGGTAGCTGATGATAATGTCTCGACTACACCTCTAGATATTTAACTCTTTACACTACCAGTTTAGACTACCCAGCAATCTCTAACAGTTTCACCCTAGCTAAGCAGACACCCAACTACATAGGTATAACTAAATGTTATCCTTGTACTATATATTTACTTCGTGTACTGAATATTTTTGTAATGTTATATAATATCAATGTATGTTATACACCTATTGAGATAATAAAAGAATAAAATATATCTTTGTCTTCTGTTTTATATTGATTGTTTTTCATTGATGTTGTATAATCTACTAGCCTATCACTATCGCTCAAGAACTCCAAAGTCAGCCTACACCAAACATAAACACGTCACCTCCGGGGTCACCGACACGAAATGGCATGGTTAACTCCCCCTGTCTCTCGTGTACATGTGGTGCGCTGCGCACCACACTATATATCTTTGTTAATTTACGGGCCAAATAATATCCAAATCCTTCCTGCTATACTACTTCCGTATCCCACTTTTCTTCTCATAACAAACTGTGTTTTAATAATCACGTCTCATGTCGAATAATGCCTGATCATGTCTCATGTCTAATATATTCGTATAAATAAAAAAAATGTGTGTGCGTCAATTTTGACAGTTCACTGGACAGCTAAAAAAAGACCAACAAGAAAATTCACAAACAGGCCACCACAAAAACAGAGCCCCCAAAAAAACATCAGAAAAAAAAATAATCGACATATACCGGGCATATCATGAGAAGAGAAATGTCGGAAGCTCCCACTCGCCCTTCCTCACAACCTTCCTTTCCACTCGCCCTTCTCCACCATCTTGGCTTCCACTCGCCCTTCTCCACCATCTTGGCTTCCACTCGCCCTTCTCCACCATCTTGGCTTACACTCGCCCTTCTCCACCATCTTGGCTTCCACTCGCCCTTCTCCACCATCTTGGCTTCCACTCGCCCTTCTCCACCACTTTGGCTTCCACTCGTCCTTCTCCACCACCTTGGCTTCCACTCGCCCTTCTCCACCATCTTGTTTTCCACTCGTCCTTCTCCACCATCTTGGCTTCCACTCGTCCTTCTCCACCATCTTGGCTTCCACTCGCCCTTCCTCACAACCTTCCTTTCCACTCGCCCTTCTCCACCACTTTGGCTTCCACTCGTCCTTCTCCACCACCTTGGCTTCCACTCGCCCTTCTCCACCATCTTGTTTTCCACTCGTCCTTCTCCACCATCTTGGCTTCCACTCGTCCTTCTCCACCATCTTGGCTTCCACTCGCCCTTCTCCACCATCTTGGCTTACACTCGCCCTTCTCCACCATCTTGGCTTCCACTCGCCCTTCTCCACCATCTTGGCTTCCACTCGCCCTTCTCCACCATCTTGACTTCCACTCGTCTTCTCCACCACCGTGACTTCCACTCGCCTTCTCCACCATCTTGACTTCCACTCGTTCTTCTCCACCATCTTGGCTTCCACTCGCCCTTCCTCACAACCTTCCTTTCCACTCGCCCTTCTCCACCACTTTGGCTTCCACTCGTCCTTCTCCACCACCTTGGCTTCCACTCGCCCTTCTCCACCATCTTGTTTTCCACTCGTCCTTCTCCACCATCTTGGCTTCCACTCGTCCTTCTCCACCATCTTGGCTTCCACTCGCCCTTCTCCACCATCTTGGCTTACACTCGCCCTTCTCCACCATCTTGGCTTCCACTCGCCCTTCTCCACCATCTTGGCTTCCACTCGCCCTTCTCCACCATCTTGACTTCCACTCGTCTTCTCCACCACCGTGACTTCCACTCGCCTTCTCCACCATCTTGGCTTCCACTCGTTCCTCTCCACAAACTTGGCTTTCACTCGTTCTTCTCCACCATCTTGACTTCCACTCGCCTTCTCCACCATCTTGACTTCCACTCGTTCTTCTCCACCATCTTGGCTTCCACTCGCCCTTCTCCACCATCTTGGCTTCCACTCGTTTCTCTCCACCATCTTGACTTCCACTCGCCTTCTCCACCATCTTGGCTTCCACTCGTTCCTCTCCACAAACTTGGCTTTCACTCGTTCTTCTCCACCATCTTGACTTCCACTCGCCTTCTCCACCATCTTGGCTTCCACTCGTTCCTCTCCACCATCTTGGCTTCCACTCGTTCTTCTCCACCATCTTGACTTTCACTCGTTCCTCTCCACCATCTTGGCTTCCACTCGCCCTTCTCCACCATCTTGGCTTCCACTCGTTCCTCTCCACCATCTTGGCTTCCACTCGTTCCTCTCCACAAACTTGGCTTTCACTCGCCCTTTTCCACCATCTTGACTTCCACTCGTTCTTCTCCACCATCTTGGCTTCCACTCGCCCTTCCTCACAACCTTCCTTTCCACTCGCCCTTCTCCACCACTTTGGCTTCCACTCGTCCTTCTCCACCACCTTGGCTTCCACTCGCCCTTCTCCACCATCTTGGCTTCCACTCGTCCTTCTCCACCATCTTGGCTTCCACTCGCCCTTCTCCACCATCTTGGCTTCCACTCGCCCTTCTCCACCATCTTGGCTTACACTCGCCCTTCTCCACCATCTTGGCTTCCACTCGCCCTTCTCCACCATCTTGGCTTCCACTCGTTCTTCTCCACCATCTTGGCTTCCACTCGTTCCTCTCCACAAACTTGGCTTTCACTCGTTCTTCTCCACCATCTTGACTTCCACTCGCCTTCTCCACCATCTTGACTTCCACTCGTTCTTCTCCACCATCTTGGCTTCCACTCGCCCTTCTCCACCATCTTGGCTTCCACTCGTTCCTCTCCACCATCTTGACTTCCACTCGCCTTCTCCACCATCTTGGCTTCCACTCGTTCCTCTCCACAAACTTGGCTTTCACTCGTTCTTCTCCACCATCTTGACTTCCACTCGCCTTCTCCACCATCTTGGCTTCCACTCGTTCCTCTCCACCATCTTGGCTTCCACTCGTTCTTCTCCACCATCTTGACTTTCACTCGTTCCTCTCCACCATCTTGGCTTCCACTCGCCCTTCTCCACCATCTTGGCTTCCACTCGTTCCTCTCCACCATTTTGGCTTCCACTCGTTCCTCTCCACAAACTTGGCTTTCACTCGTTCTTCTCCACCATCTTGACTTCCACTCGCCTTCTCCACCATCTTGGCTTCCACTCGTTCCTCTCCACAAACTTGGCTTTCACTCGTTCTTCTCCACCATCTTGACTTCCACTCGCCTTCTCCACCATCTTGGCTTCCACTCGTTCCTCTCCACCATCTTGACTTCCACTCGCCTTCTCCACCATCTTGGCTTCCACTCGTTCCTCTCCACAAACTTGGCTTTCACTCGTTCTTCTCCACCATCTTGACTTCCACTCGCCTTCTCCACCATCTTGGCTTCCACTCGTTCCTCTCCACAAACTTGGCTTTCACTCGTTCCTCTCCACCATCTTGACTTCCACTCGCCTTCTCCACAATCTTGACTTCCACTCGCCCTTCTCCACCATCTTGGCTTCCACTCGTTCTTCTCCACCATCTTGGCTTCCACTCGTTCCTCTCCACAAACTTGGCTTTCACTCGTTCTTCTCCACCATCTTGACTTCCACTCGCCCTTCTCCACCATCTTGACTTCCACTCGCCCTTCTCCACCATCTTGGCTTCCACTCGTTCTTCTCCACCATCTTGGCTTCCACTCGTTCCTCTCCACAAACTTGGCTTTCACTCGTTCTTCTCCACCATCTTGACTTCCACTCGCCTTCTCCACCATCTTGACTTCCACTCGCCCTTCTCCACCATCTTGACTTCCACTCGCCCTTCTCCACCATCTTGACTTCCACTCGCCCTTCTCCACCATCTTGGCTTCCACTCGTTCTTCTCCACCATCTTGGCTTCCACTCGTTCCTCTCCACAAACTTGGCTTTCACTCGTTCTTCTCCACCATCTTGACTTCCACTCGCCCTTCTCCACCATCTTGTCTTCCACTCGCCCTTCTCCACCATCTTGGCTTCCACTCGTTCTTCTCCACCATCTTGGCTTCCACTCGTTCCTCTCCACAAACTTGGCTTTCACTCGTTCTTCTCCACCATCTTGACTTCCACTCGCCTTCTCCACCATCTTGACTTCCACTCGCCCTTCTCCACCATCTTGACTTCCACTCGCCCTTCTCCACCATCTTGACTTCCACTCGCCCTTCTCCACCATCTTGACTTCCACTCGCCCTTCTCCACCATCTTGACTTCCACTCGCCCTTCTCCACCATCTTGGCTTCCACTCGCCCTTCTCCACCATCTTGTCTTCCACTAGTTCCTCTCCACAAACTTGACATCCGCTTCCTCTTATTCACCACTTTGATTACCCCACCCCCACCCCCTTCTACACAACCAACTACTGTATCTTCACCACCTCACTTGATCAGGACGGATGTTTTTATTTGTTTCTGAAAACAAGATCCCGTTTGACAGCTTCTGAGATAAACAAATCTTAAATATGTAGAAGATTATTTTTTTTTTCTGGGAAAGAAATATGACCTGGTATAATACTAATCACATTACTAAGATAACAAGTGTAGCTTCAACATATAACTATTTTATAAATTGGATCAATCTTCTTGCAGACTCCAGTTATAGAATGGAAAAAGGATAAAAAGAGGAAAAATGATACAGCCCCCTGACTTGGACGGTTGTGAGAAAGGGGAGGTTGTGAGGAAGGGAAGGTTATGAGGAAGGGCGAGTGGAAGCTTCCGACATTTCTCTTCTCATGATGTGCCAGGTAAACGTCGATTATTTTTTTTTCTGATGTGTTTTGGGGACTCTGTTTTTGTGGTGGCCTGTTGGTCTCTTAATCATTTAAAAAAAAAAAAAAAAAAAAAAAACTCTATAAGGACTGGAAAGATAAGAAGAACCTAGAAAGATATGCAAAATATGCCTTAGCATTTACAAAAAAAAATAAAACTTTGATCGAAGAAACAAAGTAAAATACAAAAACAGAGCTCGGTCAAAAGATGAACAGAAACAATAAGACAGCCGCAAGAGACATCTACAAAGTAGTAAAAGCAACGAGAGCAAGAAAAGAAAACGACGACCCCATTTAACTAATAAAAGAATGGCAATCAATATCAAGCAACCAAAAACAAGAAAAACAGTGATTGAAAAACTGTTTCGAAGACTTATTAAACATAGCACCAAGTACCAGTAAAGCAACAAAAAGCACTAAGGATGTAGAGACACTGAACCTAATACCATATATAAGTAAATTAAAGAGGTAATAAAATATGCAGTAAGTAATAAAGCACTAGGTTCAGACAATATACCAGTAGAAAAAAAAAACAGCAGAGGCAGGAGAAACATAAGTTACATACATGGTAGCAAAAGAAAACGCAAACTATATTTCTCCTTGACGCTGAAAAGCAAATGAGGAAGGAAAGAGGAAGTAGAAGCTCCGGTTAATATTTTTTTTTTTTTTTTTTTTGGGTTTTTCTTTTCATGTATGATAAGATCGTCATGACTTCTATTTCATTGCTGTTGACCACGACTTTTGTATGCACAAATATCTCTTGTACAGTCTTGTGAAGTATAGTCTTGTGACGTATAGTCTTGTGATGTATAGTCTTGTGACGTATAGTCTTGTGATGTATAGTCTTGTGATGTATAGTCTTGTGATGTAATAGAAGCTGGTGTTTCAAGTGCTTCCCATATTTTGTGACGTGCTTGTCGAGCGTTTACGAACAATAACCCGGCAATAATGACCTAAGTAATTGCAGATTGTAACTTACAGTACACACGCACTAGCAACTAGGTGCACGGTTCATATTTCACCCATACCATGAAAAGAATCTGCGTTCGCTTGAATTATTCCCGACAACTAAGGACGTGTTAAAAACAATAGCCTATAGATACTTCAACCAAACATTTATCAACATCATTGTAGAACACGAAATATGTTTTATTCTATTACCAACTCACGTTGTATCCTCTTAATGCCGTAAAAGAGCACGAGTGTGACTGGTTTAAATCGTGTGTTCAAATGTGGTCAAGCCAGGTTGTGAATCTGTTGCCTGCCCATTCATGATTGAACGAAATATACATAACACTACAGTTAAATGTCGACCTGTCTTGTCTGTTACTAATGTCCTCTCCTCTCCCACAATACCATTGATAATTCGGTAAGTGTGTAGACTGAAACAATCCACCATTAACATGGGTTATTTGTCATATTTTTTTATCTGAGTACTGTATAGCATACCTCTTCCCCCATAACTGACTACTTGATGTCTGGACTACTCGACCAGAAGGAACAGGACTCCATCTCCAGGAGAGAGCTCCGGAATATCCCAAATTAGTGTGACTTTGGTTATTGGTTATTGGTTATTGGTTATGGAAGGCCTCGGTTTCACAGCAAACGAATTAAAATCCATAATTGCTCAACCGCCCGTGCCAGTGGAATCATCCGAATTACTAACTCATCTCCCAAACAAAGAAAGGTAACTGTAGTCCCCATCGTAGCAGTCTCAGCACACGCCAAAAGACATAAGGCGAAACCGCGCAGAAAGTGAACACAGCCAACTGTTCCCTGTCATACGATATCATCATTCATCGTAAACAAGCGGGATATCGAAGCAGGATCAAAACGGATGAGACACACAGCTCACGGTGTGCACAGAGCACTTAACTCAGTAGCTCCTGCAACAAGCCGGACTTGGAATATGAGGAAACTGCAAGAAGGAACACTTTTCAGACATAGCCTTCAATGGTTCCTGCCGCCTATCCACCATATACCATGGGAGTTCACGTCCTCCCGAAAATGATGATCGTCATAGCACTTGATGATGTTAGGCCGTCATTGATGACTCCAATTCCAAACATATAGACACACAGTGGTGGTAAGTTATCATTTCCAATCCAACAGAAGCCACATGACCTGTAGTTAGTAAAACCACAGAGAGAATATGATTTTGTGACCTTCACTGATTCACTCTTAGATGTGAATGTGTAGTTTACACAAGAGCAGAAGTTTTCAACTACAGTGATCCCATTTAAGGCAATTCTGGGATAGCAAGGCAAGTCTCCTTTATAGCAGCAGAACTTGATGTTCTCCGCTCCCTTCTTGTAGCTGCCGCCACACGATTCTGATGTCTCATTAACTTGTATATCATTCAAGAACAATGTCAGATTAACATTCCATAGATATGGCTCTGCTGATGAAATGCTTGGTGCAACAGTTGTTTGGTTGCTTATTTTATTTCACAAAAATATTCAGAGAAACTGTTTCTGACAGGTTATGTGAACGTATGATAATCTATTTATAAACAAAATTGACAGCATGACATTTTACTTTCCTTGGAACAACTAAACATCATGTGACATTCTTTGCAAAGTGTTTTGGCTGCATATTTTGTTTGGCCCCAGTTTCTCCTGAGGCAGATTGTTCACAAATGTAGACAGTCTCTAAGTTTCCTTATCTATAGCTATCCAGCACTTAAAGCCATATAAAAGCACAGTAAGCATGCAACTCTTAGTTTACTTTTGTTGTTGTATTCACTGGATTTTCAAATGTAATTTAGACTGGCAAAACTTTTTTTTTCTCCTTTTACTAATATATTTTGTTTAGCTTTCCCCCCATTTTGTGTCACTATGCTTCCTTAGTGCATGTATGCATTAGCGGCTGCAAGTTCTTGATTCTCCATTTTTTTACAGTGTCTTTAACTTAACACCATCACTTCTGTCTCTCATCCTCTTCCCAATTCTAAAGAGCGAATGAGGAATTTAGGAAAGTAGAAAACTTGTCCCTTTAATATTTTAAGTTTAAATTCAAATTGTTCACTATGCTTTCTGTTTCTTTTCTCTTGAATGTGTTGATAGGAATTGGCAAATAAGATTCAATATTAGGCGACTTTATTTTCAGTGTTCCCATTTCAAGTGCATGAAATATTGCCTCCAACTACTTCCAACATCATCTATTTGTCTTGTAGAGACATTATGACAGAAAGCTATTAGTCCTTCTTTGATTTTACTCTTTCGCCTAATGCACAGTTTTCTTATTGAATGCTCTTCTTTTATATTTGATTTTTATTATTTAAAATTTTTTATAGACTTATTTTTTTATACACTGTACAATTTTCAAGAAATATTTTTCTAAGCTGCTCACTCATATTTTAAAACTATTTAAATTCCTGTGGTCTTTTTTGTTTAATCAGCTTGGTCAAATAAAACACAAAATAACATAAAAGGTTTGAGAAAATAACGAAATAGTTGGAGTTTGAGAAAATGACATAACAGCTGGAGTTTGAGAAAATAATATAAGAGTTTAAGTTTAAGTGTGACTTTGCGATTGGAGAAGCCAAACAGATGGAAGAAAAAATTGCAACATTAAAGAAGAAAGTTTTGAACACAAAATGTGAAGTTATCGTAGTTTTTTGTAAATAATAACACAAAGTAACTTACCATATTTAATATTAGATGAGAAGAAGATGTATTCCCCTTAGCGAATGCTAAAAATAAACTCCTTTTCTGATATCTATTCTCTAATTTCTGTTGCTTCTCTCGGCCCTCAATTAGGAAATGAGTTAAAAATCAAATTCTACATACCAAACAATGAAGGGTATACTGTATCTAGAAAAAAAATAATTTGGCCTGTTATAATTTCTGGGAAATTTATCATTTATTATTATTAATTTTTTGTTTGTTTGGTATGTCACATTTTTAAATACGTGTCCCAAAAACACTCACGATTTCCGAGAAAGGAGGTTCAAAGGTGTTCGCAATATCATTTCCGGAGCAGTATCTTTAACGAAGCGACAGTTTTCAGTGCCAAGCAATGATTGGCCAAGCGTTTGGGATTTGCGGATCAACATTCAAGTCCAGCCATCTAAAATGTGTTTCAGTCTTTCAAGTAAAGTCTCCTTCTTTTGTGCACTCCCAGCGACTATTATTCTTCATTATTAAATGGAGTTAAATTGATACAGATGCATTATATCTTTTACTATTCTACAGTACCTTTTGCGCCGGCACATTCGACTATATTTTTCGTACCGTACTGCTTTCCCTCTCAAACCCTATTTGCTTCTCCCGACAGGTGTCAGTTTCCGTAGCAATCTCAGGGAGCCTGAGTATAATTCTACCACATTTAGACTTTTAGCGCAAATTGTTGTTTTTGTTAAATGTGATGTCCTACTTTAATTTAATCAAAAAAAGATGCTGAAATTCGCACCATAGTCTGTTTTCCCTTATAACTTACATTTTTCACAAAAAATAAGAATATGGCCCTTTTCGTCTTGTCAGACGGTCTAGTGGAGGCTATTGTGTATTTTTGAGGTTTTTGTTTTTGTCGAACAGCTTCTCTAGTGGCTAATTCTACCAATGTTTGACAAACACACGCGGCCACAGAACCGGAAAACTTTGTTTCCTTATAAAGAACCTTATAAATTAAGGTAAAGCCTTACAATACATGAGATATTCATAGAGGTTCTCACTGGTTACCGAACCAGGCATTTCTTTAATTGTTTTACATCTAAACATTCGTTTCTCCAGAGTAGACCAACACATCTTCCAGCTATCATGTGTGAACTCATCGGTACTGTACACTAAAATTCACGCAGAACAACCGTACTGTGTAGACACCATCAACCAAATGACAGTGATCAGCAGGGAGGCTGATCTGACAGGCGTGTCACAACAGTTAAGCGACACACGCACAGAGACATACACACCTACACACACACACGCACAGAGATAAACACACAGACACACACAAACGCACAGAGATATACACACAGACACACACACACGCACAGAGACATACACGCACACACGCACAGAGATATACACACACACGCACAGATATACACACAGACACACACACGCACAGAAATATACACACAGACACACACACGCACAGAGATATATATATATATACACACACAACATACACACTTCTTTTCATTTCTCACGCAATGAAGGTGTTTCTGTGAAAATTTCGTTGAAATATCTGCATTAATGTTAGAATTATTGAGGAAACTCCGGGCTCAGTATCGAGTCAGACACTTTGTACAATGTTCGGTTGAGCACCCGGTAGTTGACCAAAAACTTTCGTCTAGTATCGTCTTCAGTTCCATCTCCCTAACGATGACGACATTCCTGGATGTTCCCAGAGCAAGAACTCTGGTTTTCGTGTTGCCTGGATAAAACCACAGCAGATTTTTGCGAATTTCGGATGCTGCTTGTGGCATTCAGATCCGATTGCCTGGTCGGCAGAGAGAGAGAGAGAGACAGACAGACAGACAGACAGACAGACAGACAGACAGACAGACGTTTTCGCAACTATCTCGGCTCCCAGATACTAAAACAAGTAAAAGAGCTCAATACTTAGGTAGTATCATCACTGACATCGACAAATCTGATAAACAGATTGAAACCAGAACTAGAAATGCAAATAACGTTATCTACTAGATATCAATTCTGAAACATCAGAATGTTACCATGCAAAACACACACACTCACAAATTTGCTAAATGCGCTCATTGCACTTACCTATTTCTGCCAATCACCAACATAGACAATTCATGAAATACACAAAAATGAAATCATCATCAGTTCACGCGTGCATAACGTTTTATTCACCACAACTGAACTGAAACTCATGGCAAGAGGCAGCCACATCTTACGGGATAGCCCTGGAGCCTACTTGGTTCCCCCGCTCCTATCCAGTCCACACATACTTCGAGTGTCTGTTTGTGTACTGCATCGCCACCACATGGGCGACGACTTTGGCTGATTGGCTAAACTACGCTGGACGATCTAAGGAAGTCCCCCTTCTATAGTACACCTGGCTGAAAGGGCAACATTAAAGCAACATTAATTAAAGCGGCTGAAAGGGCAGAGTCGACTCAGTCCACAACGGTCTCAAAGGCAGGAGCTGGAGTTGCCTGGTATCTGATTCTGGGCACAACAGGGACCTAAGATGTTAAGTAGCCAGAACCAGTCAGAAAGCAATGGCAAACTATTGGTTGCAAGCTGCCGAGAAATCATGACAGCTAAAAATAAAGCCAAACATGTGAAAATCAGATGCATTTGAAACGATGCAAATATAACGCGACAACCAGGAATGGAGGAACAACAGCAAATTAAATCTGAGAAGGAAAAAAAAAACCGCTTGGACATTTTAAGTAAATGGTTGCATCGAATATCAAAGAATTAAATGTTTGTACTTCGAATAAGAATGAAAAGCAAACCAACTAGAAACAAATACATGCTACATTGAACTTTCAGGCTGCATTATGAATGTAGGACACACACACACACACACACAAAGAAGAAAGAAGAAGAACCAGAAAACATGTACTTCGTTTATAGAAAGCAATTTCACCAGTTAAATAAATATGAGCAACAAAAAATAACATTGAGTAAATTCCGGTTCATATTTCAAGTTAATGAAATGTGCGACTACATTAAATACATTCGTGTAAACCCCCGATGATAGTGCTGTGTACTACGTGTTGAGACATTGCTGTTCAAGGTCAATTAAAATATCCACATTAACAGCTATCATTGTATTCCGACGCGTTGAGGTTTTTGTGGGATTATATTATAAAGTTCCTTATGCAGCCGCCACGCGGTGTGCAGGCCAAAGTTGTTACTTTATCTCCGACAGAAAAACAAAACAAAACTTGTCCATAAAGGTAATAGTAAAGTACGAGACTTGATTCGGCGTCTTAGCACGCGAGTCTTCACCCAAATGTGCTCGGCCGCCTATCCAGAAGTGTTCGGAGACTTCTGGATAGTGTCGCTTTAAGGATCGAAACTCACGATGCAATGCGGCATTCCTCACCTTCCCAGAGTGCTACCTTGGTATCCATTTCTGCCAGCGGCTGGGTCGACTACGGGAGTATATTTTTTTTCTAACCACGAGTACAACTCACACTGCTTCCAGCGGGAATCGAACACAGGTTGTCCGAACGTCAGTGGCTTTGTCAGGTGGTTTTCCCAACTAGGCTACCGAGGCCCCCAACTTTTCCATACTGAGATGTAGATCCGAGTCCACTTGATTAGCAAGATGATGTTTAATTCACTGGCCACCGCGATCGAAATGTAATTAAAGATAAACTGCACAACTACACTCCACTCATCATCATCATCATCACGTGCCATACCGGTTGGCGTAGGCGACCATGTCCTTCCACAGTCTTCTATCCACAGTGCATCGTATCAGTTCTGTTGTTCATCGTTTTCCATGCCATGACACCAAGCTATCCAGTATTTTCTCTCTTTGTCGTCCACGATCTCTCTTTCCTTTTACACTCCATTAGCATCTTGAAAAAAAAAAACACTGAAGCGACCCTTCTTCCTCCCTCCCCCCCCCCAAAAAAAAAAAGATGTGCCCAGAATAATTGGAGACCCTGCCAGTCCAACCCCCCCCCCAAACACCCCCCCAACACCCCATCAGTAGCAATGTTGTGGGAATAACTTTGACTTATGGGGGTTTGGAACTCTGCTTCTTCACCTTCACCCGTTAATGAGGTCAGTGTGGATGCCCAGTCCATGGCGAAACCCCGGTATCTGCACCTTTCAGCCCGAGGCATCCGTCCTCGAGATGGGTACATTTTGTTTAACAATTATTGTTTGATCGGGCAGCAGTCATTTTTTTTTTTTTTGGCTTTCCCACTTTAATGTGCCAAGGGTTCTTTAACGTGCGCTAAAGCACACGGGATCTGTTTTTCACCGTTTTCTGAGAGGGCAGAACACCACTCTCCAGAGATCAGGGTACAGAGTTAAGCCTTGTAGAACCACGGGTTCCATTTTTTTTAAATTCCCACCGTCTGTGGTGGGAATCGAACTCAGGACCTTTTTGTTTATAGGCCGACGTCTTACCACTAGACCACCCAGACCCGTTAGAGAAACAATTACCCAGTCCCATTTTTTTTTCTTTATTTCGTCGTGAAGTTATCAGTCACATTGCAGTTGTAGGTCTTGGGTTACTTGCTTTTAGCGCACCATTTTTGACTGGGCCATCATCCTGTAGCCTGCCCACAGGAGGACATTGCTAACGTGACTACCAGTTTTATCACGTCTCGCGGTCTAGTTCTGTTGTAGCCGGAGTAGAAGGCACGTGAGTCCTTGATGTCTTTGGTCTCTTTTTCATTATTACGTTGGCTCCTACTTTGTTAGCCAGGAAATATAGCCTCCATTGTTGTTATATCAAGATGATTATGGAGTTGGATATAACCAAATGAGTTAATTTTCTTGTAATAATTAAATTTTTGATATAAACAAAATGAGTTAATTTTCTTGTAATAATTAAATTTTTGATACAAAGAAAATGAGTTAATTTTAGTGTCATAATTAAATTCTTGATATAAATAAATGAGTTAATTTTAGCATCATAATTAAATTCTTGATATAAACAAAATGCTTTAATTTTCTTTTCATAATTAAATTCTTGAAAAAACAAAAATATGTTAATTTTCTTTCCGTATTTCTTTTCCTTCTTCTTTTCCTTCTGTTCCTTCTTCTTCTTTTCTTCTTTTCTGCCTCGTTTGTCTTTCCGAGTCGAAGGACGATTTGGACTTACGTAGGCCAGAGTTTCGGTTTTACAGGGAGGAATAGTCCCGGATTGTGTCCCTTTCTCCTGCATTCTTTACGATCAAATTCGGCAAGTCACTTTGTCCTGAAATTGGTCCATTTTTTTAAACGTTGTACCGTAGTTCTTATTGATTACTGTCCAGTAATATAAGATGCACGGTGTCTACTTGAAAATGACATGTAGACGAATTCTTATTTTATTTTGAATAATGATTATAACAACATGCGGAAAATAAAATTAAAATGAGATGTCTAAAAACGTAGACAGCAAAGATCTAAGAATAATAAAGAACATGTATTGGCAACAAACAGCGGCCATAAGAGCTGGAAATCAGTTGGAATGTTTCAACAAATAAAACAGGCTGTCACCAGATTTATTTAATACGTATAGTGAGATTATTTTAAGATCCTTAAGGAGCATGCCTGGAATAACAATTGGATGGATAAAAATAATCGAAGGTATGCAGATGATACAGTCTTAATCGCTAACAATGAGAATGAGTTACAAAAAATGTTAGACATTATAGTGAAGGAAAGTAAAAATAAAGGACTCAGCCTTAATAGCAAAAAGACAGAAGTAATGGTAGCAACAAATAAAATGTCATCACCGCAGTGAACAATAAAGACAAATGGAACAATATTAAAACAGGTAAATGAATTTAAATATCTGGGAACATTGTTAACATCAGATGGTAGATGTACAACAGAGGTGAGATGCAGCATGGCTCAAGCAAAAGCAGCTTTCCCAAAAATGAGGAAGATACTGTACAATCCATTTTTGACAACAGAGACAAGATAAAGAGTTCTTAAATGGTATGTAGAGCCAGTCTTAATATATGGATGTTAATCATGGACAATAGGACAACAGACAAGAAGATCACCGGAGGCTGTAGAAATGTTGTTTTATAGAAGAATGTCGAATATACCATGGACAGCTAAGAAAAGTAATGAAAATGTTCTGAAAGAGACCAAAGCAAAAGGAGAGCTAATATCCAATATTAGGAAGAAACAATCATCATTTTTGGTCATGTAATGAGAATGGAACAGCCGGAATATATTGTAACAACTGGGAACATTGAGGGACGAAGAGACAGAGTGAAGCAACGCGATAAGATACCAGACAACTTGGCCAGAATGGCCGGGCAGAAGGTCAACAACAGAAATGATAAATAAATCTGGAGATCGAAAGTTGTGGAAAGACATGATCACCTACGCCAGCAGACACAATACTTGATGATGATGATGTCTTAAAAAGAAGGGGGAAAATCAAAAGGAAAGTTAAGAAACATGTCTTAAAATTAAAATGGCCACTTTATTTTCATCGATGTAAAATCTAATCTCTCTGTTCTGAATTAGGGCTTGGAAAATATGGTCATCTTAGATATAAGTTGCTTTCCGTTGCACTTCTGCTGGCCTTGCTGCTGTTATGTTTCATGGTGTTTCTAATATTCTATCATCCATCATTCTGTGGTCTGGTGTTCTCGTAACGTTTATTGAAAGCTTGTGAGTTATGTTTTATATATATGCCTTATCATGTGACAAAATAATTTTATCGGTTGTTTCTTTATGTATTAAGTGGCGGGAATTAAGCAAATCCTTTTTTCAGTTTCCCATTTGTACCTCTAGCTCTAGAGCTATTTACTGTCATGGGTATAACACATTTCGTTTCGGTAGTAATTATGTGTGTTGTTATTCTTGAGTCTAGTGACCAAGTTTGGCATTGGTTGGAATGAAAATTCCACAACGTTGGAATGAAGATTGTGTTGTACAGTTCCCGTTTTGCCTCTGGTATAATTTCCTTGTTGGACAGCAGTGGTGACGTTTGTTCGATGATTTGACAAGATTTTTTGTTTCTTGAGTTTATTTCTGCTGTAGTTTATTTCTGCTGTAGTTTATTTCTGCTGTAGTTTATTTCTGCTGTAGTTTATTTCTGCTGTATTTCTGCTGTAGTTTATTTCTGCTGTAGTTTATTTCTGCTGTATTTCTGCTGTAGTTTATTTCTGCTGTAGTTTATTTCTGCTGTAGTTTATTTCTGCTGTAGTTTATTTCTGCTGTATTTCTGCTGTAGTTTATTTCTGCTGTATTTCTGCTGTAGTTTATTTCTGCTGTAGTTTATTTCTGCTGTAGTTTATTTCTGCTGTTTGTAGCTTTTCTTTGTTACTAGACTTCCAAGATATTTAAAATACTCCGCTTGAGTTAATTTTGACTGAAGTCTATCGTTATGATGTTCTGTTTTCCTTTTGCGGTGTTTATAACTTCTGTCTTGCTGGTGTTAATTCTCATGTACTATTGGTTACTGTGCTATTAAATCTGTTTAAGTTTTTCCGTATTTCTATTTTTCTATGTTTTAGTGCCTGATCGTCTGAAAATAGAAGCTCGTTAGTCTTCTCAGTCTCCGATGAGTTGGCTAACTTCCATATGTAGTCAGTTAAGTTAATAAATAATAGGGGCGATAGTTCGCACTCCTGTCTTCTTGTCATAATTAAATTCTTGATATAGCAAATTTTTTTTTCATAATTAAATTCACAAACCAGTTTACATTTACTTGCAGATCTCAAATGTGCTTTGTTGTTAGTTTCTTTGTCTACAGATAACTGAAGGATTCTTCTGTAACAATTCATCTCAAATTATATCAGTTCTTCTTTGCTGCTGCCTGAATAGGGCTCCAGGCCTCATAGCTGCATATTATACATGAAAGATGGTGGCCCATGAGTGATCACATACCTGAAAGTTATACATGTGGAGACACAGTAGCCTAGGCGTGATTACATACCTGCAAGTTATACATGTGGAGACACAGTAGCCTATGCGTGATCACATACCTGCAAGTTATACATGTGGAGACACTGTAGCCTAGACGTGATAACATACCTGCAAGTTATACATGTGGAGACACTGTAGCCTAGGCGTTATCACATACCTGCAAGTTATACATGTGGAGACACAGTAGCCTATGCGTGATCACATACCTGCAAGTTATACATGTGGAGACACAGTAGCCTAGGCGTGATCACATACCTGCAAGTTATACATGTGGAGACACAGTAGTCTAGGCGTGATCACATACCAGCAAGTTATACATGTGGAGACACAGTAGCCTATGCGTGATCACATACCTGCAAGTTATACATGTGGAGACACAGTAGCCTAGGCGTGATCACATACCTGCAAGTTATACATGTGGAGACACAGTAGCCTAGGCGTGATCACATACCTGCAAGTTATACATGTGGAGACACAGTAGCCTATGCGTGATCACATACCTGCAAGTTATACATGTGGAGACACAGTAGCCTAGGCGTGATCACATACCTGCAAGTTATACATGTGGAGACACAGTAGCCTAGGCGTGATCACATACCAGCAAGTTATACATGTGGAGACACAGTAGCCTATGCGTGATCACATACCTGCAAGTTATACATGTGGAGACACAGTAGCCTAGGCGTGATCACATACCTGCAAGTTATACATGTGGAGACACAGTAGCCTAGGCGTGATCACATACCTGCAAGTTATACATGTGGAGACACAGTAGCCTAGGCGTGATCACATACCTGCAAGTTATACATGTGGAGACACAGTAGCATATGCGTGATCACATACTTGCAAGTTATACATGTGTAGACACAGTGGCCTAGGCGTGATCACATACCTGCAAGTTATATATGTGGAGATACTGTAGCCCAGGCGTGATCACATACTTGCAAGTTATACATGTGGAGACACAGTAGCCTATGCGTGATCACATACCTGCAAGTTATACATGTGGAGATACAGTGGCCTAGGCGTGATCACATACGTCCGAGTTATGTACGGAGAGATACAGTAGCCTAGGCGTGATCCTGAAAGTTATACATGGAGAGATACAATAGCCTAGGTGCGATCCTGAAAGTTATACATGGAGAGATACAGTAGCCCAGTCGTGATCACATACGTCCGAGTTATGTACGGAGAGATACAGTAGCCTAGGGGTGATCCTGAAAGTTATACATGGAGAGATACAGTAGCCCAGTCGTGATCACATACGTCCGAGTTATGAACGGAGAAATACAGTAGCCTAGGCGCGATCCTGAAAGGTATACATGGAGAGATACAGTAGCCCAGTCGTGATCACAGCCATGTAAAGTAGTAAGCCCAGAGGACAGTGAGCGAAATGAAAGAAAACCACCACAATCACGGCGTCTTCAACTATGGGAGCTATAGATGGTTAACGTATGACGTAATTCTATCCACAATCGCCCCTACTCCTAAGGCTTAAAACGTCACAAAATTCGAGTTAGTCCTTTATACCCGCCGGTCTCACAACTATAGATGATTGTGAACGCGATAAAACAGTTTGTGTGTCCATGTTTTATTTCTATCGAAAAGTAATCTATCTATTGTCCTTTCGAGCCGAAGACGGCACATAGGGCAGAACCACAATCTCAAAAACAGAAACCTTGCGTGTCAAAATTGCACATATTGCAGAGATCACTGCTCTAAAATCTATGGCGCTGTTTCCATAACACTACTTTTTACAATGACAGCTTGTCAAGCCATCGATCAACCTCCTAAGTCGCCTCTTACGACATGCCTGGAAGGTCACAGTGTCACTATTCTTTACTTCCCTCATAATGAGGCCCCGGTAACACACGGGAACGGAAGGTAATGCTAATGGCGATATAAGCACATCTGCAATAAAGACCGTTCATTAATTATCCGCAGTTAAGTCTGTGTTTATGGTAGGAACAAAACCCTGCCAAGAATATATAGAACAACAACAACTTAAATGGTTTGGCCACCTGGTCAGAATGAACCCTTACCAATCACCATCAAGGGCGTTCTCGAGAATGCATGGAAAAAGACTAAAAGGAAGACCCAGAAGAAGATGGATAGATGCAGTGACAGAGACATGTAACAACAAAGGAAAATCACTAATTCAGACAATTCGAGCAGCACAAGAACGACAAATGATATAAACCACGACACCATTTAGGTATCAGTGAAAAGAGAAAAGCAGAAGAAGAAGATGAAGAAGAGGAAGATGAAGAAGAAGAAGATGAAGGAGAAGAAGATGAAGATGAAGGAGAAGAAGATGAAGATGAAGGAGAAGAAGATGAAGATGAAGGAGAAGAAGATGAAGGAGAAGAAGATGAAGATGAAGGAGAAGAAGATGAAGATGAAGGAGAAGAAGATGAAGATGAAGGAGAATAAGATGAAGATGAAGGAGAAGAAGATGAAGGAGAAGAAGATGAAGATGAAGATGAAGTCTGGGAGCGTCACGATCAAAGCAAATTTAATTTATAAACAGATGAATGAAAAGTTTTTTTTTTTTATATTACACTGAGACATACACACCAAACAAAAGAATAGACAAAATGAACAAGAAGTGTTTGAGATTTTGTCTCTTTAAACACGTAGAGCCGTGTCGTAGGGAGGTTAAATATTTACAGTACCTGTCCAAAACATTTCGAAATGAGGAGTTCAGTGTTCTTTAATACTGCTACTACTTTTCACCCATCTCGATGAGCCAGGTTCCTCATCATCATCATCATCATCATCATCATCATCATCGAGTGCCTTTTCCGCAACGAAGGTTGGCTACCATGGAGCGCCATTCTGTCTCTTGCTTTGATGGTGCAGGTTGTTATAGACTGATTTGTCCATCTTTTGATGTTACTCGTCCATGTTAGTCTTGGTCTGCCTCTTTTACCTTGTATTTTCCCTTCCAGGATTACTTTTAGTAGGCTGTTGTGTCTTTTAACATGGCCCAAAAATCTCATTTGTCTTGTTTGAATTGTGTTTAGTAGTTCTCTTTTCATTTTTAGTTGTTTTAAGACTTCATCGTTTGTTTTCTTTTCCTTCCATCCAATTCTACCTATTCTTCTATATATCCACATTTCAAAGGTTTCAATTTTCTGTTCTGTTTTCTTGTCTAATGTCCATGTTTCTGCACCATATAGGAATATTAAGAAGATGAAACATTTTGCTACTCTTAGTTTTAGCTCTGGTGTTATTTGTTTTGATGTTAGTATGTTCTTCATGACATTAAAATTACATTTTGCCATTCCTATTCTTTTGTTTATTTCAGTTGTACATTTTCCATCACTGGTTATAGTATGTACAAGGTAGTTGTAGTTCTGAACTGTCTCAAGGTCTATTCCTTCAATTTGATATCCACTTGTGAGTTTTGAGTATCTTCTTTGTTTATGATCATAGTTTTAGTCTTTTTGATATTCATATCTAGTCCATATTTTTTGCTTGTCATGTTTATTACATTAAGTAATTGTTGTAGATCTTTAGGATTTTTTGAGAGCAGTACAGTATCGTCAGCATATCTTAGGTTATTGATTATCTTTCCATTAATTTGTAGGCCTGGCATATTTATGATGTTTTTAAAAATTTGCTCAGTGTATAGATTGAACAGCTTGGTGATAGGATGCATCCTTGTCTTACTCCTCTTTTTATATCAATGGGTGTAGAGTTCTCTTTGTTATATTTTATTATTGTTGTTTGCTCCCAGTATAGGTTACATATTAGTCGTATGTCCATGCCATCTAGATGTATCTCTTTTAGGCATTATATAAGTTGTTTGTGGTATACTCTATCAAAAGCTTGGTGTAGTCTATGAAGCAGGTATATATTGGTTTGTTTACTTCTGTGTATTTTTCGATTAATGTTCTCATGCAGAATATGGCTTCTTTTGTCCCGCTATTTTTCCTAAATCCAAATTGCTGCTCACCTAATTCAGTATTGATTTTATTCTGAATCCTTCCTTGTATAACTTGTAGCAAGATTTGTGTTCCTATTTCAAGGTTCAGGTTCCTATTTCTGTATAATCTAGGTGGACTGGAGAGTGTGAAGCTGTGTTTGAACCCTCGTTCACAGGTAATCTCGTATCGCCAATACGACGCGTTCAAAAACTCTGTGACCTTCTATGACTTTCGCTATTTCCAGACGTTGCGTCAGATTGTGTAGCTGGGAGTGAAGATTATCAGCTGGTGCCTACAGTGGCGTGGAGTTGGTTGCCAGTGCCGGGGTAAGCATTGATATTGCTCTCAGCTTTGTTTAGTGATAACTAATTTACCAAAGTATCTTTAATCCATTCTTCTCGCGTACATTGAATTTTCGTCCACTTGATTAGTAACAAGCGTGTTTAATTCATCGGCCTCTACGATCGAAATGTAATTAAAGATAAACTACACAAATGACCATGACTTCTTGTGATGGTTAGAAAACTCATATAAACCCATAACCAGCTCTGAGATGGACCTGCATTAAAGTCCTTCCTTACCAACCTGTCTCCTTCCCCATTTAGTAAATCCTGATATCATCAATGGCATGGATCACCCCACGACTTTAGTACACACCCTATGTTCTACATATCTACAAAATTCGCTGAAGAAAGATAACACTAGAACAGCCAGGTCAGACATTTGGTTACCGAATTCTTTCGGGATTCAGAAGTAACATAAAAACTGTTGAATATAGTGTCTACAGCAGGAGATATCAACTTGCCCACATATTCAGATCTCTATTTATAGCTTTATCAAGATGTGTGGAAGTGTAACGCGAGAACCGTCGTAATTACGAGTCACACGAACACAGTATTACTTAGAATTATCGTGAGAAACACAATCAAACCAAAGACTGATAACTTATCCACATGTGCTGAAAGTGATCGGAGAATCATAGCTGAGTTCCCACTCTACGATGTTTCTGAAAATTAACCATTCTGATCAACAGCGTCGAGATTGAACAAGGAAGGTAATCTGTTAAATGAAGATGCCTTGCTGATGTCGGATATGTCGGGTTAAAATGTTAAAAATATCACAGCTTAAAACGAAAACAGAACGCATCTTCGCCCAATTAGCGTCTTCTCAAAGGAGGACGACGAAGGGTTGTCGCTTGGATGAATGCAGAAGTTAATTAAACAGATTTGTTGAAAAGTAAAGTAATAATAACATCAGATGGAAGATGGGCACAGAAATAAAAACAGAATAGCTCAGGCCAAAATAGCGTTTCAGAAAATGAAAAGCACTTTATGCAACAGATCTATGTCACTTGAAGTGAGAAAGAGAGTTCATCGGTGAATAGATCCAATTCTGACCTATAGAAGCGAATCATGGACAATAGATAAACAAATGAAAAGACGATTAGAGGTCACTGAGATGGGATTTCTCAGAAGAATATTGGAAGTTCCCTGGACAGCTAAAAAGACCAATGAGGAAGTTCTCAAAGAGGCCAACACACAAATGGAGCTCCTAAGAAACATCAGTAAGAAACAATTAACATTTTTCAGGCACATCATGAGAAGAGGAAAGTTGGAATCTTGGTTACAACTGGCAAAATGAAAGGAAAGAGAGATCGCGGACGACAAAGAGTGAAATACTGGATAGCCTGATGCCATGGCATGGAAAACGGTCAACAACAGAACTGATACAATGGACGGTAGATAGAAGTTTGTGGAAGAACATGATCGCCTACGCCAAACGGTATGACACATGATTATGATAATGACCATATTTTTCATATTGAGAGAACATCACAAACGAGGAAGTTATGATATTTATGTTGAAAGGTTGTTGCTGTTGTTGTGGATATGTGAGGCTACCACTTTCGGGTTAACGCCATGTAATATTATCTGTATGTATTTCTGAGTTTCCATGTAGTTCCGTTAAAGACGCTCTATTTTTCAGGTCTTTGAGAAAGTAGAGTTGTTCTGATATCTGTAAACTATGGATAGTCAAACAGGTCATGTTTTGCCGTTTATATGAACATTCACAGAGCGGATATGCTTTAGCATGGCTTCGTTGTTAAAAGGTAAACAGCACATAAGACCATATGACTTTTATTCTGAGACAGCTTTATTATCATCATGTGCCATACCGGTTGGTGTAGGCGATTATGTCCCTCCACAATCTTCTATCCATAGTGCATCGTATCAATTCTACTGTTGACTGTTTTCCATGCCATGACACCAAGTGATCTAGTATCTTCTCTCTTTGTTGTCCGCGATCTCTCTTTCCCTGTATTTTTGCTAGTTATAACCAAGTATTCCAACTTTCCTCTTCTAATGATGTGCCCGAAAAATGTTAATTATTTCTTTCTGATGTTTCTTATGAGTTCCCTTTCTGTTTCGACCACTTTGAGAAGTTCCTCATTGGTCTTTTTAGCTGTCAAGGGAACTTTCAACATTCTTCTGAGAAATCCCATCTCTGTGACCTCTAATCGTCTTTTCATTTGTTTGTCTACTGTCCATGTTTCGCATCCATAGGTCAGAATTGGCTCAATATAGCACCGATGAGAAACTCTCTTTCTCACTTCCACTGACATAGATTTGCTACATAATGACATAATCTTAAACTAGAAAGTTCGCAAAATTATCCCCAATGATACAAGACTTTAGGAAGTACTTTTGCGTCGAGAAATAAAAAGATGTGTTGCCACGGGTGTATCTTATGACCAAACGACTTGGCTAGAACCATCGAATAACATACAGATTACATCAAAGCCTGGGCGGGAAAATATTGAAATAAATCTAGAAAGTGACACTCAACATGGAATCACGGAGAAAGCTTTGTGAGCTGATCGCGCTTGAGCCCCAGAACTCCAAGTGATGTTTAATAACCAAATAGGCAAGCAAAATCGCGAACAACATCATATACGTTGTAAAAATAATTATTAGGAAGAACCAAAGAAGTTGGAACTTGTGCTTTATAGACCACATCAATGTATTTGACAAAGAGAAACGTTAACACATAATATTATTTTTGAAGAAAAACAAAAATGTTGACACTAAAGATGTTAGAAAATTAAGAACAATTAATGCCAACATTCAACCGCTTAAGAAAGTCAGTGTGTGTTATGCTGACGTATGTAGTCACTAAAATGATTTATTTGTATCGTGAGATCAGACTAAGATTCCAAAAGGAGGTATTCAGAATATCCTTCGATACTCCCAATAAAAACAACCTGAAATAAGCAGATGGTACAGTCTTAGTAGCTGATGGTGATAGCTGATGGTAAAAAAATGATTGACATTATAGTAATTCAAAACAAACAAAGCTGAAAAGCTAAAATTGGTGGGGGGGACAACCAAAATGGCGGTAACAAAGAAAATACGATTACCAAGTTCATAATAAATTTAATGTGACAGTATGTAAACAGGTAAGTGAATTCTTGCAGCTGAGATGGGATGTAGTATAACTTAGCACCTCCCCCATCACTTCTCTTTTTTTTTACGAAAAAGAAAAGAAAACAATTTTTAAAAAAACATTTTAACGCAACCCATATATATATCTCTCTCTCTCTCTCTGCGATCAGGACTCAATCAGAGTAAGGATTCCAGACTCTCACATGAAGTCCAGCTATCAGGCTAAGTGTGTTGATCGCCCCCACAGACAGAACATCACAAGTAGAGTTCGCCAGATCCACTCTGATTGAACACCCGTTAAAACGTTGCACTGTGTTCTGCGCCAGTGGCCCAGTGCATCCGATTTCAGCCAGCATTTTATTCGGGTTTGCTTTCCCTAGCCTTTGATTGCCCCCAATCTTCCTGCAAGGCAGCAGATTGTCTTTTCTGTAGGGGGATGCTGCCCTTAGATGGTCGGCCCTCCCAGGTTTACGAGCACCATCTGCCCGAGTCACTAGAGGTGACTAACACAGACATGCACACACAAAGATGTGAGATGTGACTAACACAGACATGCACACACAAAGATATGAGATGTGACTAACACAGACATGCACACACAAAGATGTGAGATGTGACTAACACAGACATGCACACAGCGATACGAGTCATGACTAACACTGACACACATCAAGATATATGACACATGACTAATATAAACATGCACATAAAGATATGAGATATAACTTACATAGACATGCACACACAAAGATATGACACATGCCTAACACTGGTACACACTAAAATATGAGATATGACTAAACACAGGCACACATAAAGATATGAGACATGATTAACACGGACACACCAAGATATGAGATATGACTAACATGACACACACCAAGATATGAGCCATGGCCAGCACACACAAGCTAAGAAATGAGCCATGGCTAGGACAGAAACACGACAAGATATGAGCCACGGCTTCATGAAAAAACACCAAGAAATGAACCATGTCTAGCACAGAAACATATTAAAGTGTCCATATGCTTGGGCTTGTTGTAGTCGGCAGACTCTTCTGAACGTGGGAATCACAGGTTTCGTTAAACAGTTGTCCGGAAATTTGAGAGTGCAGTCTGACCCATAGAACGTTCTCTTGCATGTACAGATTCCCGATTGACTATTCACAGGTGTCGTTGAAACAGTTGTCCGGACATTTGAGAGTACATATGATGTCACAGGCATCAGAACACATCTGTTCGCACTGTATCCCAAAATTACTATCGGGACAAGTGTCATTACAGGTATAGCCAAGATGTTTACATTGTAGACATTTTCCGGATTTTTCCTCAAATAAAGGACAGACACTGAGACAAGACCCGAAACAGTCGTGTCCATAGATCCCATGTGAACAGTTGCCGTGGCAAGTACCGATGATGACATTGCAGACTTTACTACACCCACTACACATTGCACAAAACGAACAAGAATGCTCGTCCAGACAATAGGTGTCTGTAAATGTTTGCACCTCACAAACCGTCAGTGCACTGTCGGCCTGCGAAATGGTCGGTGAGAACTCAATCTTAATGTGTGCCATTGGCGTTTGTGTTTTGACTACAATAGCGTTCACAGATAAATTAGGGTATGATATATCATTATACTGGAACACTACTCTGCCACTGTCAGAGAAAGCCTTTAGAGTGGCATTCTTTACTCGAATCATAGTGCTAGCTCGATGATAGATTCGAATGGTGTGAGTCTTCTGGGGCGTTGCAAAGTTCAGATACCAGAAAACAGAATTGGTTCCACTTCTCCATTGTGTGTGTGTGTGTGCAGTCATTGTCATAGAGATTGGTCTTTGTTTTGCTATTAACTGCGGCCTCTGGTCCACATCCGTCTCCTGTATAGAAAGCATCAAATGTGTCGGTCTGGTTTGTGATCTGTTTGAGAGCCACTTTCCTACCCCCGCCAATGTAGTTGGAGCAGATATTTGCAACTATCGCCCCTTCAATCCGTAACTTGTTGATCAGACCAGCCCCAGAGCAGAAGACATCAATCTCGTGCGGACTAACTACAAACCTTGATACATTGTTACATGAGGCAGAACCATTCAGTTTTACCGTGAAACTGTCCGGATATGTGTAAAAGTCATTCACATAAATCCTAAACCAGGAGCACGGCAAAGATTGATTGAGAGTTGCCTCAACTGATGTAGAATCTGTGTCCAGATTACATGAGGTGTCGTTGTTATCAAACAGGAAAGTAGGTTCAGATTTTTGGGCATATTTGTAAATAAAATCCAAGTACTGACACTGGGGTCCGAAATATTCGTGCTGACAACTGTCATTGTTTGGGCATGTCCCTGTAGTTTTGTCACAAACTAAGTCATTATAGCAGTGACATTGTAACGTACAATTCGTCCCAAACCAACAAGCTGCACAAGTTAGGTCACTAGCTTCCAAAGTTGCTAAGGAAGCCAAAGAAGAAAGACTTGATCTTCAGCGATGGTTAACGAACTGTGTACACACATTTATTATCAAACCCGTGATTACACTTTTAAAAAATCCACCAACTCGCTGTGGTAACAGATAGCATGAAATTCTCTAATAGAATGTGATAAACCGTTGAAGGCAAGGAAAATCAACATTGTTTACATGGCTTGGACGCAGGGTACGTCCATCTTGGTGCGTCCCATGACGTCATTCTCGCAACCCATATAGATTAGATAGTTGACAGGTCTTCCTCATTCAACACCGCACAACAGCGCACAACACCGCACAGCAGCGTACAACACCGCACAACAGCGCACAACACCGCACAACAGCGCACAACAGCGCACAACACCGCACAACAGCGCACAACACCGCACAACAGCGCACAACACCGCACAACAGCGCACAACAGCGCACAACACCGCACAATCCATAAGTGCTCAGATCGTCACCGAAGTATAATCCCCCAACGTATAATGACTAACAAACCAGCTTTCCTGCGTGGCGCTCGCGTCTGGTATCTCCCACCGTGACATGACTGATATTCGTGAAGTTTTGTCCTTGGTTGCAAATTTAGAGTTATTTTGTAAATCTTTTTTTTTTCGTACCGACGCCCTGGGGGCATTAAGAATGTCTCGCGGTGCATTGCTCTTCTGCATTCAACATCAGCCAGGCAGACATGTCAGTTTGCACGTTCATTACTTCTTACACACGCTTACCCTAGCATACAAATGAAGCAGACTTGTATTAGACAAGACCTCACCAGAGAATTTAACCACTGTCGTCGAAGACAACTATTCGCGATCTTTTTTTTTTTTTTTGCATACTCATTGAGTCACTGAGGAAACTCACATTGTGTCTCAAGCCATGTCAAAGCTATCCTGTCGTGTAAGGAAAGTATTCACCAAAGTCTGGATACATGGAAGTCGAGAGTAAAAGACTCGGCAATAGACACATAGATTTCTGAATACGGCAGAAATGTGATTTTACAAACACGCATTCGCACACAGAAGGAAAAAAACATAAACACAAGACGTTTCGAATGTAAAGACTCCATCAGTTAACATGGACACTTAATAAACAGACATACACAATTACATTGATAAATACGTCATTTATTTCAACAATAAAGATATTTTTCGCCCCATTTTTTTCACATTTAAGAACCTGAAAAAAGCGAGTCACAAACAAACGTATTAAATTGTCATCAATGGCGAAGAAGATAAGTTCGGTTTTAAGAAATGGGGGCTGGGATAAAAAGAAACAAATATTTCGAATATCGCAAAGAAACATTACTAATTATGTGACCATTTAATGAGGCGATAGCTCGAACATATTGTGCCAACTGGAATAACAAAGGGAGAAAAGATACAGGTAAGCAGAAAATTATACCAGACAGCTTCTAAGAAAATAAACTCGGAAGTCAAAAGCGGATTTGGTAAATATGCTGTAACACCTTCAGACAAAAAGTTGTGGAGGGTTGCATAAGTCAGGCAGGGTATATTCTTGATGACGTTCGTACACAGACGATGTAAACAGTGGCGTAGCCTGGCGAGGCAAAAATTTTAGGGGCACAACATTTCAAAGGAGAAAAAAAGAAAATAGTAATTATGCATGATTAAAATATAGCGGATTAGGAGCTCAATGGTTGCCCGGGTACTGGTAACCCATTCTACGCCACTGTATTCACAATCCCGTAAGCGTCACATCTGACGTTTGTCTACAAAATCTGGCGCAATGTCTTGAAATAGCAAAAGTCGTGGAAGGTCACATGTTGTTTTTCATGGAACTATTTTTTTCAATCAGCTTCGATTCATGCTCTTAGAAATAACGTGCAACTTAATTCTAGGAAGTAAAACGCTATTTCGCGGAAAGAGGAACAAATACGTTATCCGGGTTAGAGTACAAGGTGACTGCAAACAAATTGCGCATTAGTAGCTACATCCGTTAACCTGACATGAAGTCACGATGACAATATTATTAATAATAACAGTAATAACACGTCAACTACCGAGTTGTTTTGATTCGTAATCTGGCTGGTGTGGGATTGCGATCAGGTTTGCCATTCACTGTTCTTCTTCTTCTTCTTCTTTCTTCTTCTTTCCTTCCTCATCTGCCTTTCAGCGTCGAGGGGAGATATAATTTGCGGTCTTTTGCTCTTATGTTCGCCTCTGCTGCTGTTATGTTTCCTAGTGCTTCTAATATTCCATCGATCCATCTTTTTCGTGGTCGACCCTTGGGTCTGTTGTTCTCACAACGTTTGTTGAAGGCTCGTTGTGTTGTGTTTTGTTCTTTCTGCCTTGTCACGTGGCCGAACCATTTTATCTGTTGTTTCCTTATATATTCTATGGCTGGGGCTATTCCTAGCTTTTTTCTCAGTTCTACATTTCTGATCTTATCTCTCAGACTGTTTCCTGTCATTCGTCTAACACATTTCATCTCTGTAGAGGTTATTTTTCTTATTGTTCTTGCATCTAGGGTCCAGGTCTGGCATTGGTAGCACAACGTTGGAATGAAGATTGTATTGTATAGTGCTCGTTTTGCCTCCAGAGTTATTTCCTTGTTGGACAATAGTGGTGATAACTGTCCGATGATTTGACAGGCTTTGTTGCATCTTGATTCTATCTCTGCTGTTTGGGAATTGTCGTTTGTCATTAGACTTCCTAGGTATTTGAATTCACTGTTGGTTTTAATAAATACGAATCTTCTTCTTCTTCTTTCCTTCCTCATCTGCCTTTCAGCGTCGAGGGGAGATATAATTTGCGGTCTTTTGCTCTTCTGTTCTCCTCTGCTGCTGTTATGTTAATAATACGAATAAGCTAATAAATTTAGTGCTGCAGTTAGGGCTGCCAGGTTTTGTCACGTATAAAAAAAAAAAAACCTTTTCCCGCAGATTTCCCGGGGGTTTTTACAGGGGAAAAAGGGGAAGATTTTCACGACCTATCGTAAACCATTTATGGTACTTTATGTTATGGGACTACACGTGATTGTATCCTACTAGTACTGCTAGTTTAAAAAAAAAAAGTAAAGTGCTCCGTCACGATAAGTGGCGTATAGGGAATATGGTGTTAGTGCCAATACATTTTTACAGGCACATGATTTTTAGGAAGCCGCGATAGCTCAGTGGTTAGTGAACTGGAATACAAAGGACTAGAGGTAGGGTTCGATCCCAACCGACGGCTTCCGGTTCACCCAGCCTTTAATGGGTACCGGATTTTTTTTCTAGGAAAGTAAAGCGGCACGGGCGTAATACCGACCACATTACCCAAAAATCATGTGCCGAAGGTCCGTAAAATTTATGGTCACTAACATCATATTCCCTATACGCCACCTGGCGTGACGGGGGTAGTTTACTTTTTTTTTTTACATGAGTTTTGGAGTAATGTGGTCGGTATTACGCCCGTGCCGCGTTACTTTCCCAGAAAAAAATCCGGTACCCTTTTAAGGCTGGGTGAACCCAGAAGCCGTTGCTCTTGTCCTTTGTAATCCAGTTCACTAACCACTGAGCTATCGCGGCTCCCAGTACTGCTAGTACTCCACATTAATAACTAATTGAGGCTACCCACTACCAGACTCTATTAAGAAATTCTAGGACATAAAAAATGTACTTTATAATTTGACAAAAACGATTAGGATAGAACATTAACAATCTTACATTAATTACATGTCATTTCTTATTATTACTAAAATCCTGCGAATTTTAAAATATCCAATCATTTTGCGGATGCTAGAGAAAAAAAAACATAAGAAATCGGCTTACGGGGAAAAGAAAACGTAAGCCGCAAAATGTAACGAAAAGAAAAAACTGTAATCTTAAAGGGGAAAACTGCAACTCACGCTATAGCCAAAGGTCTGATATAACAGTTATTGTTCGTTTTGGTACGACTTTTGATAATAAGCACACCTGAATCATTTAACTATGAGTCAGCATAACAGTTGCCTTTGAGGTGGTTATATTTTCCTTGCGCGAGTTTCACGTTGAATATAGAAAACCCCATTCTTCAGTGAATGTGCTTTTCTCATACGACGGCTGTATATTACACACGTACGCCGATTTGAAAAGATTAAGGACTTCATTAAGTGAGTTATACTGTGATATAAATATAACGTAATCTGGGCAGTGAAGGACTACTGGTCATCGTTATCTCCAAAGTACTTGCAAAAAAAAAAAAAAAAAAAAAAAAAAAGAAGTGGAGATCGTGTCTCTTCAAATAAAGAAATTATGATGAGGAATGTTTGTTTACAATAGTTCTAGATCCCAGGTCTCGTTATTGTAGGCGTGTATTTACCATTTCTACAACTATGGACAGGAGTAGTTCAGACAAACACTACTACTACATTAATTAATTAAATTGTCAACGTTGAGGCAATGCTCTTTTCTGTGGGATCAAGTTGTGTCGTCCATCTTCTCAGTAAACCAGTCAGGCCAACCGAGTCGGGATCGAAGTGGGAGGGCAACACGATAACCAAAGATGCACTGGGAAAAAAAAGTGCAGCTTGCAATAAAGGACGACGCAACGCATCTGCGTTCACTTAACGTCCGTTTTAGGTCTAGCGATGAAGAGAAGCAGTCGTATGGGCGAAAATGCAAAAGAAAATGCCCCAATCTGGTTAAGAGGAACAATTTTAAAATAAATAAATATGGATTATACGTGACAGGATGGCTGTGAAACATGGAGAACAAAAAAAGGGACAATCATGAAGACACAGACTTTCATTAATGGATGCTTACGATAAATAAAAGGATGGAAATGGCAGGACAAAATCACTAACCTAGAATTATGGAAATGTACCAGTCAAATACCAGTGGATAAAAAGATACAGTGAAGACGATGGCGTTGGATAGGACACACTGCGGAAGCCAACTGAGAGTATTACACAACAGGCCTTTTTTTAAAAATCTCCAGAGAAAAAGATAAAGAGGAAGACCAATGAATTCTTGGAGAAGACAGATGAAAGCAGAGATGATGATGATGATGGGTAAGACATGGGATGATCTTAAAAGAATGGCAAGAAACAGAACGACTTGAAAAATGTTTGTTGAAAACCTATGCTCCACAGGGAGTTGAAAGGTAGAAGAAGAGAAGAAGATAACATGATAGGAGTACATCACTATTCACTCAAGCTAGAAAACAGTGCTAGAAAGTGCTAGACTAGAACCTAGTCAAATCAAAGACACCATTTCAGGAAAGCTCAGTTTAGATTGATAAGAGATCAAGAGATGGTTGTACTTTTGTCCTATTTCTTCTTAATCCTCTGAACTCCAATCGAAATATAGGACACACGAGATCTCCACTCAATCCAATCTGGAGCAAGCATGGACAACTCTTGCCAGCCTCTATCATTTCATCACGTATGGTTCGTCGCCATGTCCTCAACTGTCTGTCTCTTCTTTATGTACCAGGTGCTGTCCATGTTAATGTTAGGTGCGGATGCCTGTTTCGTTCCTTTCATAGAACATGGCCTAGCCAATTCCAACGTTTTCTTTTCACTTCTTAGTTGTTGTTAATGTCTGATCTTCTGGCAAATTCTTTGTTTGTGACGAGTAGAACCAAACGGATGTTTATAAACCTCTTAAGACAGCGACCTTCAAATCCTCTAAATATCCTGTTTACTATACAGTAAATAAGTTTAATCATTTATTGAATATGATAGACAAATCAATGCATATTTAAAGATTTAAAAAGGGGGGGGGGGAAGCTTCCGACTGAGTAAAAAGAAACAAACTCTGGTTCATATTAGAAGATTATCATCATCATCATGTGCCGTACCGGTTGGCGTTGGCGATCATGTCCCTCCACAATCTTCTATCTACAGTGCATCGTATCAGTTCTGTTGTTGACTGTTTTCCATGCCATGACACCAAGCTATCCAGTATTTTCTCTCTTTGTCGTCCGCGATCTCTCTTTCCTTTTATTTTGCCAGTTGTAACCAAGTGTTCCAACTTTCCTCTTCTCATGATGTGCCCAAAAAATATTGATTGCTTCTGTGTGATGTTTTTTAAGAGCTCCCTTTTTGTGTTGGCCTCTTTGAGAACTTCCTCATTGGTCTTTTTAGCTGTCCAGGGAAATTTCAACATTCTTCTGAGAAATCCCATCTCTGTGACCTCTAAGGATTATAGAATCTTCTTTTTCTTTCCTTTCTCATTTGCTTTCAGCATCGAGGAGAGAGATATAATTTGCTTTCTTTTGCTCTTCTGTTCGCTTCTGCTGCTGTTATGTTTCCTAGTGTATCTAATATACCATCGATCCAACTTTTTTCGTGGTCGACCCTTGGGTCTGGTATTCTGGCAACGTTTATTGAGGGCTTGTTGTGTTATGTTTTGATTACTCTGCTTTGTCATGCGGCCAAACTATTTTATCTGTTGCTTCTTTATACATGTATATTATATGGCGGGGGCTATTCCTAACTTTTTTTCTCAGTTCTTCATTTCTGATCGTATCTCTCAAACTGTTTCCTGTCATTCGTCTGACACATTTAATCTCAGTAGAGGTTATTTTTCTTATTGTTCTTGCATCCTGGGTCCAGGTCTGGCATTGGCAGCACAACGTTGAGATGAAGATTGTATTGTATAGTGCCCGTTTTGCCTCTAGAGTTATTTCCTTGTTGGACAATAGTGGTGATAGCTGTCCAATTATTTGACAAGCTTTGATGCATCTTGAGTCTTTCTCTGCTGTTTGTGAAATGTCGTTTGTCACTAAACTTAAGTATTTGAATTCCTCTACTTGTTTTAGTTGCCTGCCAATGTTCGTGGTCATCACGAAAAAGATGGATTGATGAAATGAAACAAGAAAATATAACGGCAACAGAGGACAACAGATGAGCGAAAGACCGCAATCTGTACCTCCCCAGTTGATGCTGTAAGGCAAATGACGGGAAAAAAAAAAGATGTAAGAAAGAAGATTTGACTAACAATAATGCCCTGTAACATGTCTGATATTTCAGGGGAGGGAAATAACATGTGATTGTAGTGACCACATCATTTAGACGTGACGGGAAAGTACAGTGCTGTTTCTTACTGGTGTTCCTTTCTCCAACTCTGTCAGCCTGACACCCATTTTTGTTCCTTTCTCCAACTCTGTCAGCCTGACACCCATTTTTGTTACTTTCTCCAACTCTGTCAGCCTGACACCCATTCTAGTTACTTTCTCCAACTCTGTCAGCCTGACACCCATTCTAGTTACTTTCTCCAACTCTGTCAGCCTGACACCCATTCTAGTTACTTTCTCCAACTCTGTGAGCCTGACACCCATTCTTGTTACTTTCTCCAACTCTGTCTGTCTGACACCCATTCTAGTTACTTTCTCCAACTCTGTCAGTCTGACACCCATTCTTGTTACTTTCTCCAACTCTGTCAGTCTGACACCCATTCTTGTTACTTTCTCCAACTCTGTCAGTCTGACACCCATTCTTGTTACTTTCTCCAACTCTTTGTCAGTCTGACACCCATTCTTGTTACTTTCTCCAACTCTGTCAGTCTGACACCCATTCTTGTTACTTTCTCCAACTCTGTCAGTCTGACACCCATTCTTGTTACTTTCTCCAACTCTGTCAGTCTGACACCCATTCTTGTTACTTTCTCCAACTCTGTCAGTCTGACACCCATTCTTGTTACTTTCTCCAACTCTGTCAGTCTGACACCCATTCTTGTTACTTTCTCCAACTCTGTGAGCCTGACACCCATTCTTGTTACTTTCTCCAACTCGGTCAGCCTGACACCCATTCTTGTTACTTTCTCCAACTCTGCCAGCCTGACACCCATTCTTGTTACTTTCTCCAACTCTGTCAGCCTGACACCCATTCTTGTTACTTTCTCCAACTCTTTGTCAGTCTGACACCCATTCTAGTTACTTTCTCCAACTCTGTCAGTCTGACACCCATTCTTGTTACTTTCTCCAACTCTGTCAGCCTGACACCCATTCTTGTTACTTTCTCCAACTCTGTCAGCCTGACACCCATTCTTGTTACTTTCTCCAACTCTTTGTCAGTCTGACACCCATTCTAGTTACTTTCTCCAACTCTGTCAGTCTGACACCCATTCTAGTTACTTTCTCCAACTCTGTCAGTCTGACACCCATTTGTGTTCCTTTCTCCAACTCTGTCAGTCTGACATCCATTTTTGTTCCTTTCTCAAACTCTATCAGCCTGACATCCATTCTTGTTACTTTCTCCAACTCTGTCAGCCTGACACCTACCCTTGTTACTTTCTCTGTGAGTCTGACCCTCTTTCTTGTTACTTTCTCTAACTCTGTCAGCCTGACACCCATTCTTGTTATTTTCTCCAACTCTGTCAGCCTGACACCTACCCTTGTTACTTTCTCTGTGAATCTAACATTCATTCTTGTTACTTTCTCCAACTCTGTCAGCCTGACACCCATTCTAGTTACTTTCTCCAACTCTGTCAGCCTGACACGCATTCTTGTTACTTCCCAATACACACTCAAACATTAGAACAACACAGCAGCATACTACCAGTGCACACTCAAACATTAGAACAACACTGGTTGCAAGGCTCGAGCAAGCAAAAAAGGAAAACTATAAACCTTGCTATTATTAATAGATGGGAAGAGAAATGTTTTAGAAATCCTGCAGTGATGTGGGTGAATAATACCAGAGTAACACACTTGACCCAGGATACAAAATTGCTGATATCAACACTTTGTGACATACAAATACATAGATGATATTGTATGTAAGCAAGATAACTGAAAGAGAGTATAATACATAGACCTTAAAGTAAAAAGAAACTTACGATTGTTTAATACAAATGTCAAATTTTGTGCATGGACCAGAAACATGGACATTGCAAACTAAGAGTTGTTGAGTGATTTGTGAGTTATTATCATTACACTCCGAACATGTTGATAGGTGCTCAGATCAACTCCTTAGCATGTCTGACAATTGATAAATCCATTTCTGTGTTGTTTGATAAGTCCTCTTATGCACTTACTAAGCTCTGGTTTTTGGATGTACTCATCTTTACTTCCATCTTTTTCATCTGAAGGAAAGACATGGATCCGTGGTTGTCGAAGTCCTGTGCCTTTCCCACACCTCAGAGGGCATTAATGACATCCGCCTGATCCATTGGTGACTGTCTTCAGTGACAGCACAGCCAGCCAGCATATCCACTCTTTCATTTCCCTAAAACTAATAAAATGAGGAAACTGCAGATATTCATTAATATTTGCATATGGAGGATACTTCAGATCAGACGGCTACACACCATTAGGAAAGATGAATAGTGCAAAGAAAAAATTCTACAGTTGAACAAATATAGGAAAAAGACAGTGGGTATGGGTAGGACAAACACTTTGAAAGCCATCTACAAACATTACTAGACATGCTCACACCAGGAAACCACAGTGAATCAGGAAGCAGGGAAGACCTAGGAATACATGGAGATGAAACCTTGAGACTGAGATTGCAAAGATAAATTACACCCTGGAAATGATTAGATGAAACAGCAAAGGAGAGAAAGGATTGAAGAGCTCTTGATGATGGTTTAGTGGAGATTGAAGAAAGACAAGAATAGAATACAAATAGGTAGGACTTCCATTAGTAGACAGACAACAGACACTTCAATAAAATGTCAATTAAAAGAAGAATGAATGTACCACTAAATGAACATCCTCTTCTACATCCACCAAACACTATACTCATTCATCTTCTGCCAGTTTGCGTTCACCTAATGACTAAAGGAGCACACCTCTTCATCATCTACCCTTAGAAGAACGATAAGTGGGCATGTATGCGTTTTGTTGATGTTTGCAGTAGAACTGTGATATTTGCACTTTTTCAGCCCAATGCATCTGACTTCAGCAAGGCGTTTTTGAGTACCGGGTAGCCTTCCCTCTTGATCACTATTCACTTGATAAGACTATACTTGTTAGACTGTTACTAGAGGAAGCACGAAGCCATCAGCATTGGGTCTGTTGTCATCTTTCTTCTTTCTCTACTCACTTGCCCAGACTGACAGGTCTACCATGAGTTGGTAATGTAGGATCTTGGTCAGTTTTGGTTCACTAATCCTGATACAAGCAGTCAGCTATGAAATATTGACCACTTTAAACTCATGTGATGTCACTATACAATTTAAAATAACTAATTCAGTATTACATCTGTGCCATCTTTCTCCTAGTATCAACCGCTTTAACTGTTAGTTTGAGTTGACAGATGCTGTTAATCAAGATTGCATCCAATCTCTTATCCATGGTAGACTAGTTCTATATCCACTAATTTAAGAGCAGATCCCATATTTTTTTTTACAGTTTAAAAAAAAAATGCAGGATGTATGTCCAAAAATACATTCATTTTCCAGTGTGAAAATCTTTCCTGGTGAAAAGTTTAAAATATTTTGAACTGAACAAACTGAAAGATCAGTTAACTTCCTTCTCCACCAGTTACTATTTATTAAACCAGACTGTCTTACATACAAAGTCAAGACTCCTTCATTCTTTTTTTTTTTTAATTTGTTTTCTAGTCTCTTTTGTTTCATATCTCTCTCTCTCTCTCTCTCTAAGGATTGAGTGTGTGAGAATTATCTTTGCTGGGTGTGATGATCATCATATGTGCCTAACCATTTAGTTTTAAAATAGGGAGAGAAATTGTTACGCAAGAGTCACCAAAAAATGGCTATATTTTTACAATCATTTATAGAAAACAATTGACAGATACAATTTGAATGTTTATTTTGAGACTTCTTGAAAAATATATTTTGATCAACAAATCAAATAGAAAAAAAAAAGTCATAACCAATTGTGAAAGTGATATTTGTATCAAATCAGAGATTCTGTATTTTGATAACTACAATTATTTTTGTTGCTTGCATTTTAGAACAAAATATGTCATAATGACCTGCATTCAGCTAGGCACGTATGAAAAATAAGTCTACATAAAACAGTACAAACTGTTTATTTTAGATATAATTTAGGTTTAGTACTTTGATCTGCGTACTTTAGAGAGTGAATTCTGTGTGGATATTTGCAGCTACAAGAAGCAAAATATATATATGGTTCTTTAACATTTCCACAGATGATTGGAAACAGGCTGGTGTCAATAGTCAGTAGTATTATCAAGTGCTGCCTTGCCAAATGGCTAATACACAAAAATGGTTACTGGTTATTTAAGCAAAGTTATGAAAATAAAAGCTGTTTATTTTATACGGTTTAATAAACAAACAAACAAAATAAAACAAGCTGGTTACTCCAATATAATTAGAAAAATAAAGCATACTGCTTACTTCAAAGTGGTTACAGAAATATTTTTTTCTAAAGTGAAAGCATTTGGAGTAGACTGGTTTGGTCATTGACAATGTGGTAAATGCAGGATTAATTTCCTGCTAGGGTCAAGGCCTTGTCTATCAAGGTTGAGATTAGAAACCATAACAAATATTGTTAGGGTTTCTGTTGGACATTGTGTTGTCCTTCACCTTCATAAAGCTGTAACAAGACTCTTTTCATTCTTATCACCAGTTTCACAGCAGCTCTGCACTTTGATGTATCTTGAAGCATTTTTATGCCTTTACACCATTTATTGTTACATTTTGATACATGACTTTTATCCTCATCTCCCTTGGCAGATCCAAGAAATAGGACAATGCCATAAGAGATAACAGTTTATTTTTTTTTTTTAATAAAATAAAGCATCTTCTTCAAATAATGAGGAAAGTATATCACATTTGTTACTTCAGCAATTATGAAACAAATAAAATGAACATTAAAACAAATTTGTGTTCTTCAGGTAATAATGACTAAATATGAGGTACTTGTGGTCATGTATGTAATGGTGAAGTGGACTATGGCACATTAAGTGCAGGACAAATGAAAAATGTCCGCAAACAATGAGCAGACCGTATAAATGTACTAATGATATATATACACACACAAAATACATATACAAATGTGTATTATTACAATCATCACATACAAGAGCAGCAGCATACTCTCTTTTTAATATTTGTTCAGTTCTGTTGGAGCTCATGATACATCTGTGATTTATTGATGAAACGATATACAACATGTGCCAATCTTATTTAAAGATAATGACAACCCCATAGCACATTCTGTCTTTTGAGTGTGCAGTAATTCTAAAGCTTACAGCACTTTGAAGTTAGGTGGCCAGAGCTATTAAATGTTGTATCTTCTGTAACACTACTAATCTGGTACCCATTCACAGTTAGTTAATCTGAGCATGCCAAATGATCACTTTACTTTTTTTAAACAGCTAAAGCAGAAACTGAGGCCATCAGAGATGCTGCAACACTGGCTACTCAACACAAAAATAACATGCACAATAAATTGGTGATTCTGACTGATGCACTGACAGTACTATCAGCTCTAAAAAGCCCCAAGAACAATGAACCAGATGACTTGAAACTACCCTGGACCAGCTGTACAATGGCTTCCAGAGGGTGTTCATTCAGTGGATACCATCACACTGTAATACGTGCGGGAACGAACGCACAGACAAATTAGCTAAAGAGGGAGGAAGATTACCACAAGAGAACTATCCGCTCGGTTGTGATGAGGCCGGGTCCATCCTCAAGGGTCAGTTCCATGAAAAATGGAAACGAGAACACCCAAGGCATAACGAGAGTGACGGATACCACCAACTATCAAGGAGGGATCAAGTCATCATACTTCGCCTACGCACTGGCCACAATGGAATGAGAAATCACATGTTCACCAAATTCAAAATGGGTACTGCCGGCCTGTGCCACTGTACGCTGGACAGTGTGACTACGAGACATGTTCTACAGGATTGCCCCCAGTACGCAGACCTGTGAGGAGCAATGTGGTCCACGCCCACCTCCCTGGAGGAGAAACTATATGGGGCAATCGATTCGCTTAAACAGACAGCTGACTTCATGAGAGAGTCTGGTATCCTACTCTGATTGAGTCTTGATCGCAGAGAGAGAGAGAGAGAGAAACAATTAAAGAAGTATTTTGTAAATCTGCTCTCTCACATTTATACAGTAATCTGACATAATTAGTCCAGATTTGGTTTGTGTATGAACTTTTGCCTTACTTTAAATCAAATTATCATGGATGACTTCTCTCATATTTAATAGATATTTAGAATGGAACTTCTCCAGTATAGCATATTTTTATAATCAGCATTTTCAAATAAAACTAACAGGATGTTGGCAACATAGATTTCACAAAAATGAATTCACAATTGTTATTAATGTTTTTTCATTAGTAAATGCTTGTACCGGCTGAACAGGATTTGTTATACTTCATACTATTATCTGTAGTTAGCCACTCCCATGCACATTTATATTTATAAACAGGGTTCTATTTTTTTTTTTTTAACTATAAAAATAAAGAAAAATTTATGGGAACTCAATGTCATAAAATTGAAGAATTTATAATTTATTAGGTCTAGGAAGCTCTGGTGCACTTATATTTATCAAGAGAAAGATCAAAGAAATGGTTCAAATCTTTTGATCGATTGTCTACCATCTTCTTGTCACTCCTTTCAAGTTCAAATTTTCAACTACTCCAAAATGCTTCACAATAAAACTGTACACAATTAACTTTCCTGACTTCAAAATGCCCAATGATCAGTGTTTCTGATAATGAGAAATAGGTGACATAATTCTTTTGTAAGGTCAGCAAATCAAGATGAAAAGGGTCTTTGTCTTTAGTATAAGTATCAGGAAGAGAGATGATTAATAGGTACATGTGTCGATCACTGTGCACAGCAACTTATCTTTATTACAAATTTGGTGTAAATAACAACTGACAGTCATAATATTATAATTACAGTAGTTGCTGGGTTACAAATACAAGTCTGGAAACCTTAGTTTAAAATTACTGATAAAATATTTACACCAGGACCGTCATGGCTTAGAGGTAGTGAACTCGTTTTCACAACGCCGAGGTTTGGGGAAAGAGTCCCACTGAGCGCACAGTTTTTAAAGAAATCGTGACTTGTGGGATTATCATCCTCAGGACTGCACCTACCATCAGAAGACAATGGCAAACCACTGACATGTAATGCCTAGACAATTACACAGCCAAAAAAAAGGCTGGGGTTATAGCAACATTCTGTAAATGATATGGCACTTACCTATCTATGATGGATTATTCTGTCAAAGTGTGAATAAAAATGACAGATCTGGCAGCAGGATCAACAAGACACATTTATGCTGCATGGCATCACCACTTATCTACAGCAGCTGATTTCTTACTTGGGGAGCTCAAGTGCCTGCAACCTTTGATCACAATAACAAGGTTGGAGACCCATCAACTGACCTTGCCTAGGCCTCTTAGTTGGCCACACGTCTGCACACAAACAAGCTTGCTAACAGAGGCAAGGAGTGCCTTGTTCTCTATAGTGGTGGGATTTATTGATATAGAAGACCTAGTATTGCAATATCTCTAGGTAGGATATGTTCCAGCTTCTGCATTAAAACTTGGGAATTCAAGAAAATAATAACAACTCACCACATACCTTGTTTAGTTAAAAAGAATTTTGTGCTTGTATCAAACCATGGCATGAAGGCATGACAAATCTTCTAACTGTAACTTCTGGCTACAATCTAATTTGGAATGCTGTGTCATTTCTTAAGTTTGTTCTATAGATGTTGTAGTCTTCTATCAGATTTTCCTAGCCTAATGGAAAAGTCTACCCAGAATGCCATGCAGACATTATTTGATCTTAATTGTTGGTATAGGCAATCCCCTTCTGTAAGTTTCCCACACAACTTCTACTAGAGGTTGTTCTTTCTTCTAACATTTCATAATAAATATAATAAATCTTAAACACTGCAGGAAATCTGAAAGTGTTATTTTGTCTGCCATTTAATGTGGTAAATAATAAACAGATAACAATTCAATAAAGTGACTATTAAAGTATTGCAATACAGAAGCTCAATATAAAACCAGACATTAAAAAGATTTTCAAGAATAAATAAGACATCAAGAAAGTATGACAAACTGTTTGTTCATAAATGGCTAATAACCCACTCCCGCAATAAAATTAATTTCTGAATTTGTTACATTTGCATTACACCTGAAATTACGTGCATATTATATGATGAAAAAAAGACATCAAAATTGCAAAGCAAGCCTTCAAATTGTAAAGGAAAAGAGAATGACCTAGAGAAACACTAAGAACACTGGTATGACAAACAACGGCTCCCTTGCCGAGATTGAGAGGCCTGTCCAGAAAAGGGATGTAAGAGAAGATTTACTGAGGCTCCGTATTAGATGGAAAATTCATTGTTAAATTCATAAATTAAAAATGTAACCACGTTTAATTAGAATAAATTATGTTCAGCAATCTATATTAATACATACATTTTTTAGGAATTTAAAGTTAGGCGGGTGCTGACTATAGCAGAAATAAAATTTAACACAGTAATAACAATATGTCGAAAGACATTAAATTTGTTAATGCTGAATGTAAATAGCAAATAAAATTGTTTGCTGATTGTCGCATTATTGATACTTATGAATATAATAAAAATGCTTGATTTTCAGTTACTAAACAAATATATTTATATACAGTGGTTTTTACTTACAAAGTTTTTAAAACTGCTTGCTTTTCAATTAATACGATATTGTATTAACAAATTTAAATATTAGGTCCTACTCAGTATGAAACATTGTATAACAAAATCCCTTTTTTAGAATATAGTCCTAGCTAGTACCTATAACTTTAAAAAAAAACTCTTTTTTTCCCTAATCAAAATAATTTCCTCACAAAATCAAAATAATTGAAACACTCTCTGTCAAGTAAAATCTCATGTTAAGCCCAAGTTTTGTCAAATCTAATCAGCCCTTTTCTCTATTGCCCAGCTGACAATCAGTGTTTGTTTGGGCACAATCATCATACAAAAAATCTGTACATGCACAGACATACATTCAATATATTAATCTTGCGATGACTTTTCCCTTCTGTGAATTCTCTGTGAGCCCATTACTCACTATGATCAATAACAAAACCTATTCTCGTAACATAAACATGAGTGTCAAAGGTAGAGACACACAAAAATGGTTTAAAATAGAAATAGATGATAACTGTCGCTGCCATGCAACTGAAAGAGAATATTTGTATTTGATGTCAAGAAAATAGAAGGACCCAAAAAAAAAAATGAAGAAAAAAAACACAATCAGAAAACTAATATAAAAATTGACAAACCAATGAATCAGTCAGATCTCACTCAATGATTAAATCTAGAGATTAGAAATGTGATTAGTGTATTTGTAAATTCTTAAACCACATTACTGTACTTGGACAGTATCCCTTAGTACTCCATCTCTATCTATCCTATTTAGACATGATGACCTTTTCTCAGTGCATGTACAACCTGTGAAGGCCTCTTGGGTTAATAGATTGTTTTGTTGATGATAGAAATTGTACTTTATTGAAATTCTTATTTAGCCTGCTCTCTAAGATTTGTCTTTTGTCAAGCATTATTTCAATTGCTCAACACCGAACCTATATTTTATTGTCCTTTTCCAATAGGACAACACATCTGATCTTACCTTTAGTTGAGATCTTCGGTTACTAGAAAATACCTTGACCGCCCTATGTGAGAACTGAGCTGGGTAATTTTTGTTATTCTGTAACCATAAATCTCACCGCAATTGAAGACAAATGCCCAAGAAAGATACTTTGCATTAAACGGAATGAACTCAAGACAAATGCTGAAATAAGAGAAATTGTCCTACAACCATTTATCTTGTCTACTATTAAGAAACACAAAACTTAAAGACTATTCAAATCAAATGTACTATCAACCCTTATGTATGAGTGTGAAAGCTGGAAAACAACAAGAGACATAGAAACAAAGTTGAACACATTCGAAAATAAATGTCTTAGGAAAATACTTGGTATAGAGTGGAACGAATTTAAAACAAACGAGGAAATTAGAGAAATCGCCAATCAACCACTAATATCTTCAGTAATAAAGCAAAGACGATGGTCATATGTTGGACATGTGATGAGAAGAGATAATAACTGAATAGCAAAGCAAACCATCACATGGGAAACAACAGGTAAGAGGAAAAGAGGAAGACCCAGAGAGACACTGAGAACAACATTGATGAGAGAGGCAAGAGCAGCAGGAATCAGCTCCCTCAATGAGATAGAGCTGCTTGCACAGAACAGAGACAAATGGCGAGATTTGATAAAATATCTTTAAAAGAATTGAAAACTGCTAGAGGAAAAGCGGACGCCCATGAGAAACACTAAAAAGAACAAACAAATGAGGCAAGGTTGACAGGCATAGACTTATTCTCTATAATCCAACAGCTCGCCCAAAATAGAGACAATTGGTTGGAGACTCTACAAGTCTATGTGCTGTCTAACAGTACTTGAAGGATCAAGAACACATACATAAAACATCTATGCTATAGAGGTTCCTAATGTGATTTCTCCCAAACACAAAAATGCAGTGAACAAGGGGCTGTACACTCACAGAAGTAGAGAATGTAAGGAGATTATTAATCAAATCACCACTAAGTGCTGAGATTTTGAACTGTGAGGTTTAAATTACTTTATACTCAAATCACATCACATGCTTGCTTTGTTATTAAATGTTGTGTCATTATCCACTTTTACTATACATTCTATATGATTACTTCGGATTTATGTTCTAAACTAAGTTATAACAATGACAGAAAAAAAAAAGCTTGCACTGCATAAGACCTTAATATCTATAAGTCTTCATTGATACATGTCTTAGCATTTTCATCTGCCATATGATGAACCTCAACATTTTTCGGGCACATCATGAGAAGAGGAAAGTTGGAATGAATACTTGGTTACAACTGGCAAAATAAAAGGAAAGAATGACCATGGACGACAAAGAGAGAAAATACTGGATAGCTTGGTTTCATAGCATGGAAGACAGTCAACAACAGAACTGATATGATGCACTGTAGATAGAAGATTGTGGAAGGACATGATCGCCTACGCCAACCAGTATGGCACATGATGATGATGATAATATGATGAACCACTGAAGTAGCATGGTATTTGTATTTCTGAAAGGATACATTTTGTATAATATAAAATATAAAAAGGCAGCTGATTAAAGTAAGACTATTATGTAAATAACACAGTCTATGCTACACCCAATCCTTGGGTTCTTCAGGATATCTGTCAATTGGGCCTCTTTTGATCCAGGTTCTGGCGCATGCATGTACTCCCATCTCTGTGAATACCAACACATATATGAAGTCATGTAAACTGAATAAATGTAAAGATTTACTATTTTTCTATATGCTTTCATGCAATCATTTCTATAGATAATTCTGGCACATGAAAGAAAGAAAACACACTTTAGTTAAAAATAATCAACTCTACTTACAGCTGTCAGTGGTAGGGACATCAAAATGCTCTCATATCTAGCTCCTGGAGTATACAGACCAAACTTGGTGCCTCGGTCATAGATTAGATTAAATTCAACATATCTGCCTCGCCTCAAAAGTTGCCATTGTCTATAAAAAAGCAAAAAAAATTATGTCTCTAAAGTTATCACTGTCCATGAAAGAGTAATAAAACTTGTTTTCCAATTGATTAGCTTAATACTAATTTTGATGTGCCACTGTCTGTTTAAAAAGTAACAAAAATTGTGTCACAAAAGCTCTCACTTCTATGAAAAAGTAATAAAACTTGTTTCTAATTGATTAGCTCAATTCCAATTTTGCTGGATTGCACTCACTTTATAACATGTGATAGAATACCGAAATGTGCACTTCAACCCAGTCATAAACACATACATAAATTGTAATATAAGGAAAGATAAAGCAAAAAAGAAAATGTATTGGTCATCTCCCTTTTGAAAACTCAAAATCTAGTACTTTTAGGTCAGCAACATTATCACTTGTTTGAGGTATGTGCTTCAGCAACCGTATCTCAATGTTATTTTTACAGTAAACAGCCTGTAACAATCAATCTAAAGCATGTTATTTTTACAGTAAACAGCCTGTAACAATCAATCTAAAGCATGTTATTTTTACAGTAAACAGCCTGTAACAATCAATCTAAAGCATGTTATTTTTACAGTAAACAGCCTGTAACAATCAATCTAAAGCATGTTATTTTTACAGTAAACAGCCTGTGACAATCAATCTAAAGCATGTTATTTTTACAGTAAACAGCCTGTGACAATCAATCTAAAGCATGTTATTTTTACAGTAAACAGCCTGTAACAATCAATCTAAAGCACCCAACGATATCATCTATAACCAAGAAAAGGTGGACATATGTTGACCATGTGATGTGAAGAGACTTTATGACAACAAAGCTTGCATCTGAAATGGAACCAGAGTAAAAGAAAATGAGGCAAACCTAGAGAAATGCTAACAAGAACACTCAAGCAACAACAGCAGGCATCAGCTTCCTTACCGAGATTGAGAGATGTGCCAAGAATTGGGTCATGTGATACAAATGTGGCTCCTGCACAAAGTCTGACACTTAAAAGTAAAGATCATTGGGCATGGAAAATATTAAATTTTTGCCTTGTGTGCCATCTTTGGCTCAAAAGGACAATAGCAATTATTTAGTAAATGTCAGCAGCTCCTGTCTGGTGTTTTTATTTTTAAAATACACAACGTCTCTCATGGCTGAATCTGCCAATATTAGAATGATAAATAAAATAATGTACAATATTCAGACACCCTTACCTTTCTGCATAGCTGTATGAATCCTTTTTATGCCTCTGAACTATGGGAATGTATGAAGGTATAACAGAATCTGCACAGCTCTAAAATGAGAGAAAAGAAAACAGAATGATGGTGTGATGCTTAACTACCATGTTTAGTACCAGATTATACAGCTGAAGTATTCCTTTGATAAAATCATTAAACTAATCTTAGCTTATTAACTTGTTACAGATGGGACATAAATTATGCATGTGCATCATCATCATCAGGTGCCATGCTGGCGTAAATGATTATCTCTCTCCTCATCACTCAGTCCATCATGCATGTCATAATTTCAGTCGCTGATCTTTTATTATTCAATTTTTATAAGCTGTTCAATATTTTTTCTTTTGGCTTTCCGCTGATCTTCTTTCCACTCATTCTGACTGTTGTTGTATTCTCAATGCCTACTTTTCGCATGACATGCCTAATAAATATAAATTGTCTCTTCTATATGATTTTGATTATATTTCTGGTTTCTCCCACTATTTTAAACATTCTTCATTTGCAATTTTTGCTATTCATGAAACTCATAGATTCATGAAACTTCTAATGTGATATTACACAATTTATATAGTAGGCCATGTGTATAATTTTTCCAGTAATCCATGATCATTTATCAAACATATATCACTTCAGTGGAGAACTGATGCCTGAATAAATAATCTGTCATGTTCCAAACCAGGAGAGCATAGTTTCAAATCATGGTAAGGTTATTCTGTCAGAAGTGAAATAAAATCTCTGACCCAAACACTTCATGATGACCACACTGAAGAAGTGGTTATATAAGTGCCAACTGGCAAAGCCCAGAAATGGGATAAATACTGTAATGATAGACAGCTATTCTGTGATATCTGGTCTAAGTCATATGAAACTGTTTGTATAATGCTATTAGATGTAGATGAAAAATTGTAGGGCATTGTACAATACAGCATGAAAAAGAATTATAAGTTGAGTATGCAAGCACCTACCAAGGAACTTCTTCTTACTTTATGTTCAGTCTTTAGTTCTATGTCATGACAAGTTAGAAACAAACCATAATGTAAGGTAAGTCAGTTGTATGTTCAAAACTCCTGTTTGCATGTATGTCCTCATTTTTCCCATAACATTCTGCATTATGGCTGTTACACTATATCTTTGGCAGGCTGAATCTTAGTTTGACGTAGGAGTTTTAACTCTCATAGATACAGAACTGTTTAGCCCACCCTAACCATGGTTTCAGCCTGGGACCTCTATTATAGACTTTCCTTCCTAAGAAGGTAACTTCTAGTGTCAAGGAACAATTTCAAAAGCAATTAAATGTTTACAATATAAAAATTTTTTTTTTAAATCTGAGTGGTCAGGAAATCCACAACCTCAACAGCAATACAGTGGATTACACCAAAAAGGTAGAAGCCCACAGTTTGTTGAAACAATAATAATAAACAACAAAAAAGTGATATATTCAAAAGTAGCTAGAAAGAATAAAAGTGGAGTTTTAAGAAAATGCAATAATTGTTGTACCTTGAAAAATGTTTATAAAAATATTTGTGAAATTGGTATACTCTATTCTATCCTGGCTAAACAATTCACTCCATGGAACAAACACACATATAGTATGTGATTTTTCTTAATCAGACATTTTAACATTTTGGGAGGATTTCAATAAAAGAAGAAAAGTAAACACACAATTCTAAGAAAAGTTGCAAATCTTTGTACATGGTGTGTAATAATAAGCTGATTGCCTTGTAAAACATTATCTGTGTTAACATAACCACAGCCAGGGACCTAAAATACTTTGAAATGTTTTATTTAAATCAGAATATAATTTAAAATGCTGATTATTGGATGTATGTCATAGATAATTATTAAATAAACAAGATCACTTAGTTGCTGAGATGTCATTTTGCAGAGGAATATCAAGAAGTCTATGAAGAGTTGTGACAACTAATGATGATGATCTGAAATTTGCCATTGCACATAGAGAAATTGTTACAAATACCAACAAGAAATAATCTTCCCCTGTAATAAGATGAGGAAGTACAAATGGCTTGGTGGCAACATTTATGGAAAGAGATCAAGATGGTGACATGTGAAAGTACAGAACAGTGTAATATCATGGCATGAAAGTAAACCAATAACACATCTTACACTAAATATTAGAAATGACCAGTTGAGAAGAATCTTGATTGCTTTAGCCAGTCAGTTTTGCACATGATGCTTATCAATAACTATTTAATAAGCAGCAATAATATAACATGTTGGACATGTGATGAGAAGAGATAATAACCGAATAACAAAGCAAGCCCTCATGTAGGAAACAACAGGTAAGAGAAAAAGAGGAAGACCCAGAGAGACACTGAGAAGAACATTGATGAGAGAGGCAAGAGCAGCAGGAATCGGCTCCTTCAATGAGATAGAGCTGCTTGCACAGAACAGAGACAAATGGCGAGATTTGATCAAATATCTTTAAAAGAATTGAAAACTGCTAGAACAGAAATTCAAATGAAGGAGTATCTTGGTTTACGCCCTATGGGCCGGCTATGGCTCGAAAGACCAATAGATAGATAGAATAAAATTACATGTATTACAACTCTAATAACTGATGTGAATTTAACAACAGAACATTATTTATGCTTGTAACAGATGTGAATCAACACACACATATAATCACAAGTAGTCTACACTTATTCATGAAGCGTAGCATGCATTGATGACTAACTATCTATCGTCCTTACGAGCCGAAGACGGCACATAGGGCAGAACCACAATCTCAAAAACAGAAACCTTGCGTGCCAAAGTGGCACATATTGCAGAGATCACTGCTCTAAAATATATGGCGCTGTTTCCATAACAATACTTTTTACAATGACAGCTTGTCAAGCCATCGATCAACCTCCTTAGTCGCCTCTTACGACATTGATGACTAACAGCACTTGTTTATGTAGCTTTGACATTCACTAATAATAAACACAATCAAATACAAGATGTCAGCACTAAAACAAAAAGCCAAAATATAGAAGTGACAAAGTCAGCTTCTGAACAACTTATGTTGCAGGTGTAAAAAATTCTTAAAAGTGAATAAAATAGAAATAAAGAAATCATGTGAAATATTCTCAAAATAAAAAAAAATAACAATTCATAAATAAGGACAAAGAGGTCACAAGAAGAATATTATATCCAAATACTATTGAATCATTCCAGTGTCAAATAAATTAGAGGGAAACAATATAAGTTTTAACCCTAGATTATGTCACTTATCTGCAAATCATGTTTTTACGACACCTTCGTAAAATTTGTTAACCCTAAATGTTACATTTGGAATTCCAAAAATAGTTTTTTCATCGAACTTTTGCTATACAGCTGTGTGTTTACACAGGAGAGAAACAGGAATCACATGTGGTAATCATTTCCGGATTTATATTTGATTTATCGCCTGAAATTCAAGCACATGAAGTTGTGGCTACCGAAGGTGGTACATTGCCTATTCACATGTCAGCTGTCAGTCCATCATTCGAGCTGTAAGTTTGGCTTTCTCTGAGCATCATTCACTGTCTATCTCTTGTTAGAAAGGTCTATTTGATGTCTCGCCAATAGCCAAAGAGATCTCCCCCATCATGAAGAAACAAAAATTAATTTCTTGAAATTTGGCGTAATTTTATTTTTTAAAAAGCAGCGTTTTATGACACCTTTCTAAATTTTACGAAGACCATATTGTGTTTGAAAAAAAAAAATCCAACATCAAAGGAAATAAATTAAACACTTAGGGATCACCAGTAGAATGTATATTGGGTAAGGATGGGCGGGATGTTTGCTTGCGGCAAACTGTTGAATTTTTTTAAAAAATGTATATCAAGTTTGTAAATTTTGCGATGGTGTAATCTAGGGCTAAGAAACAACATGTTTCATATGTTCTATTATTATCACTATAGACAACATCAACATTTAAAATATATTAAATAAAGATCACATTTTATGATAATAAGAGCTCATCTGCAACCTGAGAGCAACAAAGTCATGAAATAACTACATATAAATGTAATGACTGTGTCACCTTAATAAAACTAGGCTTCATATATTACACAATTACAAACTACAAATTACAAGCAAATGTTAGAAATTTTGAACAAATATAAAATCAGTGAATTATTGGACTCAGGTTACCATATGTTTCATTTTGCAATGCATTTTGTTAAAATAATGCAAAAGAAAAAATACAAATTAGTGTCAAGACCCAAGTGGGTTAAGGGTAGACATTAAAATGTCAAGAAACTAAAATGCTAAATTTCTTATTCTGGACAGAGGTGAAGAGATTGCAAGACCTTTTGACTATCAAACTGTCTCCTGCTGCTATCTTCTGTATAGTTAGTACCATTCTAACTATTGTCCTTTTGAGCTGAAGAAGCACATAGGACAGAAATTCTAGAGACTCTGTGCCAACAATTTTTGTTATTAAACGTCAGACCTTGAACAAGACTTGTATTGCATTTCACCAAAAGTCTCTGTTCTGGGTGAATTGTTCAATTCAACAGGAGCTGATGCCTGCTGTTGTGACCTCTTTCATCATTGTTCTTTTTGGTGTTTCCCTAGGTCAACCTCTTTTTCTTTTACCCTATAGTTCCCATTTGAGGGCTTGCTTTGAAATTCCCCTGTTATCTCTTCTCTAACATGGCCAATATATGATCAACTTCTCTTGATTATAGATGATATTTTTTGATACTTTATAACTTCTCTTATTTCTGCACTAGTCGTAAGTGTATTCAATGGTATACGGAGTATCTTCCAGTGTCATTTGTTTTCAAATGCATATAATTTATTTTCTATTTATTTATTTGTTTTTCAGTTCCTATCATTGTCAAAAGAATATGATAACAAATATTAGAGCCTCAATATTTTGCACATTTGTTCATACCTTGACAAAACTGAAGCATTTATCCTGAGTTGGCTCATCTACATCATCAAAGAAAATACCACCAACACCACGACGCTCACCTGCAAAAAATTAATGGAAATAAACTTTTCAGAATATGAGTCATGGAAATACTTTCAAATTATTGATCCCCTGAAATAGCCTTTCAAAATATAAGACTTGGATGTGGATAAATATGTAGTGCATACTCACTAAGTTTTTGATGAAACATTATTTCAGGATAAATATGTAGTGCATACTCACTAAGTTTTTGATGAAACATTATTTCAGGATAAATATGTAGTGCATACTCACTAAGTTTTTGATGAAACATTATTTCAGGATAAATATATGGAGCATACTCACTAAGTTTTGGATGAAACATTATTTCAGGATAAATATATGGAGCATACTCACTAAGTTTTTAATGAAACATTATTTCAGGATAAATATATGGAGCATACTCACTAAGTTTTGGATGAAACATTATTTCAGGATAAATATGTAGTGCATTCTCACTAAGTTTTGGATGAAACATTATTTCAGGATAAATATATGGAGCATACTCACTAAGTTTTTGATGAAACATTATTTCAGGATAAATATGTAGTGCATTCTCACTAAGTTTTGGATGAAACATTATTTCAGGATAAATATATGGAGCATACTCACTAAGTTTTGGATGAAACATTATTTCAGGATAAATATATGGAGCACACTTACTAAGTTTTCAATGAGACATTTCAGGAAACTTGAAAAATCAAAAAGTACTTATATAACAGCAGCTTTTGTGAAATTACCAAATAAGTTTAAAAGCAGTTTTTCCAATATCATTCTTATTCCTCTTAGTTTTTATCCTTTAAGTGAGCATGGGCGCATTGTGTCACTAGTTTATGGCAAAGCTGTGATGCCTGCACTTTTCTGCCCAACACATCCATCATGGGTAGATTTTGCTTAAAACTTTTACCCAGGCAAGGACATTTTAGCCTAGTCTTTTTGACATTTAATTGCCAAGGGTTCTTTAATATACATGAGTGCAAGGGATCTCCTGTTTTTTTGCAGTTATTCGTGATGGCCAGACAATCAGATTTCACAACCTAGTGACCTGGGAAGGGTAAAGCTGCAAAGAAACCATAAATTCAAAGTAAACAATTCCCATTCCCTGTGGTGGGATTCAAGCCCAGGACCGTCTTGTCCAGAGGCTAATGCCCGACCTCAAGATCACCCAGCATCCCACTTTCACTCACTAGCTTCATGACCTCCAATGAAAGTTTACTTATTTACTTGGGATGAGTGCTTGCAGACTTTATTCAGCTTCAGTTCATTATTTTACAAATAAGAATTATTTTAGTCTGTCAGTTGGAAATATAAGGACCAATAAATGGTTAAATATTTTAAAAATAAAATAAAATGTATTTCTTCATGTCATGACTTCTGTAAATGTAGTAGTGGTTTCATGAGGCCTTATCCACTTGAAATTACTTAAACCCTCTTCACGAAGATACTCAGGACACTTGCTTAGTGTTCAGTGCTATAAGTAGGCTATAGCTCAAGAGTGTCTTCACTGGTTGGTTAAAATTAATATAACAATCATATGGATCTTAAAAAACAAGTGACCCTTCCCTGTACTTCCTTAATGCTGTGAATATGTTTATTTGTGTTTTTTTTCTGTAATATTTATGTCCATTTTTAAAAATTGTAATTATGTGTCTATCAGCCTCTGTTATCAGGTTATCTCAAGGTTCTTGCATACTTGAGGCTCGTTCCACATCTTTAATTTGTTTATGCTCCAATCAACCTGTCAGTTGTACTCAGTTTTACATGCTTAAACTGTATTTTCTTTGTTCTTAAAAAACATTTTAAGGAATTATTTTTCTACATGTTCTGATACTCTTTTAAATCAGCAGTGATAAGTAACCCTTTCAATAGAGAGTGCAGCGGGAGGGAATCTAATCATCAGAAGCAACTGCCCCCCCCTTCCCAAGCAAGTAAAGGCCCTTTAGCTTAGTGGTACTCAACTGGGGTGTGTGTGCACTGTGCCTGTATCATGGCTCTCATGGAGCAGCCTCCTGCTGCATTCTGGACCTGTCAGACTAAACTAGCACCATACAATGGTTAAAACTGTAACAGTAACCTGCGTTCAACTTTCTGACTGAATCTACCATCCACAACTAGTCACAGATACTTGTTGATTTCATTACAGTGTTTGCAGCTCTAAATGACCTGGTGACCCAGAGAGCACTTAAATACTTGATTGGCACATGATCTATACATAATAGTCAGTCCACAAACGTTTAATCAGATTTTTATGGCCAACCCAGCAATCTTTTGTAAACTTGTGATTCTAAAACATGTTGGATACTGTTATCAGTCCTGTGATATTCATGTTGCTCATGGCTTGTCTGATAACTATAAATTTAAGCTAGGACAAGATTTACTTTCTTTGAATTGTCGGCAAAGCCTCCAGTAATCAGTATTGCTTGGTCCATCTACTGGAAACTGCATGTCCCCTGCTTTTGTACAATTATTTCTGGTATCACTGCTGTTTGCTGCTTTCAAATACAACACTGCAATATTTGATTGTATCATAAATTGCTTGACCCACTCTATATCTATTTTGATATGGTTATATTTTTTGAGATGTTAAAATTGCTTTTTGCTATTCCTATTCTTTTATTTATACCTGTCTTACTCTCTGTCCATCATTTTCTAAAAATATAGAGGATGGAATATAACAGCTTAGATATTTCATTTGTTATTCTTCAGCATTAAATGTTTAAATAAGTAACTTTTTCAGGTAATAGAAAATTTACTTTACTTTTGTAAATTTAGTTCAGTTTTTTTTGTAGACTATAGCTATTTATTTTATTTTGTTATTGTTTTTGTCATAACCTGTGTTAGTTTGAAATGGCAGATAAATGGGCCATTGTTTGAAGATTAATACTTCAGATACAACTTAATATTTAGTACTACTACACACAGATGCCTCCATAAATGCTTATTTCCTCTTTTGCTCCTTAACATTGGATCCAAAACAATGAACTGTAAAAGGCTATATATATTTACTCAACCTTCCAGTATGGTGCAGAAACAGTGACATTAAATAAGAAATCAAAGCAGAAAATTGAAACCTTTAAAATGGGGATCTACAGAAAATTTGTGACACTTGAGTGGAAAAAAAAAAGACAAACAAGGACATTTTTGTTATTTGGTTCTGGAAGTATCACTGCAAACGAATTAAAATCTATAATTGCTCAACCGCCCGTGCCCGTGTAATCATCCGAATTAATATCTCATCTCCCAAACAAAGAAAGGTAACTGTAGTCCCCATCTTTCCAGTCTCAGCACATGCCAAAAGACATAAGGCGAAACTGCGCAGAAAGTGAACACAGTCAACTGTTCCCTGTCATACGATATCATTCATCATAAACAATTGGAATATCAAAACATGATCAAAATGGATGAGAAACACAGCTCACGGTGTGCACAGAGCACTTAACTCAGTAGCTCCTGCAATGAGCTGGACTTGGAATGAGGAAACTGCAACAAGAAACATGTTTCATGTTCCCGCCTCCTATCCACCATATACCAGAAGTTCCAAACAAGGAAATAAACTAAGTAAACTGAAAATGAAAAAAAGAACTACTTAAAATTTGGAAAAGTCAACTGAAATTTTAGGGGCATGTAAAGTGACACAATACCCTACTAAAAGTCATCTTGGAAGGGAAGATACAAGGAAGATGAGGTAGAGACAGACCAAGACTAAAGTGGACTGATAATGTCAAAATAAGGACAGGTGAAACTGTGACAACATGCACCATGAAGTCAAGAGACAGACTAATATGCGCTTCATGGTAGCCAACATTTGATGTGGAGATGGCACCCATTGATGATATTTTTATAACCACTCTTTTTAAACCACAAGTTACCACATACCACAGCATATTTATATTTATTGTTACATCCATTATTCAGACCTATACTTTTCATAGAGGATTTTGAGATTTTTTTACTTGTTTTGTTCATGCTTGTTCGTTCAAAGTAGGAACAGTTTATTGAGTCTTATCTTATCTATAAAATCTGAAACATTATATTTTATGTTACTTTGTTGTGTTATTATTTCACAAAGCTCTCCACAGAGAAATTGTAAGAACATTTATGTCAAATAAGTCAGTAACTAAGAATTGTTTAAAAAGTCAACAGGTGCAACTAAGAAATAATATATAGTGATAGCAAGCAGATGATGAACTGAAAAAGTGGTGTACTCAGAATATCCATAAACCAAGAAAGAGCTGCTATATAGTTAATCTCATAGAGTGGGGAAAGAGAGACAGACGAGAGACAATGTGAATTGGTACAGCTAAGGCAGAGAAGATTTGATCCATTACCAATATAATAATTTCCAAGATCCATACACACTGTTCATGCCATTACAATTTAAAAAAAAAAGACTGGCAAAGCATCAGACAAAATTTATTTTGGTTCACATCTCAGTAAGCTTAACGACCCCTGGACTAAAGTGAATGAATAATAGACAAGTACTAATGAATTAAACCCTTGAAATTGGATATGTATGAAATTGCGAGGGCCTTAAAAGAACACCTCTCACAGGATGGCGACAAGGAAACTGAGGATAATCCACATGTGAAAAGTATGGTGGAACATGTCACCACAAAAGCAAAATAAGTATCTTCTGTGGCAAAGAACGCACCACGTTCAATCAATTCAGGATGGGAATAATCATTAGACAAACACTTGGTTGCTGGAACGAGCAGAAGAGCGGATATGGGAATGCCCTGACTACAATAACACCAATCCGAACTGAAGACTCATTCATTTACACAAACCACAGTCTGTGCTAAAAATGTAAATGCTAGAAGTACTGAATACTCAATCTACACTTTAGCTCTTTAACTCCAAAGCAAAATTCCTGTCATTTCACGAGTTTTATTCAACATTTTTTTTAATAGACTGTCATTTAAAATAAAAATGAATATATTTTGCATTATAAATCTATTTATAGTGAAAATATCATAAATTTAAACTACAACGTTTTCTATTTGCTATTATCTGGACTATTTGCTTGCTTGCTTGCGTTCGCCACCTCTGGACTATTTGAAAACTGACAAGTTATAGGTTCTGTTCTAGTCTGTTCATGGAGTCAGCTTTACCGCAGTCGAGAATTCCTTATATCTGCTCCACTCATGTCACAACTCCCTCCAAAGTGCGTTGGCATTGGTGAATTCTGTTCACAAGGTCGGCTACCATGCAGCCTAATCAGGACACAGGCAGTGATTCCAAATGACTTCCATTGAATAGAGAGTGCACAGTCAATTCTTCACTCCATGTCCCTCGAAAACACACATTTAGAACAAGCAAAGCAACCGAAAGGGTTTACACAACTATGTTAGTCTCTGCAAAAAAACATGCAGTCATTTTGTATTATCAGTTGTGGCTTTAGCAAGGTCAAACTCCAATGCAAGCAAAGTCACCAACTGGGTGACAATTTAAATGACATCACTGAACAGAGAGTGCCCAGAGTCACTTCCAAAACCAATTTACTCCAAAAAAAAATAACAAAAAAAAAACGGTAAAACATAAAAAAACTGCTTTAGTGATGGAACTGTAAAAGGGGCTGCAATCATAATTGCCATCATGAAAGTTAAAGTTATATATAAAAATATTAAAACACCAGAGAATGTTAAGAAATTTTTCCTGCATTTAAATAAATGGATAGAACAAATGACCACCACCCAGCAGAAATTGTTAAAAAACTATCCAAATGGAACCCAGGCTGTGCAACAGAGTTCAGGTTTGTGGGTCAGGGTTCTCATAAGAAGTTCTCATTATTTCAAGAAGAAGATTGGAGTACTTATAGATGTGTTTGAAGTGCAATTATCATGACTCTAACATAAAACACAGCAATATGTCACATTAAAAAAACTGGGCACTAAGATCATGTCAAAGTTTATGAATCAAATACACATAACATTTTGAGTACATCTGATTCAATTCTTATGAACCACATTCCTGGACTTAGTATAGTGAAAACAGTTTACTCCTTTGTCTTTGTTTGCACAGTGAATTACAAGGCATAGTCCTGGCAGTTCAATTCATCTAATTTCTACTCACAGATTTAATTGAAACTGATTCTCTTGTCTCTGGATTAGGTTAAAGTCTTGTACAAAATAGTTGGTAATTCTAGTATCAGGTCTCATGATTAATTCAACCCATAAAGATTTTTTCTAGTTGAAAGCAGTTAGTGTTCATTATGCTAAATCTACTGATAAATTGTTATTTAAATGAACTTTTATATAAGTGACCTATAGGTAATATTGGATATTATATTTTTTCCTTTGTTTTACCATATAATGTAATATAATAATAAATAACAGATATGGGTTACACCAGAAAATTTCAAATTGTGAATGAGATATTCAACCACAAAAGTTATATTGAATATATATAGCTTCTTTTGGAAATGAAAACATTTAGGGCATTTACTGTGTTGAACGTATTGGAGTGATCGTTTCCAAGCAGGTCCTATTTTGTTAGGGTCATTCATTTTTCTTTTTGGAAGAAATATAAACATGAACCTGGACACTATGTGGTGGCTGTATTGGCAGCATTCCACTTTTGTCCCCAGCCCATTATCATTTACATCCCTCCTTCCCCAATGATACCAGGAAGATAATGAAGAATTAATTAATTTTTAATTTAGGTTGCATTGAACATGTATGATGTGGATTTCTATTTTTATGATTTAAATTTTCACTGTTCACCCCCATCATTTTATAAACATTTAGTTAAATACTGGCATATAGTATTAACAGTTTGTTCATGTTGTGCAACATTATTTCTTTCATTTAAAATATGATATGACAGGTTTGATTAACACAAAAATGACACAGTTGTTTAACATCTTAATGTTCACAATTTCAAGACAGATTTTTTCCACTGAAACTGGCAAAATGTTTCTGGAGGTCAAGAGTTCAGTTCTTGCCTTTCTTCACTCAGCATTGTCCACCAACAAGAGCTGACCAATCATTTCTGCTCTTTGCTGTCTCTTCAAGATGTTTCCAAACATAATTCATCTTTGTCTCCATGTATGTATGATCTATGTCTTCCCTGTTTTATTATGGGTCCCAAGTCACCGCTTGTCAGATCAGCTTATGGTAGGCTTTCAGGTGTAATATCTATTCATCCTTATCATCTTTAGTTTATAATTTCTTCCAGCATGGGTTGATTTGTCTTCAACTCACTTCATCATTTCTAAAGTGATAAGTGATAATTTGACCCAAAGTATTTGACCTTAAGCAGAAATTAAAGACTCTAGAATTTCTTGTAGTCCTGACTGGAATTGTCCATGTTTCTGATCAATACTACAGAACCTAATTGATATTTGTATTAAACAACAGTAAAAAAGCCAATCTGGCCCTCGTAATCCCCACTGTGCCTCTTTCTCAACCAATAATGCCACAATGATAGTAAATGCATTCATATCTACTAGCTTTTTACCTTCTAAATATTTAATTAGATTATTAAAGTGCCTGTGTGTGTGTGAGATGAGGAAAAAGATGCCATACAAAAATTAATTTCAACATAGATTGTTTTCTAGTTGGTACCTACAGAGTTAAACTCACCTCTGTGTGTTATTGTAAAATAATCATCACACCACTTCTTGTATTTAGAGTATAGTTGTTTGCCATGTAGGTCACAGGCTTTCTTTAAGGCATTGTGGAAAAGTACAACATCCTGAAAACAACAAGAATAGTTTTTAAAAAAAAAAACATTAAAGAAACATCATTTAAAAAAAAAAGGCTATGTGTATTATAAGTGATGTGTGCATTAATTAATATAACATTCATTCACAGCCACCACACTGAGGTTATTTGTATTTTGACTACAACATATGAATAACATCAGAGTATCTATCCATCCTCATTTTCCCTCACAGTATCTCACATGGAACCTAGTGGGAAATGGTTAAGTTATCAAGAAGCATTTAAATGAAGGTATAAATATAGTCAAGATGATGATGATGATAAATGTAGTAGAATGTTTATTTTAATAAATCATTTATCAGTTATCTTCACCAGTGACACTACCAAAAAAACTAGTGACAATTGAGTTAAACAGCTATTGACTATGATACATGAGTAAACATGAAAGACTAGTTAACAAGAAGTAGACATGACCGATTAATTAATCATAGCATTTATATATCAGGAAGCCTTTTAGCAGAGATGATAAAAGCACACATTAGACTCTATGATAAGATTACAGAAAACTACTGGGAATTGTTAAATATATTAGATTGTATAAAACAGTTTGCAGAATGCAGTTGAATGGCAGTGATTTTTGAACAATAAGCCTAATGAGCCATGTAACAAAAACTTTGCTAAAAGTTATTCAAAGAAGGATGCACAATAAAATCAATATGGAATTAGAAAAACAACAATTTAGATTTAGGAAAAACAGTGGGACAAAAGAAGCCATATACTGCATGAGGATGTTAATCAAAAAAGTACAAAGAAGTAAACAAACGAATATATGCCTGCTTTATAGACTACGCAAAGCTTTTGATAGAATCCACCATAAACAATTTATAGACTGCCTAAAAGATATACATCTATATGATACAGACATATAACTAATATGTAATTTATACTGGGAGCAAACAGCAATAATAAAATTAACAAAGAGTAAACACAATTCAAACAAGACAAATGAGATTTTTAAGGCATGTTAAAAGACACAGCAGCCGACTAAATGTAATCTTGGAAGGGAAAATACAAGGCAAAAGAGGCAGAGGTAGACCAAGACTAACATGGATGAGTAACATCAAAAGATGAATAAGTCAGCTTATGACAACCTGCCTCATCAAAGCAAGAGATAGAGTGGAATGGCGCTCCATGGTAACCACCTTCGATGTTGAAATGGCACTCAATAATAATGATCATGATAAAACACAAAACAATGAAGTAAAAACAAAGAAAATGGGCACTGGAAGCTTACAGCAGGAATTATATATACATATCATTTAATGAATGAAATTGAAATTTGCAGATAGTCAAAATTTAATAAGTGGGTTAAAAAAAAAAACTAACATCATGCAAATGCATCCATTATGTTTGTAGAAAATACATGAAAATGTATACATCATTGACATAATCAATAGAGATAAGTGGATTACCTGGCCTATTGAGCAAGCATAAAGAAATCCACCGTGAGCTGAAGCTATACAAAGGGAAAAACACATCAGGTCTATGCTCAGAATGGATGAAAGAACTTCAAGCCTTTATATGGACACTGGGTGTAAAATGAAAATAAGGAAGACTACAAAAATCTCTATGTAGAATAATTAAGAAGGTTCAAATGTGGGCATAAGAACAAAAAACAATACCTAGGAATGAATCATCTAATATTGATAATTATTATTTCTACCCTTTGTGTGGTCTTTGACCTAAAGGAACTAACTAATTAACTGGCTCACTTGACATTATGTCATTGGTACTAAGCTTAAGCAGGTTTAAGAATTAAAGTAATCTGCTAAACATTTACACAAAGAATGGAAGACTCATTAAAGAAACAAGATGGCTGCAGGTCAACAGAGTGAGATATCAAAATTCACCATTATACATACACCCAAACATCAAAATGGCAACAAAATTGCAAACAATAAATAGCAATTTCTGTACATCATTCTGTTATCAATGTCAAACATGATCCTTATCTAAAACAAAAGGGAGAAAGATCATAACATATGAGAAACAAGAGTTTTGAGAAAAAACATTAATGTCACTACCAAAAAAAAATGAAAATAAATCCTGCATCAAACACAGAAAAAAAAAAGAAAGAAATTAAAGTGGTTCAGCTCTTGTTATTGTTAGTCATCAGATTATCCTCATTGTTTACCAAACAACTATATGTAGGAGCTCAGGTCTCCTCCCTAGTAAATCCCACAACATGAAATGATAAACTGTTTCACAAGTTCCCCCCCCCCCCCCAATTCTCCTCAATATCTCCTGAATTTAGGCATCATCCTTCTTGACTAATATGAAGATCCGGGAGTCATCAGGGCTGCAGATTCGTGAACAGCACTGAAATCTTTATCTCACCCTTCTTTTCACGTGTAGAGTTACAATTGTCCATCATTATGACACAGTACTCACAATATTTGTCAACAATGGACGCACCAAAAATGCTTCATTCACTTGG